>OY735211.1:4000000-4062500 GCA_963457665.1 Thysanoteuthis rhombus | reverse complement strand
GTGAATAGCAAAGGCTGGCTTTACTTGATCATTTGGATTGGATATTAATTAGCTAATCAAGTGGCAAAGTCTAACGTCATTAGCGTACATCCAGTTCTAGAATGTATCAACATAGGAAAATCACTTTTTCTTTCCTTCGCCAAATTTTTTTTCATTATTCCAACCAAAATCCCATTTGTAAGGATAGGATTGCCAGTTTATACTGAATTAGAATTTTCGTCAGTATGAGTTAACAATTTTTTATTTCATTTGTATTATTTTTCCTCCGGAACTTCAAACAGACAATGTTAACACCTTAAAAACCCTGAAAACTGGAGTAATATGATAATTAAGTTAGCATATTTAACCCAGAACTAAGATTTGAATTTTTCCTGCAAATTTTCAAAAAAATGAGCCAATTTCAATACAAAATTTCAGTTAAAATGATGAATCAGCAAAGAAAGAAAAAACATTCTGGAACCGGATTTATGCTGATGACATCATTACTTTGCCCCTCTATTCTAACATTGATTTCTCAGTTTATCATAATCCAAGAAACTCCTCTCAGTTTATGTATTGTTCTGGTCATTAATTTCTTTTTCAAGATTGAATAAAACCACAATATTGACTTAAATTAATCATTGATACTCAAATACCAGCTTCATAAGCTATTGCAGTGATAATTCAAGTCCACTTTTGTTTTGAAATAATAATTAAGAACAGTTTCTTACTAGATTTGTTTGTCAATTTCGTTATTCTTAACCATTGATGACTTCTATTACAGAAGATCATACGTGTAAATTTATTTTATTGGTAAACATTTACATGTTGGTAGTTGCGAATTCTCCTCGAGGAAAACTCAATTTTTTCCTTCAGTTTTAGGTGCTTTCAATCCATTCGGAAATCAAAAACCCTGATCCTTGTCGTATAACCCCTCATTTATACATACATATATGAACATATTTAGATGAATTATATACCCAAATATACCAAGTTTTATGAAAAAATAAATTAAATATACACGTATGATCCTCTGTAAAAATTGTCACCAATGGTTTAAAGTGATGAAAATGTAATAGAGGAGGAAATTTTTAAAAATCTCCAGAAACAGTCTGCAATAGCAACAAAATTGATACAATGAAGTCACCATGAAAAAAGAGCAGAAAAGAAACCATTATTTGGCGTTATATGAAAGAGATGTGGATAATTCTTGTAAATTTATTTCCAGTCAATTTTGAAATCCTGCTGATTGTTATGGGAGTTGTGGCTGGAATACTGCTACTTTCCTTCTGCACATGCATTTATTGCTGCTGTTGCCGCAAGAGTGATCGCTTAAAGTAAGTTATTTTCATTACACGTCTCAATCATGTTAGTGGATTAAACTGTTTCACTGACCACAAAAGAAAACCTTTTTGCCATTGATTAAAAACATTTTTCCTCGCAGATGAATTTGTAACTTTACACTTATGAATTGATCCCTTCTGATGGAACCTCAGAACTATCAAAGATTACTCTATTGTTTTATTACTAAACCAAACTTACCTGTTTGAGTCAAATTAGATCTCATTATTAATGATTTTTTGCTACTATTTACGTTCATCTTAATTTTTGTTGCTTTTTATCACAAGATGGACTGTGAGTTAAAGGGTTTGATTTGAATTGGTACCTGTCATTGAGTTCCAGAACAGTCAAATGTTAAGCCATTCAAAAGAGGGTAGTGAGTTTGTTTCTCACCTGGAACTTATTCATTATTTTGATGTGCGCAATTAATTAATTTACTCACTGCTGAAGGGCACGGAGACTTCAGTTCAAAGACTGAGAATGAGACGCAGAATTTGAGTTCTCAACTTCATTATTCCTTGATGCTGCGTTTTTTATTGTTTATTATGGCTGCAACTAACCATTCTTTTCATATATTTTCTCAATTAGTTGTTTATAAAATGTGTTCTACATCTTCTTTAAAATGTCAGAAAATGGTGAAAACTGTCAATCACCCAAAGCCTGAGATAACATCCGTAAATGTCTTGTTTTGTCCGCAACCCAAAGATATTCAGTTTCTATTCATAGAGGACTATGTTGACAATTAATCTAATAGTTAACAAATCAATTGTTGCAGCTTTATAGTTTACTGATAACTTTTTAGTTTTGTTTAAAACCAATTTATTTGGATAGAGCAAACTAGATAAAATTATTTATTTCCTCAACATTGTAAATATATTCTGTTATGCTTCTACCAACTTTAAATGATAATAACTAAGTAAAGAAAGATCATTTTGATTTTAGAACCATTTAAATTTTCTTTTAGACAATTAAAATTGTTCTTAGGTACAGTGGTGAAATTAAAAAATCTCAAATGGCGGTGGGCTGGCCATGTTGCAAGAATGGCAGACGACCAATGAACATCACGACTCACGACATGGATCCCCCGAGATCACATGTGCAACCAAGGCCGACAGAATATTAGATGGAGAGATGAGCTAGACAAGTTCAGGAAGTACTGGCTCCACGACGCCCATGATAGAGAAGTGTGGCAAATCCTAGGGAAGGTCTATGTCCAACAATGGATGTTAAAAGACTGATGATGATGATGATGATGACAGTGGTGAAAAAAGTTAGTCTGGAGCACAAACTGCCAACCCTGAATGTTTATCCTGAATTTTCAGTTACAAAATCAAGACAAAAGCCAATATATCTTCATGAAGATATTTTGGCCATATTTATCTTGAGTGGAAAAATAATGCCAATGTTTTTGTTTAATAGAATGGTTTTGTCACTCGTGACACAACTAATCTGTTACTGTATTTGCTGGAACCACTCATGAAAATTTTACTTTGCACCTCTATCTTGGACTGTCAAGAGCTGTTTCTACTCCATTTCAAATTTATCAAAACCTAAATATATTTTCAAAAAATCAATGCCTAAACTAAAACACTTCATTTGTCAAATACACATCCTATATTGAACATTGTTATATTTATGGATGCTCATAATGCAGAAAACTCAACTTTCAAGAACAAGGAAATCCCATTAGTCCTAAAAGGAAGAGTATACTAACAATGTATCCTCCCAATAGTCACCTATGGAGCTGAAACATGGAATTTAATCAAGAGACTGACCTGCAAATTAAGAACCATGTAATGTGCACATGAGAGAATCATACTCAACATCTCACAGAGAGACCACAAAACAACACAGTATATTAGGGGAAAAACAGAAGTCCAAGACATCATAGAAATCATTAGGAAATTCAAATGGCAATGGGCTGGCCATGTTGCAAGAAGGACAAACAACCGATGGACATCATGACTCACAATATGGATCACCAGAGATCAAATGCAGAACTGAGGCTAGCAGAATATGAGATGGAGAGACAAACTAGACAAGTTTAGGAAATATTGGCTCCAATAGAGAGATGTGGCAAATCCTTGGGAAAGTCTATGTCCAACGACAGACAATAAAAGACTGATGATGATAATGCTGAACTATCTTTTTTTATGGTCGATATTATCTACGCATATAATCAGCATGTATGGAAATAAGTTTGTTTATTTATGTGCTATATTCAAATTCCTCTCAGGTCCATAATAGATTCACCATAAACTGAAAGAGATAATATGGAATTGGAAGAAAAAATGGATCAATCTCTGTTATAACCTGACTATTATGATGTGACATAATGAAGATTACATGATCAAAACTCTGAAGACTTTACATCTGATCACACATAAAACAATGAAACCTTAAAACTTATAATCAGGATACTTGAATTATTAGAAATAAATTACCTAATAAAATACCTTTGTGCCAATCCATAGATAAATAACCCCATCATTTTTGACAGGTATATCCTAGTATATAAGAATTATAACTGAAAAGTTATTAATCAAAAGATTCTTTGTGGTATGTACTCAAAAACATAGTACTTGAAAAATCTTGTCTTTTTGATGCTTATTCTTGTGTTGAAATATTCTCTTCTATTATAGGTACATGGCTGAGGAGATAAAATTTGAACGCCAGAAGGAAGAGAGAAGACAAAAAGCTGCTGAGAGGTTAGTCTCTTGAAAATTGTGGTTCTTACAACTTTGTTATAATTAAACAAATGTCTGTCTGTATGTGACAGCCTACCGCAAAAACCATCTAACATAACCCTACTAAATTTTCTGTGGGCACTCCTGTGAGCCCTAGACAGGTTTTTATCAAGATAGTTTTAGAAAATCGAACCCCCAAATGTTTTTTCAAAGGAGTTCAATTTTCAATGCAAATTCCTACTTTTCTTGTTACTCACTCTTTAGCAAAATTTGCTTGCCTACTGTCTATCTGTTGAGATTCTCAGAGCGAGTGAAGACAGAATGATTGTTTGAGAGGAAAGATGAGGAATCTTGTTAACAGTGGACAGGGACAGAGAAAAAGAATCCAAAAGTCACGAATATCACTTTTTAAAAACTAATTGAATTATACGCCATCTGATTTCTATCTATTTATTTATTTTCTTTCTTTTTATCAGCGATTGACTCCGTTTGTTAGGATGGATATTCAGTCATATGAATAGGACTTGGTTAAGAAGGATTTAATGCAAATTGAATGTGATTCTAATGTTCATGAACTTAGACACCTTTCTGGGGCTCTTTTGCTTGAGTGCTTTTTGTTTTAGATTTGCAACTTTCTCTGCATAGTTTGTAATAAATTGTTGCTTTCTTGTACAACACTTTTTGTGTGTATATTTCTATGCTGAAACGTATTTTATGATTTGGGTTATTGAGTACACGGTTTTCACTCTTTTCTATTTCTGATGTATTAAATCTTCTGGGGTCCACCACCTCTGTTCTTAGCTCTATAACTATCTGGCTCACTCATCTGTCTGACTTTGATTGATTTGCTCAGGTATAGCACATTTCAATAAATCCCGATTCTAAAGTTCAACTATCCTATGCGCATGCACACAATGACATATCTACATGCATACACACCTGCTAAAAATTGGCATACCCGCATGATAATGCTCGCGGTTATACACATGTAAATACATGCAAACTTACAAATGCATGACACTGTCACACACAGGCATATACACACTGACTACGTATATATATATATATATATATATATATATATATATATACATACATACATACATACATACATGCTGTCAATCTGTAACCTTGTTTAGCTGGGAAAATGCGTCCTGGAATTATTGTTGTCCTGTAAATTGTTCAACCAAAAAAATGAAGAGTACTTTATTACTGGTGGTCGATTTCAATCAGGAAAATATGAATGGCAAATGTAATCGCAACCATTGTATAAGTAGATTAATTGAGTAATCCATTGCGGACTGAACCCATATTATTAATTTGGCAGTTTTGTATCACACCATCAATAGTGGGAGATCTAATGAGGAACAAACCCACTAGTAGTAGCCAGCTGATTAAGCTGGTCATTGCTATATGACATGCCTCCTGATTTGATGTTTTTTCATATTATTAATAGCAGTTTGATATCAGATCATCAATAGTTGGAGATCTAATAAGGATCATACATGCTAACAATGGCAGGAGGTGTATATTATTGACCCAACTTCAATTCTTTTCCTCCCATCAAACTTCTTGAAACATACGTGTGGCACCTTTTGACAGGTGATTGAATATACTTATACTGTAAGAGTTAAATAACTAATTCATTCATATCATTAGTTTAAACCCAGAGTTCAACTCCTAACCTTGTTTGCCCAAAATTATATTCCTTGAAATTTAAATAAGATGGAGTTAGTTCCTTCAATCAATACGTCTAGTCTGTTAAACTATGGTATCCTTACTTCAACCTGCTTGTAGTAAACCTTACATAGACACCTGATGAAAATGGTATTTAGAAAATACCTTTCTTTCCCTTGAGCAATTGATATCTACTTCTACAAGTACTGTAGTAATCTGTATCCCCCCTCCTCTTCTCTTTCCCTATTTTTCCTTGCCCTCTTTCTCCTCCCCTACCTTTTTCTTTGGATTTTTCTTTCCCTTGAATTTTGCATTTTAAAGGGGGGGGATAGGCGACAAACCCCCCACTCCCCCCAACAATGGCCAGCAAGATTCTTCACCTTGTTTTGTTTTGATTTTTTGTTTTTTTTTTATATGATTTATTTATTTAGTATGATCAGGTATTGAACCATCAACAGTGGGAGATCCAATAAGGATTGAACCCTCAAAGAACAGCCAGCAAGATAAGCTTGCTGATCATTGCTATACGGCATGCATCCCAAACTAATTTTTTTTTTAATTTACTGGTTAATCCCAGTGAAAAAAATTCGATAATATATTTCAGTTTCTACAAGATGTGTTTTTAGAAGAGAAATTATTGAATTCATTTCACTGGAAGAGTCCATAGTTTCAAATGGTGGGTAGTGGGTATTTTTATCAGCAAAATTCTCAACTTCAAGTTGGAGAGTCTATTATTACGGACAGAGAACCAAGAAAATCGCACTGTTTATCATAGAAGTAGATGGATTCACATCACGTTTTGAATTCTCATTAATGTATTATCCATGTGTAGTTGAGTAACTTGTGTGTTTTAGGTGAGTCTAGAAATTCTGAAATCTTTACATTCTATAGACATGTACAGAAATCAATGACAAATTTTGCTAATGCAATGTTGACTGCTAACAAGATTTCCTCTTTCTTTTCTTCACCTGTTTGAAGTCTGTTTTTGTAACACTCTAAAACCGGAGTTAACTTCCTCTTTCTACCGTAACATCAATAAGAACAATCCTCACCAAAATTAGAGGGGTAAACCAGTATATAAAATATATGTTCCGTACCATGATTTGAACTCAAGATCAACTGATTGTCTAGATGAATCAAAGAAAATTCATTATCTTGATACACAAGGGCTTATTTCATTCGAATGAATGAATATATTTGTGCACAAAATATGGTTATGTTTTTGTTTTTTTTATTATTATATATACAATACAATACAAAAGTTGCTGTAGTCATCTTCTATCTGAATAGAAGTTGGACTGGAATTTGACCCTGCAGCAGCCAGACTTGTTTTTATATTGGTCTTTATTCAGGTTTATCTGTGTCTTCATCCCAACACTAAGGATTATAGTTCAGATTTTTTTATCTTCCTGTCTGATGTTCTTGAGGCCTTTTGGCAATGCTTCATGTTCTATAATGATTCAATTGAAAAATTTCCTTCAAACCTTTGCACAACTACCAGACCTTCAGCAATAGGTCATACATTAGGTTGTTTGAAGAACAATGACCGATTCTTGATATCAACTTTTAGCTATGTCCTACTATATTAGTATAGTATGTTGTGCCAAAATAGGTAGCTGTGTTCTCTCCACTAATATTCACCATTTATTTTCAGAGATATTTCTACATGGTATAGACCCTAAACCCAAAGATGAAAAAAAAGAGTTGTACATAATCCTATTGTGCAAGTATAAATGAGTCACAATACGTCTCAAAAAGCTTTCAATATTATCTTGTATGGAACCACTTCCAATCATACAGTGTGGTGTTAGTATCAAAGGTTTCATAGAGGAGATTTGAGACTCAAAAAGCAGAGGAGGTCCATCTGCAATTGAAAATGAACAACTGAAGGTGTTAGTTTGGCAAGGATTTTGCTTGACTATCAGAGAATGTCATAGATGCTTAATGTTGGCAGTGACAATATCAGACCATTTAAGGCAAATTGAAAAGTGAAATCGCTTGATATGTGTGTTTCTCATTAATCCAACAAGAACCATTAACAGCAACAAAAAAAGAGTCAACAACCTAATAGTTGTAAAATTTATTTATTTTTCAAGTGAAATAAAATATGTTAGTAGGTGTAAGATGGTTTCAGCCTATTATTCTGATATTTGTATACTCCTAAGACTTGATATCATCTCATTAACTGCAAAAGGTTAAGGAAAGTTGATTTGGGAAAGATGATTTGCGATATCGACCATTTTTGTTGTTTTTGTTTTTTTAATGCTAGCAAAAGAAAAGGAAGATGGCTATCTTCTAAGATTGTTAAAGGCATCTGTTTAATTCAAATTTTTCTCTCTTTCAGACGTGCTGAAAGGCAGTCTAAAAATGATGAAATTCGTAAGAAGTATGGTAAGCATAAATGTTCTTCTTTTTTTCAATGGTTCAACTTGTGAGCCTTTTATATAATAAAGGTGTGTGCATTCCTAAATATATATATATATAATATATATATATATATGCTAACTGAAGTACTCATCTATGGCGGGTAAAAGATTTAGACTTTAAAACAATTCCTTAGTACTGATGGTGAGCTGATTTCCGTCAACAAAATTAAAATTACTGTTTTAAATCAAAGTATCAATCATAAAGCTTAGATGTATGTACATTTACATAGTTTCACTTTAACCACATGAAACTTTCTTGTGAAAGTATTTGAGTTCAAAATTTCTCAAAAAGTTCAAGAACTACATCAAAAATATGTTCATTTTAACAAATTCAATTGACAAAACAATTGTTATGCATGTAAATTACTTATTAATTTCATCATAGAATACAACAGCGAAACAACATTTTGGTAAAACCTATCTTTATTGAATAAGAGGAATGTTGGTAAACAGTAACTTTTTCCTTTAATTCATTATTATTGAAATCCATCTATCAAAACTCTCAAAATAGGTTTCTTCAATTTCTATAATGGTCTGCCTGGCAATGTATCATGAATACAGACTGCATCAATGTAGCTAGAGGGCTGATAATTTAAACATTTACTTATGTCTAGAAAAAAACGTTTTGTTTTTTGTAAATTCCCTCCTTATGTAGGTTTTTAGTGAAAGGTTCAATTTTCAATGTGAGTTTATGCTAAATTGGTCAGGGAATACATTAGTTTTTTTTTTTTTCTCTGCTAATATCAAGAAAATTCCTGTGTTTCCTCCACTTTGGACATGTGGCAAACCTTTTGATGTTTGTCCGTGACAATTTAATGAAATCTTGCTTTTTCTTTCCCTTTCATCAAATCTGTGCAGGAATTGAACCGAAAGGTAAGTCTTTCTTTCAGCAGCATGTCTTCTTGATTCCTTACGTTTGGTTGGTTTCCCAATTCCTGTTTCATTGTATAACTCAATGTGCATATTTTGTTATCTTGTGAGTCAATAACAAATGTGGCTTTGAAATGAGAACTTTGTAGAAATCTTTTTTAACAATGTGACACTTTAACATTTTTTTCTTCAGTATAAAAGTAAAACGGTAGTTTGCAATTTAAAGCAGAACAAAAATTAGATGATTTCTGAACTTGTCTACACTTAATAAAAAATCACTATTAAACTTAATTTTCACAAAATAGTCTCTCCTAAAAAATGAAGTCTCTCTTTCATTTTCTCACTCTTAACACATATTAGAAACCGCCAACCAAAACTGTCAAAACAGGTTTCTATCAGTTTTTAAATAAGTCCAGCTGGTTATATATGTATGACACATCCAGGCCACAATGATGGAGCTAGAGGGCTGGAAATTTGAACATTTACCCCTTATGTCTTTCTTCTTGTTTTTAAAAATTCCCTGATAGCTTTTTAGTGGGGAGTTCAATTTGCCATGTAAGTTTCTGTTAAATTGATCCCTTAGTTTATGTCCAAGCTTGTTTTTGAAAATACAGCCTTTTTTAGTGATCATGTCCCAACAGAAGAAGAGAGAAGTAACTTATTCATTAAAAATTTTTAGTTGGTCATGCCCTACACGGCATACTGCGAAAAGACACTCATTTCATGACGGTTTCTATTTAATGACTAACCAGACCTGTTAAACTTGATTTTCCAGAGTGTCACAAAATATTCCTTTTTAAAAAAATTCTTTTATTTTCTCCTACTCACCATTCATCTAAACTTGTAATGAGCTTATAATCAAATTTTTCTGTTTATTCGTTGGTTTATATTTCTATTTCTCTCCTTCCTTTCTAAAATATTTTTAAAACTTTTTCTTTATTTTAATGAGCTAAAAACTTAACCATTAAATTCATTGTCATTTGAGGTTTTTCTGTAAATATTCAGTGTTGTACAATATCAAATTTATATTGTTGAGTGACTATGAAATATCACTACTTAACTCTCACACACACATTATATAAATATGTATTATTCCTTGCAATTTTCATTAGTAGTATATGTTAAAAGGAAATCCATTTTAAACAATTCAAACTTCATACTTTACTTAAATGCAGTGTCACCGAGCTATTAAACTTTATCAAGTCATTTCCTTTGTATTGAATTAACTAAGCTATATCTGGGTGGGTGCAAATGCTGACCCCACAATGTTATTTTCCAGTTGCAAATCACCCGGACATTTTTGCATTCTTTAAGTTACCATGTTTTAGGGCAATTTTATTTCTAAATAGTTTCCTTGATGAGGTGAAGGCCAGTCACCAAAAACTTTTCAAAGGTGTTATTTTGTATAATGGACGGAAAGTGGGGGTACGATTCAACAGTACTGTTCATTCATAAATAGAGCCTGTCTTTTTTTTTTAGCATAGAATTGAAAAACATAAATCGGTTGATGTTGTGATTCGATATCAGCCTTAATTATTGATAAATATTGATAAATGCTTTGTGTGTAATCAGGTTTTTGGTTAATGATGAAAGGAGGAAAATGGAATATTGTTGGGATTTTTTTCCCCAACAACATTCCAAAGTAATTTTGAAATGTATTTTATTTTTATATTTCTAATCATCTCCTTCATTTAGTCATTTTTAACCAATGTCAGCTGTTGTTATTTTGGACAAAAAGTAACAGTTGTGAGAGATGATTGTTTTTCGTACTGTGAAAAGTACCTAACTACCCAACCAAATTTGGTGTGCCAACTCAATAGGTTGGTGTGTTAAAACTAAAAGTTTTGAGAAAAATTCTCTTTCGAGGGGGTTTCTATTTACACTATAACTATAATGCTAAAGTGGAACCTATCCCCCCCCCCATACATATCTTCTCTTTTTGTATGTTTATGTATAATTCTCTAAAGGATAAAAATCGAAGAGAAAGGGGTCAAAAATAAAGGGACATTTCCACAAATTAAAATTAAAAAGTTTTGAGAAAAGAAGCATTTTTTAACGTTTTAGAGGGGGGGTGGCTCTATAATGTAAGTATAATGCAAAGCCATACCCTTACTTTCCGTTCAATATATGTATATATACTGGCTAAATAAGCAGTCCCTGTGACAGGTATTCACCTGGTGATCAATATTATATACTCCAACAGTAACTGGGCCCATTCAGAACTTCATGAAATTCCTTACATTGTTCCACTTACCTGTCTGGCCTTGTAACAATGACTAAAAAAAGCAAAGTCTCAACTCCGTCATTAACTCAGAAAGTCTTAGCATCGGCTGCTTCTGTCTTACATTCCCAACATTCCTCCGTGCACTGCAGTTGTTAAGAAATTGTATAGAGAGGCATCAAAGTGACAACTCTAATCACAGATTCGTCTGCTACCCTAGAGTGGATGTGCTCTTAACCCTAGAAAATTTCAATAAGTTAAAATTCACAAAGATATAGAAATGTTGATAAAGGTATTTTTCCTTTGAACACATCATGTACTTTCTAATTTCTCCAAAGTAAATCCTTTGGGGCAATTGTTACCTTTCCAGTTTGAAAATGGCCACCATTCCAGCTGCAAACAAAAGCTGATGATAAATTTCAAAACTCTCACCCTAAACGCTAACCCTATGGCAGCTATTTTAAAATGGGTGAGTTTACAATTGCCCCATTTGGTACAAAAGATAAATCCTTTATTCACTTTTGATGTTTAGAAATACAAATTTCTATCAAATGTGAAAATTGCATGTACCTGGGTGTATATTATATACTTCTTTTCATTCCCCAATGAAACTAAAACAAAACATCAAGGTGACTGGATCTATGATAAGAATCCACTCTAACCTTTATTCTGGTTGTATTTCACCACTGATAGTGCTCTAAATTCTCTTGAGGTTTTTCAGTAAAAGAGCCCTCTGAAAAAATTCTAGCAGATCTTCCTATGGTCAGTTTCCTGGGGTCAGTCTCCATTTACTTTTTCAAGTGATAGGGACCAGATCATATTGTCATGAGATGGTCTGGCTTCACTTGCAGTAAAAAATTTTAGGTCCAATCCAGCCTTTTTTGATTCAACTAAATTTGAACCTGCATGGATATTATTTAATATAAAGAAGTGTTTTAAGATTCAAGGCCTTCGTTGTAATGTTTCAACTTCCTTATCAGTTTTGGCTCATAATAAAGGTTAAAAAAATGATGAATAATTCAATCATTATCTTTTTGTCTACATCAATGAACTTTTTTACAATACAGTGTCTGATTAGATTAGGCCCAAGTCCTTTGATCTGGTCTTTTGACCTGTGAAATGGGTGGAATCTTCTGCTCACTCAATGCTAGTCAAATTGGGAGACTGTTCCATAGGTCTAGCATGCAACACTCAAAGAAAGGCTGTCTGAAACTTGTATTAAATCAGAGTTTTTAAGATTTGAATACATGACCTCTCAAGTGGTACTTCCACTTTCTATAACAAGGGGACTGTCTACATTACATAATCTGTGGGTGTATTTGTTTGTTTATAAGTTGGAGTCTTTAATTAGAGAATTATGTGAATAGATAGATTGCAAAATGTTTCCAACAACAGCTGTGTGGATATTTGTCATCAACTTTCAATTATTTTGTATATTGATTACTGAGTCTATTTTAACCTCAAGTCCTGCTCCCAGCATTTGTTGTTTTTAATATTTATGGTTGAATGCAATCTAAATTCAATTTCTAATTGAAGAAATTACTGACATATTGTTTGAAAGCTGTGTTGTTTATATTGGAGAAGAGATGTATGTATAATACAGGTACGAATTAAGCTTGAGCACTCAAAAACTGATACATATTGACAAAATATAAAGCCTACCCATCTAAGCAACTGCCTAACCTCAAAATGTTGTCATTCAATGTCTTGTGTCTCTCTATCTAGGTATGCAATTTGTATCTGATTGTGACTTATATGTCCGAAGATATAAAAAATTGGAAAAAATTTTCGCCCCCTTGGATGTCGATTTTGTGATTTCTGGTGATTTTTCAAAATGTTATCTGGTCTCAAACTGACCTGTCCTGAAGTACCAATATCAGTTTCAAAAAGTTAGGTAGTTGCTTAGATGGTTGGGCTTTTTACCCTGTCTAATGTAGTGAAATAAAATAAGGAAAATTTACTCATCATCACCCAATATGGCCAATATGGCTGATGACCAGAAAGGATGCAGGGAAGATTAGTTTCAGGCCTTTCACCAAGAGCAGCAAATAATGTGATAAAAAATTCATCAGTCCTCCTATTCCATTCTCTTTTAATTGCTTTTGTCCCCAGTTAATTGATTTATGAATAACTGTTAAATAAAGCAATTCCATTCTCTTTTAATTGCTTATGTCTCAGATTAATTGATTTATAAATAACTGTTAATATAAAACTATTCTATTTTATTTTAATTGCTTTTTTCCCCAGTTAATTGATTTATGGATAACTGTTAATATAAAGCAAGGCTCAAGTCTCACTATTGTCCAGTCAAATAATCACCAATCAAACTGAGATCGGTTCTCACAAGGTGTTGCTGATTAGTATTTTTAATCACAAATTGAGACGTTTAATGCTCAAGTCACTACAAATTTTTTTTTATTACAAATAAGTGGTTAAGAAAGTTGAATATTCAAAAATGAATAGAAAAAATATTTCGCAAATAATTTTTGGTACTTTCAAATACTTTATCCCCCCAGCCTACCCGAAAATTTCTCATTTTTATTAAACTAAAAATCTTTTTATCTCTGCGTACCTATTCATCAAACAATATTTTACATATACTAAACACACAATGAATTTATGCCAAAACTACAAAGCAAACAGTCTATTTCAATACAATGTTGACTTTTCAATTCAATGTTTACTTCTATCGTAACATTCATTATCAAAGAAAACATCAATAGGTCTGAGTTTTACATCCAGAAATATAAAAACATTTAAATTCTTCTGAAAATAATGCGACATTGGCATTATTAATCATCCAAAGTTTCCCATGATAATAGGATAAAGTTTTTCATTCAGTTGAAAAGGAAGTGACGTAAAAAATACTTTCTACACTTCACATTGGCTACATCGTACAAAATAGAATCATTCCTATTGCTACGATTGGATTTCAAAAACTGTTGTAGGCTGTTCTTCAAGTCGTAAGAACATATGCGTCAAATTTGATTGCTGATACATCCATCATCGATCGTACTCAAAGAAACGGCGATCTGACGAAAATCCATTTGTGACTGATCATGAGCTAAGCTTAGCTTAACATCAGTTTTGGGGAGGATTTTTTTGTTTTTGTTTTTTGCACGATTCTTTCTTGACACTTGTAAAAGCGAAAGATGAAACACAAAAAAGGCAAGATAAAAAAAGAAAATATTAAAATCACAAAAAGATTTCAATGAAATAGAATAATCAGTAATTCCTGAATGAGATTCCTGTGTCGATCTACAGACACTGTTTAGTGATGCTTATTTCTATTGTGCCTAACTATTTGAAATTGCTGATCATTGGGAAATACTGATAAGTAGAAAATAGAAGACCAAATATAAATGATTGCTCTTATCTTGTGAATGTCTGTGTTTTTGTGATAAAAGTTCTGCAATAAATAGATAACTTGAGGCTTTATTGTTCTCTGCTATATAAACAAATCAGACTAATAGATCCCTCATTTAGAAAGAAAACTCAGGAGGAAAGAGTAACACTAGTTAAGATTGTCCTGTACAATTAACGGCCATGAAAAAAAAATAATCTTAGAAACCTCTAAAGCTGGAATCCCCCTGTCAATTCTTATTTAAGATGCCAGAAAATTCAGAATTTGTGTCACATTTTCTCTTCCATGTAATTATTTATAAGAACTTCATGTTTTTAGATGCAGTGTATTCTAATTATTGAAAGGTAAATAGGACGTGAAAAGACAGAAATAATATTGGTGTATAATAATGAACCACCTGATCATTCATCCTCATGAGTTTTTCTTCTCCGTATAAAAGGCAGTGATACTTAACAAATATTTAAGAATGCCAGATGTAATGTACATTATTTGTACAATAACACTACTTATCAATCTGAATAACTTTCATATTGTAATGACCTATAAAGCAATGCTTATTTGTTTTTTGCTGACTTGATTTAAGGTTTGTTTTTATCATCAGCTTGAACTGCTGATAAAAGTGTAACATTAATGAAAACTTTATTCCTCAGTCTCAAATATGTATTTGCATCTGCGAAAGTTTTTTTCATTTAGGTAATACATTAAGACAAAAGATGTGCATCATTTACATGCATATCCTGAAGAGTAAGCTAATAAACCAACATTTTTGCCTGTATTTCTTGTTGTGTATACAATCTCCTCAATTTTACAACATTTTCAATGTAGATATGATCTATAATGTAAGGGGATTCCTATCTTCACCTGCATTTAACCGTTGAATGAAAACAAAATATTAAAGATATTCATGGATCTTTTGTGACCTTTCCCATTTCAAAATGAAGAGTGACAAGCACTGATGACAAATTTAAAGTCAAAGAAGCAGACAACAATGGTATGGTAACAATAACCAAAAATAGATTTTTAAAAAATGATGAGTAACACTGTATATTAGTTTGATAATCTCAAGATGAATGATATTAGGTTTAGAAGGTTTCTGGACATTTTGTTCGATCAAGAAAATTTTCCTTTTTCCCAAAGAAACAGAAAGTTCTGCAAAAGACAGGAGAAGTAGTAATTTTTTATGATCTACCGAAAGGTGAGAAAAGTAACTTATTCATTGATCACCTGTTTTTCCAATATTTCAATTGATCACCCCCAACATGGCATGCTGCCAAAAGACATTAGTCGCATGACAATTTCTATTGAGTTACTCACCAGACCTTTTTTTGTGATTGTATTAGACACAGTTTGCATCTGCATGCAGTATGCTTTTGCAATGTTGATCTTTCAAGTCGAGCACCTCACAATATAATATGCTTAACACATCCAACCAACAATAGAACATAACCTTTTTCTTTTTTCCTGACACGACTCTGGATTCGACATGGCTTCAGTGGCAACACCTTTGTCTATTCGGCTCTGGTTACATGTTGTATTGACATACATACAAGCTGTCCAGCTGTTCAGAGAAATTAAGGATGTCCAAACAGTGATTTCAGTTTTTGTCCATTAGTCAATGCAGCACTCAATTTCCACGTTTAGAAACTTTGTCAATTGCCTCTTAATGACTCTGGATTGTGGGGTCAGTGCCATGAAACTGCTCTGCCATTTCTTGGCTGATTGTTTGTTAATTAGCTTCCATAATTTCTCATGATTTGTATTGCTCTAATTGATGTCCACTTCAATTTGGTTTAACTGAAACCAAATCATTCAGTAAAAACATTCTCACCTGCCTGTTAGTAATGTTGCTTCCCTGATATTATGAATGCTTTGATGTAAATGAACCTGTTGATTCTTGAAGGCCAACAGATACTCAAAATATACACCAACCTGAAAATTCCATTCACCCTATACCTACCAATATTGGTAAAATTTTTCTTTCTACCTTTTATTTTTCTTGCTTTTATCTCAAACGGCAAATTGCAACCACTTTTCTTTTCACACTTCATTATTCTAATCTGTTGCATTTGTTCTGATTGATTTTATTTCATTCATTTTCTTGCTGTTCATGACGGCAAAATTACTTCCATTATCTCAGCAAATTATGAATAAAACTAAATATCAAAATATTTTCATGATCTTATTAAATAAAAATGCCTGTATGGGCAACTCATAAGCAATTTACATTAAAAATGTGTATCCAACATTAATTCAAGTGATAAAAATATATGAAAATTAATAGAAAAATTACAAGCTCACTTTTACAAAGGAATATTCACCAGGCATATTTTATTTATCCTCAATTTTTTTTATATATTTCTACTGATAACTCCCCAAATTACTGTATTAACTTATTTTCTATTTCGGATGATCTAAAGTTATTCTTAGAATTATTTATACTTGTACTATTTTTTTTACCTAAGATGGTAAACTATTCCAGTATTTCAAATTTCTTTGGGGGCAAAAAAAAATCAATTTGTTTTTATGACTTTATTTTTGCAATGGATTCAGCTAGTAAATTCCTGCTTATCTACAGACATGTTCCTAGGAAGTAAAATCCCACATGGAATTTTTTTTACCTGTTTGACTTCAATCTGATTAGATTAGCTAAATGGAAATCTTCTAAGAGAAATTTTCAAAAGAACATGTCCGTAAGATGTTCAGTGTTCAAGTTAACACTCAATAGTTTGAAAGACAACTGTCCCTGAATCATCTACAAAGATCGATCTCTCAAGTGTACTGGTCAGCTGATGTAGTTTGCACCTACATGAAAAACAAAAAAATGAAAATCAAATCAAAGATAAATTTCAAGTACTGATTTTAAAGAGATTACCTGGCCCTTTATACTTGGAATATTGCCACAACAACTGCCTTCCTTCTTTAAAGCCTTGTGTCTGATTAAATTATGCCTAGTTGAATCTACTTCTACAATAACTATGATATAAATATCTTGTCTGACTTGATTG
Organism: Thysanoteuthis rhombus; assembly: GCA_963457665.1. Lineage (NCBI taxonomy): Eukaryota > Metazoa > Mollusca > Cephalopoda > Oegopsida > Thysanoteuthidae > Thysanoteuthis > Thysanoteuthis major. The sequence goes on along the minus strand of OY735211.1, from coordinate 4,044,930 downwards.
GACAAAATCTGCGGCTTTTTGGGCTAAAGACATACCCTTTTAGTGAACCCAAATCTGCAACCCCCTTTGATGTTAGAGATGTGTATGTGTGTGCACGCGCCAAAATCTGCAGTCTTTCAGGGCTAAAGACACATTTGAACTTTTTTCGTATCTGTATTACACGATTATTCTTTGGATTTCTGGTTCTTTGCTCTCTGCTTCTTTCCGTGTGATTTATACTTATTAACCTTTCAGACACATTTTTCACTGATTTCTTTCAAACTGCTTTGAATTTTATATTTCAGAAAATAAATGAAACCTAATGAAAATAGGGTAAAAGTTTTATACATTTGTTTGAAATAAAATGGTGGTAATATTTTTTTCTTGTCGGAGGGACATGAGCTGTAAAAGGAATTGTGATGTCATTTTATGTAAGAAAACACGCAATGATTACTTTTTATTTTCATTGTATAATACTTGAAGAATGATAAGAGCCATGCTACATTGAGGTGGCCAGCGTAACAGTTGCCGGTTCGATTCCTGCAGCTGCCCTATCTTCTTTAATTGTTTAAATTCTATTTGTGCTGTCTAGGCCAAATGATACATTCACCATGAAATAATGGATGTTCATTTCAAATAGTTTCAATATGATATAATGAAATTTATAATCATTCTGTTGGATCATATATCTATTTCCTAACGATATGACTGTCCACGTTGAAAGGAACAAATAGAGCAGACATAGACCGTGAATAAGCAAAGTGAGAAATTGAAGTTGAAACAGTTGATATCTTATAAGTACAAGAATGAATTGACTCAAACTAAAACTACTCACTCTTCTTCCAACTCCACCTGCTACTACCAACTTGTACAGTGGACGCATCGTTGAACTTTTGTCTGGTCTTTTCACAGTTGATTTTCTCTTTCTATTCAAAGTCTCTTGTTTGTCATACAAGTGTCTGAAAACAACGGCATTCTATTTTTACTTCATTGATCATGCATACGACTTGATATCAAGTTGCATAACTTTCATCAGTGAACTAAATACCTGTGTTTCTAGTGTGATATCCTCATAATAGTGTGTTATTTTAATATTTATGATATAAAGTGTTTCCGTATTTTCTCACCCTTTCAAGCTATAAGTACTCATCTTGGGATTTCTTTTTTTTTTTTTTGATTCTTGGGTTCTGTCCAATGGGATTCCTTGAAAATCTTTTCATTTCTTTTTTTCTCTGTACATGAAATTTTCTAACGTAATTAATGGTCCATGAAAAGAAATATGTCAACATTTGATGTAACTTCTATTCATTTTGAATGAGTAGCAAACATTGTCGATGGCTTTTTTCGCTGAACTCTTTGTTAGTGAAAATTTCTTGAATTTAGAAATACTAAACGTTAAGACCAAAAACAGCTTGATCAGTGAATAGGCTCATTACACCAGAAAGGTAGCTCTACACTAGTATCATAGGATATTCAAATGTAGTTAGTAACCTGGGATGTTCAAAAGCCTCAAACTGAAAATCAATTATTGTGAAGTAGTAAAATCTTTATATTTTCATATAATGCTCTAACATATATTTCAGCTCATCACTGGACATATTGATTTACATGGGTTGAATTTGTTTTTGTTTGATACAAGAAAAGAACTAAAAAGAGCACTCAGAGAGTGCATGCTCTGTACATGAACTAAAAACCGAATAAGAACAAATGTTTATTTCCAATCCAAAATTTAATCACTTCTTCCTTTGCTCATGACCCACCCTTCCACAAGATTCCACTTGAATTCATTGAGAACTTTTGGAAATATGTGAACAGAATTTTTGAAGCTACTGTGTGTTCAGGACAAATAGCTATGTAGATGGGGTAACTGTGTCTTGATCCACTCCAGAATTTAAACACTTTGTTGGCCATTGTCCACCCTCCCACAGAATTCATTGAGAACTTTTTGGAGACATTGTGTTTGGACTGACAGACAGGAAGATACGAGGTGATACGTATACCTCTCCAACTTCAGAGGTAGTAATCTTCTCTTAGTTGCATGGCTACAGCCTTGATGAAAGATCAGCACTTTAGTTTGTCCTGTAGGTTGTGACAATATAGGATATAAGAATTTTATTTTTATATTTAGAAGTACAAACTTTACCCATTGCACTTCTTGATAATCAATGTCAAGTTTGTTGTGGGTAAGAGGCATTTATCAAATTATACTCGTAGCCCTTATCAGACATGACATTTCTACCTGACCCTGAGATAATCCTTGTGACCACAGCAATAGCTAAATTGGACAATCGTGAAATCTCGAATATGCTTTCAGGCTGTTTATCAGTGCAGGTATCAATGTTATGTTTTTGTTTCAGATAGCTTGAATCTTCATTCAGTATTTGACTGATTTTGGGGTATTTATTGTCTAAATGGACATTTGTCTCTGGAGGATACAAACATCTCAATAGATAAATTCTGTTGGGGAATAGTCCTTTAGACAAACATGTCAAATAGGTCTCTGATTAGAGTAAGCTTATCCACTTGCCTTTTTGTAGGTCATGTTGTTGTGTCATCAAATTGTAAGTGAAAGTGACACAATGACATTGTCATTCTGAATACTTTGATGCTGGTGCCCTCTGAATTCCATAGATTATCAAGGTTCATCCTGTGACTATGATAAGCATCAGCTATTAGTAGTAGTCCAAGTACATTTCCATATTAATGGTACCATTTGCCTGGCTACTTGAAGGATAATTCTGTTTGTTGCCACCAATGAATTGGTTAGTTTTCTCAAACAATAAATCACTTATTATGGAGAGATGACACCCCCCCCCCGGATTCAGTGGGTGTCTGTGCATTTGGGGCAAGCCATTTTGTCCTGCTCCCTATTGGAAAATACTAGAACATTTTCAAATGGATGATTTAGGAACTTTTTTTACCCACCAGGTTTTCTAACCACATTATGTTATAGGTGTCTCTGGCCAGGTTCATAACAATGATCATCTTCAGTGGTGTATTCATCTTCTTTCAATGTCAACATCCGGTTGTCTTGAAACATTACATTCCTTCAACATCTTGTGAATCCTCAAAATATTCTTTTCGTTATAAGCCATAATTTTTTTTTTTAATATATATATATCTCTATGTGTATATGTAAAGAAAAACATATGACGAGTATGTGTACTAGATTATGAAGATATATTCATACATATAGACAGAGTATATATACCAGAGTAAGTATATCTAAAATATAATATATTCATACTTGTGTAGAAAGTTATAAGTGTATGTCTACTTCCGGTTATTCAATTTTACATCATTATTTTTGCTAAAAAAATCATTTTTATACCTCCAATCTTTCAAAAATCTTCCATAAGACCACCTTTACTGTAATATTTATATTATTTATGCTTCAAATTATTTCATGCTAAAAAGAAAAAAAATGCAATGCAAAGTGCACCCCAGACAGATGAAAACTTGTATACACCTCATAAATCTCGGCTAGGGACTGATTTAATCACAGAGCTTCCCGCAATCATATATCCAAGAAGGAACTAGAAATCTCTTCTAGAGTTGCCAATTTATGAAATATTCCCAAAGTAATTATGAGCTGTTCAAATACTCCACGATACTAACGCAAGGTTAAAGATGTGAGAAAGTCAGATAAGTAATACATGGATTTGTTTTTCAATTCTGACTCTGGTGTTACTGGATAGAACCTTCTAAACCTTTCATTATTAAATTTTTCATGCATTAATTATCTTCACTTTTGCAAAAAAATCTACAACAATCAGATGCATGAAATGACTAAAATGTTTTTTGATGATTTGCATAATTTAATTCTATTTCAAGAAACTGCGTGTTGTTGTATAGTAAATCCTCTCTGTAACAAACTTATGAATCCATCCAAACTGACTTTAGATTCACCAAACAAAGTTACATAAATGCGGCGAACACACGAACCACTGTAAACTCACAACAGAATTCTAGTTATGTTCATCTGTTATTATGGCATAATCTTCTTAGATGAATAGAACAAGAGGCAACCTAACTGGCTTTGGATTTACCAAACAATATTCATTAGATGCAAACTTACTTATTCACCAAACAAAGACAACCATCTTGTATAAGGAACTTTTGGCTTTAATGACTACCTCCTCCCCTAATTAGTTTGTTATAATGAGGGTTTACTGTGTTTTCAAGATGAATTTCAGTGCACTTTTATGAACTTGAAAGCCTGTAAAACTGAATGTTAATTGCCAAACTCAAATGTTGAAATTAAAAACATCTGAACAAATTTAACTGAAGCAGACTGGCTGAGGTGTAGACATGAAGTAGTAAGAATATCAATTACATATTCAGCACAGACTGAGATATAAAAATTTTATTCTTTACATAAAATTATATCACTGAGGATGGATAGCAAATTGTTTTCTGTGGAAAGTCAATTTGCAAGACTTAACCATTTCATAGAGAATTTCAATTTTTTTAAGGATCTCTGACTCCCACTTCATACAGAAAAAATCATTTAAAATTTGCTTAATGTTGGATCTTTGGTATTTTTTTTTTTTTTTTTTTTTTGTCAAACTCCAGTACAAAGTCTGAAGCTGACTATTCTTCTACAGTAAACAGAACAATCCTCCCTAAATTAAGAGATGTAAACTGATATATTAAACCCACATTCTACTATCATGATTTCATCTCATGACCAACTGATTACTAACAGGCAGTCTTACTTTCTGAATGAGCTAAACTTGGATATTAACAAAATTCCATCATAAGATACACACAGGTTCATTTCATTTGAATAAATAAAGGCATTTATACTAAAAAAATAAGTATTTTTAAAAATGTTATTTATTATATATACAAAACAAAAGTTGCAGTAATTGTCTTCAATCAGAATTGAATCTGGAGTGGAGTTTGACCCTGCAGCTACCGAGTTTTTTATTTTTTTATTTATTTATTTTTCTTTCAAATTTACGTTCAGTGATTAAAGCTAACAAGAAAATTTCAGTTGGAAATTCCCACAGCTTTTTAAAATTTCTGTTCATTTTGCATTTTCCAACGTTTTGAAATGTACTTTGAAGATGCTTGATATTATATTTAGATCACATCTTGATGTTCCTTTCTGAGCCTACTCACAGGGAGATTAGAAATGTATAATATCTTCTGAAACAAAAGACAGGAGATTAAAAACTTTGACAATTTATTTTTGTCTTTTGTGAAGACCAAATTAGAACAGCTGCAATAAAAATGCACTTATTTTGTTGATTAATTTGCTTGAAGGACATGAAGCTGTAGAAGAGTTGGCAAAATTTCTTTCAACTGGAGGCTGGCATGACGTGCTTCAATCAATATAGTCAACTTGGCTTATTACATTTTTTTTTTCTTTTTCTTTAATCAGTTTTTCAATTTTTCTTTCAGTGCAGCAAAGTTAATTTTCTCTGACATCATTATATTTTTTTAATTCCATGCAATCTATTTTCTAAAAAAAAAGTTTGTTGTTTTTGATTTTATTCATGCACAGTTGCTACAAAAGAAGAGGTTTCTTTTTTGGTCCTCATTCCCTTCACACACTCTTTAGTCATAACTTGAGACAATTCAAGTACCAATCTGCTGCTCTAAGCTCTTATCCAAATCAGAAAGTGCTATTAAACCATATCAATGTTGTAAATCATTCATTAATTTTCATTTACTACAATTTGGAAAAAATTAAATCTCATTTCAATCAAATTAATCCATTTTTTTCTATAATTTCAAGTCACTGTGAGTGTAGGTCAGGAATGTTTGTTTTTTGTTTTTCCAAGAACCTCAACTCTTATCTAAGAGTGATGTAATACAAAACAAGATATTTCTTGTCCAAAATGAGATTCTGACAAGTTGAAACATGTTTTTATTGTTTGGTTTATGGTGGATTTTGTGCAAATCACCTTAGCAACAAAGTTATTCTTGTCTAAATTTTGTTGAACGGGGGAGCATTATTCATTATGTATGATATTTTCCTCATCTGTATTCATTTGTTCATAATATTTGAGCCATGTACCCTCTGGCCTTCATCGGATGTTTGATCTAGAATATGGAATCACTACTTAGAGCATATGTTTCAATCGACACATCATGGCCGAAATGTTGTGAATAATTAAATTCATAGACGAAGAAAATAGTCCAACTACAACATTCATAATGATTTATTCACCCCGTCTTACGAAATGGGTGTGACATGTCCTGTCCAATTAAGCATGTGCCCTGAGTAGTGATTCCACCTTCTAGAACCAACAACACCTGACAGAGGTCTGAGGGTACACAGCCAAAATGTTATTCAAAAGTTATAAACACATAGATGAGTAGAATAACCTGACCATATCATACGCAATGAAAAATAATTCACTTGATTTTTTTATTTTTAACTCATTTGAGTGAGAATGAGAGCAAAAAAATGAAGATTCTAAGCTGAAAAATCTATGGACAGTTTTCACCAGAAGTTTTACAGAAGATTCTTGGGTTTTGGGGATTTTTTTTTTTTTTTTGTTAATCATTTAAGATCAATACAAACATCTTATACTTATGAAACGGTAAGGTTTACTGAGTGTTGAAGTTATTAATAATGTAAGTAGATATTTTGGTATCATTCAATGGTATTAAAGTTGTACAGAATGAAGTCCACATTGTTATTATAGGAGTCACAATTTGCCAATTGGAATGTTGATTCACATTTCTATGTATATAACTTTGGTAATACTGTAGTTCCATGACATGTCTAAACAACATATTTCTAAAGGTCAAATTTTGGGGGGGGCGTACTCCATTAGTCATAAAACGGTAGAATCTCATCCAGTTTCAGCTAAAAACAACTAGTTCATTTTATTACTAGTTACTGCTATTATATTAGCCATCACGGTTTCTGGTGACTACCCTGCGTGTGTTGAACATCATTTGGGTTTCTGATTTTTCGTAGACGGTTTTATTTTGTGAATTCAGAAAGAAAAAATTTGCAGAATTTTAGTCCCTCTGTATTTAAAAAAGTTTTCTCTTGTGGACAGACCTGCATTTTGCTTTTGTGGATTTTGCAGTGTTAGTCAAAAGGAGGTTTAAGATGTGGATATGATTAAGATTCATCAGAGAGATTGTTGAGGTCAGCAAAAAGGTTTCAAGTTATTTCACTTTTTTTGAAGTTCTGTCAATTTTATCAGTGCTAGAAAATAGGGTTATATTGACAGAATGTAAAAAATGCAAGTTTGTGCACAGGAAACATACGGGGACAGCAAAATCCTGAAAAGATTCTTTTTGCAAAATGCAGGTCTGTCCAGAGAAAAAAAATTTTTTTTTTTTAAATACAAATGCAAACTTTTGCCAAGTTAGTTTTTCTGAATTCCCAAAACAAAACTCAGTTCTTGAAATTCCATATGTGAACGATAGTCACCAGAAGCCATGATGATTGTGCCAGCCATTTTTTACAATAGTGGTGAGTAGTGAAAAAATGGAAACTTATTTTTTATAAAATAAACAACTCATTTTTATCCAAAGCCGACTTAGACTCTACTGTTTTATGACTAATGGAGTACACCAAAACCAATTTGACCCTTGTGTAGTTAAGATACCTTATGGAACTGCAGTGTTACCGTAACTTTCTATAAAACACATGAAATACATGATTATCTATATTTACCAAACATGTCAGATGGGCATTAGCAAAGTTTCCTGAATAAGTATAAAAACTGAATTACTTTTTATTAAGTGTCAGTAAGATTTGAACCTTAAATTCATGAAAATTGATAGCTGAAATTGATTAATTGCTTGTGTATGGCTTCACAAGATTCCTAAAAAAAATGATGAAATAACTGAAACTGGATATAATGTATTTCAATGTTAATTATTGGATGACAGACAAGATTTTAACGATGTGAAAAAAGATTTCTTCAATAGCAATTCATTTGAAATGTTCATAAGAGAATCATAATACGCTCAGTATTTCCCATGGAGGAAAGCTCAGTTGTTAACATAATCCATTTGTAGGAAGATGACAGATGAGGTTTAGATTTAATTTTAAGTGAAATTTAACTATTTTAACTTTTTACCGTAATTCTTTTTTAAACTTAACAATCTGCCGTCAATGTTGATATTTTGTAAATTAGAACAGAAACACTGAATGAAAACAGCACAAATCTGCATTATTAATTTATTTTTATATTTTTTCCCTCAAATATTTGAACTTCTTGAAAAAACTTGGGAACAAAATATTTTGGGGTTTTTTTTCTCAAAAATCCCTGAGTGAAATTTCCATTTATTGATAAAAAATGATGTGAATAATTGAATCTCCAAAATTACAGGGATCACTGTAGAAATAATTGCATCCCCTTTCCATAGATTTTTCCAGAAAGAATTTATGTCTGTTGTTTTCCATTTTCTCTTCTTGAAAATTTCATCCTATAATTGAACATTTTTCTTTTCTTGCAGGTTTGGTGAAAGAGACCAATCCTTACAGGAGATTTGATGCCTAGATACTGGTGTCATTTGAACAAACTTTGAATTTGTATTCTCATTTATTTTCCTATTTTTCTTCTTCTGAACTAAAAGAGGTTTTTAGAGAAGAATGAATTGCAGAACCGCTTTATCATTTGCATTAAAAAAAAACTTACAAATCTATTTTTTCATAATATCCTAAAAAGTCACTGATTAAACTTTGATACTGGATCCATATCTAACAAGACTTTTTTTTTATCGGGAATTGAAGTGGCGTCTAAACAAATAACAGGATTCTTTTTTTTTTTTTAATATGTATTTTCCTCCATCTTTGCTTTTATATTTGAAATCTAATAAAACTGACAAAACTAACAATAAAATCTAATTTTATATTTCTTGTGTATGACTCACATGTGGGAAACTAATACTGAATATAATATAAAACAAGAATCAAATAAAATTATCTATGTTACGCTTTTCTCTTTCTCATAAAAGATTAAGGGCTTTTAATCACAGATTATTTGCCATTTTATTTTTAGATTCATTTTCTATTGTTTGAAATCTGGTTTTATCTGTAATCTGTTGTGATTTTTGTCAAATTCATGTTCAAAATGTTAAACATTCCAACATATCAGCAACTGTGAAGGAGATGAATACATAGTGAAAAATTGTTCAATTATTTATCAAATTAACATGCAAGCAGAATTTATTTTGCATAGATCAACTTACCAACATGGAATTGATTTCACGTGTGAATCAGACAATCGAAAAAACAAAATATTTTTGAATCTTAGCCTTTTCTCTTGATGCTCATGTCCTTAATTGTGATTCAAAACGAAGTTTGTTGCTGTTCATTCGTTTGTCCGTGTAAAAGACAAAAGGGGAGACAAATGTGTATGCTATCTTCCTACCTGCCTTTTTGTACTATTGCTTCTCTCCCTTGGACTGTAATTTTTATAACTAGAAAAACTAATAAAACATATTCACTTGTTCGTGACTTTTCTGTTTCTTCTCTTTTATTTCTGAAGACTCCTTGGGGGTTGCAATTGCAAAAATTCTTCTTTTTTTGTCTTATCAAATGTGTTGAAAAAACACACTTCAAATTTATGACTCGTTTTTACTTTCATTTCAATATATTAGTTTGTTTTGGTTTGATTTTGTTTTTCTTGTCGTCATTGCAACTTCTGAAAAATCACCCTTCAGTTAATAGCGTCAATTGGAGTATGAAGAATGGTCGTTGATAAGAATTCAAAAGTAAAACTAATTCATGATACTTCATTTGATGCAAATGATTTTATTTTACAAGTAACAAATGATCGAAATATTCAAAAATTATTTTGGTTCTCTTCAAACAAGAATAAGGGTGGAAAATGATAGTTCCTATGTGGGGAAATTGGGGTGAAAATGCCAATACTTGAAATAAGTTAATCTGCTTTGAATTTTTTAGGAAACTGTTATTTTGCAAGTTATTCTGATTTAGAAAAAAATCACTCAAGATAGTGCTGTATTTATCATCACGATCCCACAAGCCATTAAAGATTAATTCCATTTTAGTTGATTGATTTTTTAAGCAGCATTTCGTCAATGTTGGCAGAAAGGCGCACAGGTGACCACTATGCAAGGGAGGTAAGTCAGAAGTGAGATAAGAGGAATTACTCCCCTTACATTGATGTGAATTATATATGAAATCTTTTACATCGAGCATCCCCTCAAATAGATTACTAGGGAGTTTTGCGAAAAGTGTGTGCATTTATATAAAGATACTTGTATTTATTTCAACGTACTGAAATCTTAACTCAGAAAAACAGATCATATTTCATGATTGAATTTCCATAATTTTAGGAGGATTTTTGAGTAATATACTGCAAATGTTTCTTGTAATATAAATAGCGAACAGAACAAAGATCTTTTACTTCGTCTCAAGACAAAAAATCTAGCGTGCATCGATGAGAGGAATCACTTGGTCTGAACTATTTGAGTAGAACGCCGGTGGGTGGCAACATAGACACCTAGCAACTCGCTTTTTTGGTGGTTTAGGCTTATATTGCAACATGCACGCCAGTTGCTTTACAGCCCATCCCCCCCCCCGACCTAAAATATCACCTAATCTGATGGTAATCCAACAACAACAACATTTTGTCTGCAACTATTTACAGTTGTAGATACACACACCATTTCATTGTCTCATGCCCAGCAAGACAGACGTCACTCTTTAACCTTTTATGGGGCTACGACCTGGACCACATCGTGTCTCTCGTCATTGCTATCATCGTCGTCTGACGACCCTTCAAATATGTCGGATTCCATCAATCAACCAAGGGAACGAACACTCCTATTGTGGATTGCAGTGTGCATTAAAGCAGCTTCTCCCTCTTCTCTTCCCAAATACAAACAGCGGATGCCTCCATTCATACCGGAACACAGCTCTTTTTGGCACCGACTGCCCTGACCTAGGCGACATTGTACCAAAAGACTGCTTCAGTTGGCGATATCTGCGCCTTTTCATTATGACCTTGACCATTCGATGGTGTTTTTCTTCAGTCCCGTTTCCAGTCAGTCCATAAACCGCTCTGAATCAGCGCCTGCTGCACCATTTGTGTTGGAACTCTTTTAGTTCCTGTTCGACGCCATTGTTCATTAACACCACTTCCAATGGACCTCTCTTTAAAAATATTTCGTTCCTGCAATGACAACCAGTCTCCACCTTTATTCCTCTCCATACGACCACCCGTCCATTCCTGCAGTCAATGATCAAGAGTTACATCCAACTCCAGCACTGCATCACATTGATAGCCAGCAGTGTCCGGTCGTTTTCAACCTGGACATATCCCGCCTCATGCACATTCGATGTCGGGTCAATAGCCTGTCACTTTTTGCAACTTCTAATCTAAGCCTCCCTATAGACATATGGGTCGACATTTCTGGCCAAACAGGAATCTCCTTACCCCCAAATGATGCAGGTTGTACGACTCTTCCAACTCCTCCCCCCCACAAACAAAACACCATGGATGCTCCCCTCAACAAAAAGACCAGTTTGCCCACCCAGTGTTTTTTTTGTTTTGTTTTGTTTTGTTTTTTTCAGTTTCGGCCCTGACGCCCCCTTTCCAACGATTCTGGTGCTGTCACTACTGAGCCATCCACTTGAATATCGTCTGTGTAGGGGCTTGTGGTTGATTCCACTCCTTCCACCCTCTACCTTATTATCTCATCATCCTGATACGAACTGTATCATTTTTCCCAAATCTCTTTTGACCAATGACGAATTTGACGCAATTCCAATGGCTGTCTGATCATTCTGCCTGCTCATCATATTACTGCCTTGTGAATCACCCGGAAAGAAGGGGAATGAATTCGAGGGCATTCGTTAATGCTCCGTCGTATTTTAAAAACACTGGTTGACGTTTTATTTTCTGTAATTAGAGCGATTGGGTTATTTTTATGGGACCCTATTTTTACGATTTAAGAAAAGAAGCATCTATTGTAAAATGTAAATTGTATATTCTAATACTTATGTACGATAAGACAAACTATGGAATCAAAAAAAAAATATAGAGATACAAAAATTAAAATCATGAATACCACCGGTCCTGAGGATCATCGTCCAAATATTCTGGGCAGAGTGCAAGCCTTACCCTTGCCTGGTGAGATAGTAGGTCCTGTCCTATTAATTAACTAGCTGACACTTCCATAACTTCTTGTCTTCACAAAAGCGTAGGTAGGCTGATTTCACGTCTATTACTGTCGGGGCCCCCATCATACTCTTTAAAGGCATCCCTATATACACACACGATATCACCACCTGTGTGACACGCCACATGGCGATTCAGTTCACAAAAATCCAATACCAGTCGAACCTTGACTCCCATTGGCTTCACCCCAGTCATCAAATCCTCCCCAAAGCGACAGAATACCTCCGATGATCTATCTCTCTACTTCTTTATCGAATTCCACTCTCTCTCGTGAAAGTTTATATTATTTTTCAGCTGTGGATCCCCATCTCCCGTGTCCAACCGTCCACTCAATGCCGTCAAACTCTGTGCAGAAGTCATCGTCCTCGATCTCACAACTAATATCCCCTCCACCAGGGCTCCCTCCAATATCGCTATGGCCCCACACACACACTCTTTGGCTGCACACTCACAATGTAAAACGCCCTTCCGAACTCCATTCTACCCTCAGCCAATCACCACCAATCCCCATCACCACGTCATTTCCTTCTCCAATGTAATCAATCACGAATACCTGGGATTTAATTGCATCCCATATACTATCAGCTCTTTACTTCTGGTAACCCTGCATCAAAACTTCCTCTTGTCGACAGCCCTTATCCTGCTGATCCCACCCCCACTTATCCACCAACTTTTTGATCGCCAACCTTGTCGTGCAGCCTGTATCAACGAGGGCTCTCGCCGCCCCCGCCTACCAGCACTTCAACTTGGGTAAAGTATACGTAAGAGCAGCTCTATATGGTCAAAGGGGTAGCCACCCGTGCAATAGAAAGACCGTTTCACTGACTGCAATAACTTGCTACGTGGCCTGCCTGCCTGCCTGGCCACACCGGTAACTGATGAACTGTTTTCGGTTCCCTGCAATACTTAACCATGTACAGTCTGGCGTCTGAAACACTACCTCTTCCTACTTGTGGTTTCTCACCACCTATGGCTTGTCGCCTCCCTTCACCCTGTCCTATGCTGGTCACTGTTGTAAGATCTTGGGACTGTCAGCACCCTATCCCTCTTCACAACATCTCTAATAGCCATGGTTTCAACGTTCGACAACTGCTACAGCCCCTCCGAAATGTCAGCCGGTCATGAACGTGTATTTGACTATTCTCTCCAATCCGTCTCCTACGAATCCGGCCAAACTTCTGATCTCCTTCGTATACACGTCCACGTCCTTCCTGATCCACCTGATCCTTCTCAGCTTGCTGTATGCCACGGATGCCCCGTTCCGTGAACGCCCCTTCCAACCCAGCCTCCATTTTCCCTGCCTCAAACTGATTAGCCTCGCTCATTTTCCTAGATGAAGTGCCAATGCGTTTCTTTCTAAAAATACAGCGACCTGAAGCCGATGACGTCTGAAATTTCCTGGAGCTTCACTACTAGGCTCATCCTTTTTTTTTTCTTTTTTTTTTTTTTGACAGACAACTACGTCTCCCTCACCCCTAAATGTTTTTATCCTCTCGCTGCCTATCCTAATCTTCCCTAACATTCTGTGGCTTTTCTAAACCGAAAAAGCTTGTGGTTTGAAGAAGTCCGAGCTCTGACACCTGGTCTTGTTAAAAAAAGGCATTTTTCACTTGAGATCTTTTTCATTGGATCATCATCATCATCATCAGTCTTTCAACGTCTGTCGTTGAACATAGACCTTCCCTAGGATTCGCCACAATTCTCTATCATAGGCATCGCAGAGCCACTATTTTCTGAATTGGTCTTGTTTATATCTCCATCTTGTTTTCTGTCGGCCTCGGTTTCTCATATGATCTCTGGGGATCCATGTCGTGAGTTGTGATGTCCATGGATCGTCTGTCATTCTTGCAACATGGCCTGCCCATTGCCATTTAAGTTTTCTGATAGTTTCTATGATGTTCCAGACTCCCGTTTTCTTCCTGATGTTAAGCATGATTCTCTCAAGCGCACGTTGCATGCTTCTCAGTTTGCAGGTCTGTCTCTTGGTTAGGTTCCATGTTTCAGCTCCATAAGTGACTATCGAGAGAATGCATTAGTTATATACTCTTCTTTCTAGGATTATTGGGATCGTCTGGTCTTTGAAAGTTGAGCTTGCTCTGCCGAAGGCTTGCCATCCTAGAGTGATTCTTCGCTTGATTTCCTCTTCTTTTGAGGAGTGAAGTCTAACAACATATCATTTCAAAGAAAAGTCTACGCTGATCAAGAATCATAAAAACATGGGTCTCAAAATGAATGTATTAAAAGTTATAAGTAAATTTCTGTTTTGTGAATGAGAAAAGAATAGCCTCTCACTAGTTTTAGACAGTTATATGACCCGTGCTTTTCCAGTTGATCTATTGCTACAAGAAGATTGATATTCTTGTCTCCTGGACACCACACAACCTAACTGCCATTGTGAAAAGGACGTTTTCGAATGCCAGTCAACAGCGTCACTTTGGTTTTTTGGTTTCAGTATTGCCCAATTGAGAGTGAAAAGAAATCTCGAGTGAAAAAAATGAAGATTTCTACGGGCCTTAATGCCAGAGTCTGAATTATCTTTACCCATTTAAACAAAAAGCAACCTTTTAGGAAGAGAATTTTCCAAAAAGATCATTATTCTATTAATTCTTCCCTATCCTCTTGATTTTGACTGATTCAACGCAGGCTATATTTCACACTCCTACTTGGAAGGATATTCGGTGTTCATGACTCAAATTGCTTTAGTGGGAAAATTGTCAATTTAGCCATAAAAAAAAGCTCTTCCTTAATTCACGATGCATCAGTATTTGCCTTGCCATGTAGCAAGAGATCAACTGCTTAAAGTCGGGCCATGTACGCGTAACTAAAAAAAAAAATATTTTCTCATTGACAAAACACAGAAATCAGTTTATAACTTTTACAATATTCATTTTGAGACCAACGTTCTTATATGATCTTTTTTTTCCGCGAACAATTTCCTTTGAAATGATATATTTCATGACTAAGTACAATTGAAGATTTTTATATTTTGTCCCACTGGACCCTACGTAGCTTTTATGAAAGTGGCATTTTCTGAGGCCCGTGCAGTCAACGGCGGGATTCACCCAAGTCTCGAGTAAAGAAATTATTTTTTGACGGGACCTGGTACCAAAGCCAAGACTGAATGGCGAATGGTGCCCAAAATCTCTTGCCTTGTCTTTGACAACAAATCTAGCGCACACCGATAAGAGGAACAAAAGACGAATCACTTAACCTAAACAGTTATAGTTGAACGCGAGAATTCTCGTGCATAAAAATCTATAAATTCTGACCCGGTTGGACACCAAGCAACCCGCCTTCTGACAGTTAGGGCTTATATTTACCCAATCGATCACACCATTCGCCACTTCTTTTGCCTTCTATGTATGCACCACGCGCGCCAATCACATTACAGTTATGAAATTCTTATTCCGAATTTTAAGACTGATTTCTGAACAGCTCTTAACCGGATTAGTTTTAACTTGGGGTTTAAATCACTGGAAATGCGTGTCAATTTAAGGTTGTTTCTCTTTCGACAGGAATAAAATCATGTTGATGGCTGCCTCAAATACGAAATGACAATGCTATTTGAAATGCAATTTCACCGATTGGTAAAAAGTTGTCTTTGATAGAATCTTTTCTCATCATTTAGTTCTGGTTTTACATTCAATTTAGAGTAAAACTGTTCTTGAAACGAGTGCTTCACAGAATGAATTTGCGTCAGGTCTGGTTTAGATCGAGTAAATCAAATGTGTACTTGAGAGACAATAAAGGGAAGATTTTGAAAAGCCAAGTATTTCCAATGAATCTATATTGTAAATTTGCTTTTATGATGTTGATGTGTTTCTTCGAGCTTTAATTGAAATGCGTTCCGTGAAATTAAATGCCCTGGTTTCACAAACCATAAAAATATCCTCGTTGGGTACAAAAAAAAAGGAGTTTTACTAGAAAATCCCTGTGAAAGCAATCAACAGAAAGATACATCAGTTTGATATTTTGGTATTTTGAACATTTGAACATTTTGGCTACCAATTATCAACGATTTACAAATTATGACTTTCTATGAGATTAATGAGTGGTTAATGTGATCATTTAATAACAACTTAATTAGTAACTACATTAGATTGATCACAGAATCAGTTCCAAGAGGAATCAGATTTTAGATCTTATTTGTTTGTTTTTTACTACGACCTAAGTCGAGAGTTCTAAAATTGGCAGAAATATTATGTTAAGACCAGATTTGATTCGGTTAACTCTGTTTGTAAAGAATTAATTGACCCAAAGAGAGAGTGGTAAAAGAGAGATAAACACTGTTCCTCACAAAGAAAAAAAACTTTTGTCTTAATAAGCGAAAGAAAGAAAGGGAAATTGTTTATTTTTACGTCACACCACGTCATATTGTTCCTTTCCTTTAATCAATTCTCGAGGTTAAAAAATAGAAAAAGAAAGCAGACTAAACAGTGTTTATAACCAATGTATACACTTCATAATTATAACTTCTTCTTTTGCCAATGAATTATACTGCATTTTGGATAATTTTTTTCCTTTTATTTTTAATGCAATGATTATTTATTTTTGTTTCCACGTTTTAACGGAAATTAACTTGAAAAACCAATTGGCAACAATTTTATGTTGTTGTTGTTGTTGTTGTTATTATTATTATTATTATTATTATTATTATTATTATTATTATTACAGAAACGAAAATGCTGACAAAAACTGTAAAAACAGTGTTGCACGTTTTGAACAGAGTCTGTTCTTTTTCTTTTTATTCATGACTGCTTGCATCCAAAAATGAGCACTTCTTGTGTTAGGATGGGAATGCATTAGATTTGTTTCTTTTACACAATTTTGTGTACACATATACCCCACCCCACCCCACACACACACAAACACACCTTTTTCTGACCTTTTTGGCATGGATTGAGGTGTAGTATCTGTTCCCCGGCAGAGCCCGAGGCGCCAGTACTGACACTTGCCTATCGAGTGGGCCGGAGAAGGTGTGTGTCAAAGACTGAGTGCGCCGGTGCAATGCGTTAGCCAATGAGGATTTACTGAGGCTGCGCATTGCTACGCGCATTGGGCATCTTGGGTTCCCTTTCTATTACTCGGCCCAGCTGCAGGGAATACGGCACCCTGGGGCAGCACTGTTCCATTGCACTTAACGGAACAGGTCGGACTAGTCTTGACACTTTCGTGGCGGCGATTGCTTTGGTTGCTCAGCAAACCAAAGCCGCGTCGGCTGGAGCTATTTTTCCGGGGTGTCTCCTATTTTCCACACGTAAAGCCCCGACCTTGGGTCACATTTTGCTCTGGTGGGAGAGTAAATGAATTGCACACACACACACATACACACACATATATATATATATATATATATATATATATATATATATATTGATCTTACTAATACAGTAAAGTAAATGAACTACTTAGACTTTTTAAAATGTTTATTTAATATACTTCGAAATGCATAAGTTTGCCTCTCAAGGTGCTTGCAGCAAAACAATTAAATAATTAAGCGTTATTTTGATGGCTTGAGCTCCAGGGACATTGCTAAGAACTTGAATATCTCTGTTAATAGCCCAGGGTGACTTTTACAGTAGTTGTAACATAGCCGGATGTAGAACAATTGATTATCGTCTGGTTTGTTCGATATCTTCTCGATTTTCTCTAATCAGAATTTGATTCCATTCTCAATTTGCGATGATTGTTTGTCGGATTTCGTTGATCTTACTATCAGTGTACATGGACGTTTAGGCATGGCCGCCTGATAGGAGAATTAAAGATCAATAGTTGATCTGCCTTTAATTTGTGATGGTTTGATTTTGATTCTCTCTCTCTCCCTCTCTCTCTCTCTCTCTCTCTCTCTCTCTCTCCCGTCGATCAGTGATAATTTGGGTGTGGCTAACAACTCCCATCGCAATGTTGCATACTGGCTCAAATTTGTAAATTACAAAATAAGATCTCATGACAAAGATTGTTTCTTTAGACAACA
The DNA here is from genome assembly GCA_963457665.1 of Thysanoteuthis rhombus. Classification (NCBI taxonomy): domain Eukaryota; kingdom Metazoa; phylum Mollusca; class Cephalopoda; order Oegopsida; family Thysanoteuthidae; genus Thysanoteuthis; species Thysanoteuthis major. The sequence continues at coordinate 4,026,843 of OY735211.1, read as the reverse complement.
GATTTCTTTTCAATTATTTCAAGAAATTGATTCAGGTGACTTGTAGAGAAACGGGAGACGGGTCTCTCTTCCCATTATTCTCTAAACACAACCCTCTGTTGAAGCCGGTCAGGAGAGGTATCATTCATATTATATATATTTATTTATGGATTTGCCCCTATGACCTTCATCACAGTTATCGACACTTCTCTATTACCCACAACTGATGGTTTAATCATCGTCTGACCCACTTAATACCCCCTGTCTTCCATTCTTCCTTTTACGTTCTTTCTTTCTTCTTTTTTGTACTGTATTTCAACCATAGAAAGAAAAGTACTATATCTACCTAGGACAACGAATCACCATGAAATTCCACAAAGATGAAATCAAGCGAAGAATTACTTTAGAATGGCAAGCTTTCGGTAGTGTAAGTTCAACCTTTAAGAATAAGGGAATTCCATTAGTCAAGAAGAAAAGGTATACCGATAATGCATACTCTCGTTAGTCACCTATGGAGCTGAATCATGGAATCTCACCAAAAGATTGACCCTCAAACTGAGAACTATACAACATGCAGATGGGATAATCATGCTCAACATCTCATGGAGAGACTGCAAGAAAGCACAATATGTTAGAAAATAAACGGTGGTCAGAGATATCATAAAATCCATTTGAAACCTCAAATGGCAATGGAGAGACCATGTTGCAAGAATGGCAGACAACCGATGGACATCAAAACTCAAAGATGGCGTGGTGAGCCATACAAGTTCAAGAGATATCGGCGACAGCCACGATAGAAAGAACTAGTTAATGTTGGAGAGGGTCTATGTTCAACGACGGACGTTAAAAGGCTGATGATGATAATGATGATATTGATGGAGATATAATGTTAAACAGTATTTGCTTGTTTATTTTTTTCTTCATCTTATTAGATGAAGTATTGTAAATCATTATTGATAATTGTTGCTACTATTTACCTTCATCTTGATTGCTGTTGCTTTTTATCGCTGCTAAAGCTGGTTCCCCTTTAGCAATGGGTAGAAAAGATTAACAGCGCGGATCGGAATAAAGAATGAATTCTAGGTGAAGATCAAGAGGGTGGATCGATAAACATGCGACTGCTCTTACCACTGAGCTACTGGAATTCAATAGCAAGCTCGAATCTAAATCAAACTCCCAAACTCATTTCCTAAAAGTAACAAAAGTTAAGATGAAGGTAAATACTAGAATATTGAAAATAATGATTTACTTGCTTAGTCGACAGTGATTTTGAAATTGGTAAGTTAAAAACATCAGTACATGAGCGACAAGATTGTTCAAAAATCTATCATTCGTACAATTTCATCTTTACTTCACGTAGTTTTCAATCTAAAAAAAAAACAGGAACCAATTCATCTTATTATAAAAATAGATATAAAATTATAAAAGTATTTTACAATACGTCACCCAATAAAAAAAATAGATAATGAAATAATTGCTTTACTAATACTACTTGTACATAAACCAAAACACAACCGAGAGAAAGTATTATGTAGATTCGCTCAATGGTCTTACGCTGTTATGTACTTACATTTTTGTCTCCGTTCATTTGTCGCCGCTAATTAGTCCCACACTCATTTATCGTCGAAGTAAGAAAGAGAGGAGTAGAAAAATGTGCAGGACAAAAGAGAATAGGGGAAAAGGTGTATGATTGTATTAACAATGATGAAAAAAACAAGAACCATAAGTACAATGATGTATCCACCATTCTCATGTCCATATCTGTCCATGCAGTTGCCTCAATAACTTGCAAACTGCAATTAGTGACGAACCGTTTAGCAATGAAATTCTTTGCGTTACCCAATAATTAACAATTATAATAACAATTAGTGACAGTTTCTATTTCTGAAAATAAGAAGAAACAAAGATAAAAAGTAATTAGAAATAAACAAATGCAATTGTAAAAATTTTCTTCGATATTCTTTAACAAATGTGAAAAGTTTTTTTTTATTCATTTTTAGAGAAAATTTGTACTTTTTATCAGAAAATCAAAACCTTCATATTGGTATCACAATGATATGATTGAGGTCACTGAGGAAAGTGCAGAGAGGGAGGGAGAGAGAGAGAGAGAGAGAACTGAATCTTTAAATTATTCAAGTCCTACATCCTTGTCTGTCGACTTTCCTTAGCAACTGAAGAGGGGGGGGATGAATGGCACATCCGATTGACCCCCAAGTCTGGCTTAGGTTCCAAATCAATGTAACTTGACAGAGTCTAAAAAGTCGAGAATCTTTCTTCGCAGCGAGAAAAGAACAAGATGAGGAGAAGAGACCAGCTTACAAATAGAAGGAATAGAAAAAGAGGGGGAAGTGAGCGTCTCAATGATGAATAAAGATGATTTTTAACTTCTAAGGGATTCTAAACGTAGCAGTAGGAGACGGGAGAGGGAAAGGTCTGGACCAAGTTTCATATCAATCTAACATGATACGGCTGGGAAGCTGTAGACAACCTGTCCGAAATGTGTCTTTCAGAGATGAGTGGAAATATTAGAAAAGGTAACAATACGTCAGGAAGATGAGGAAGAAAGAGTAGAAAATAGAAATGGGAGATGAAAGAAAATAAAGAGAGGGGAATGAATTGCAGTGAAAAAGAAAATGTGGATGGAGTAGATAAGGGGTGGGGGAAGATGAAGTGTGAGTGAGAAGAGGAGGAGATGGAAAAAGAAAAAGAGAAGGAATGAGAGGAAAGACGAAGTGTTAATGAAAAGAGGGGGAGATGGAAAGAGAATAAGAAAAAGAGTGCGAGGAATGACTAAGTAAGAGTGAGGAGAGGTGGAGATGGAAAAAGAAAAAGTGAAGTGGTAGGAGGAAGAACGAAGTGTGAGTGAGAAGAGAGGAAGATGGAAAAAGAAAAAGAGAGATAGAGAAGAAGAAACAAGAATAGTAGGCATGAACGTAAATATTTCAGTCATAAAGCTAAATTTTCTATAAATGAAGAAAAGAATGTTTTTCCTTCTCATTGAGAGAAGTGAGAGTACAAAATTTCAAATTTTACAACGGGTGGTTAGGGCTGAGAAGAGTAGAGAAAGAAGAAAAAGAATTATACTAAAGAAGCTTTTAAAAGAAAGAAAAGGTAATGAATTCTAGTTAGGAAAACCTGTTTAGAGACCTCCAGATAATTCAATCTAGCGCCTATAGATCCCCTCTCTCTCTCTCTCTCTCTCTCTCTCTCTCTCTCTCTCTCTCTCGTTGATTGATGGCGTAGGAGTAGAATCTGTCGTTCTATTTCCCTTACTCTCTCTCTCTCTCTCTCTCTCTCTCTCTCTCTCTCTCTCTCTCTCTCTCTCTCTCTCTCTCTCTCTCTCTCTCTCTCTCTCTCTCATTTTAAACTTATCACCTTTTAGTGTTAACCGAAAGTCTGAACTTGTCATTGTTGTTAGGTTAGGAAAATGATGTCAACTCAGCTGGGGGTTGACAAAAAAGAAAGAGATTGAGAATGAAAGAAAGAATTATCTGAAAGAGGAAAGACACTCCGGAAAAATGAAGAATAGAAATGCTCTAAAGAAGGAGAAAAACGGGAAGAAGAATAAGAAAAGGAAAACAAGTGGGGAGGGCAAGTGTTGATATTCTATCAGAAACTGTCAACCAGAACTGTCAACATAGATTTCTTCAGTTTTCATGTTGGTCTGGCTGACTGCCTGGCTAAATATACATGTATGACCCGTACATACCACATCAATGGAGCTAGTGGGCTGAAAATTTATACATTTGCTCCGAATTATGCCTAGAAAAAAACTTTTTTAATCCCCTTCCAATGAGTAATTAGTAGGGGATTCAGTTTACAATGTAAGTTTATACTAAAATGGCCCCTAGTTTCTTCCTGGCAATGTTCACACTTCTTTTGTTTTGTTTTGTTTTGTTTTTGTTTGTTTTTTGTTTTTTTAATTCGGACTTAATTTAGTGATCATTTCCAACAAAAGAGGTGAGAAGTAACTTATCACCCTTTTTCCAATTTTTTGATTGATCACCCCCAACACAGCATGTTGCCCAATAACCGTTGGTCTCGTGACTGTTTCTATCAAATGACTAACAAGATCCTTTTTTTTCTCAAGTATTCTAATCAGGTAGAAAAAATGACTTTTCTAATCAGATATGGACCTAGTATTTATAACGTAACGATTGCGAACAAATTGAATTTTTCTTTTTACAATCACATGTGATGTGGAATTTAATATTAAAAAAGAAACAACGCACTTCCAGTGCCTGAGAAATATCTTACGGATTTATCGTCTGACTGCTATCCATGTGATGATCCAATACTGGGCAAAGGATAAAACAGTAATTCTGAACAAAGATTAAATGCAATAATCTGAGATCAAATAACTCAACCGATCCGTCGGAGAAAGCATCAATCGCAGATTAAAAGGTCTCGGTAGATTATAAGCCACGATTATTTTAGGGCTGGAAAGGGAGATTATAAGCGAAGTAATGACAATCTCTGGTGGACTCTTTGATTAAAGTAAGCATCAGCGGACAATGCCCAGCTTCTTTGAGCCTTTTCGCTCGGCTTCATCCTCCCAGCGTGATAGCTTGTCGTCTGATTTTCTCTACAGTCCAACATCTTTTCCTTTCTACCTAATCTAAAAGTGTGTTTTAATTACATTTTTGTACTGTTGCACGATGTTCATTCATTTCTCCAGTCATTTTATTTTGTTGGGGATATTTGACAAGGGTGGGGAGTTAATTCCTGACGTCCATCATTTCTCCCTCTCGATGCCTCTCGCTTACTCTGCTCTCTTTGCTTGCACGGAAATAACATTTATATTGTTTTTTTATTTTTCTATCTTTCTTCCTTTTTACTTTTCTCTCTCTCTCTCTTCCTCTCTTTCTTCAACATTCTCTTATTCTTTTCTGTACATTTTCCTTTTTTTATTAGAAACAGTAGACCCAAAGTGTCAAAATAGGTTTCTTCAGTTTTTAAGTCATTCTGGTTGACTGGCTGGCCGGCTAAGTATACATCCATGTGGACTATGATTTATCCGACAAGATTACGGTGAAACGACAATTCAAAATGCCATGTTTGGGACAAATGAAATTTTATTTTGACGTTTCGCCAGTTCATTCTTGCTTTTTCAAGAAAAAGTGTGAAAAGCCAGAATGAACTGGCGAAATGTCGAAATAAACTAAAGAAATCACATTTGTACAAAACATGGCCCTCTGGATTGCTTTGTATGTATGTATCCATGTATATTTGTATCATGCGTACAGTCCACATCAATGGGGCTAAAGGGCTGAACTTTTCTCTCTTTATTATAAAGCAGTGCGACAAAATGGTTATTTGACAATTGGAAGGTGAATGTCTAGGAAAAAGTTTATTTGCTTTTTTGAACCCCGCTCCAAATAAGTCTTCAGTGGGAGTTTGATCTGCAATGTAAATTTATGCTAAATTGATACCTTATTTTGTGTCCGGTAACAATCACGTTTTTTTTTTTTGATTTTCAGACTTTTTCAGTGATGACTTCTCAACGAAAGACAAGATGAGTAATTCATTGATCACCCCTATTTCCATTTTTTAATTGATCACCCCAACACAGCATCCAGCCAAAAGATTTTGTTAATGCGACGGTTTCTTAGAATTACTGACCAGACCTGTTTTAGTATTTTTCCTTCTATCTACACAAGTCCACAATAAAAGAAAAATGACTATTTATACTATGCACACATGAAAGGGTTCCTTAAATGACCTCAGACGTTAATGACACATTGGTTGTGATCAGAACTTTGGCTAGAAATTGCCAGAAATGAACAGTGGTGACAGCCGCATTACATCTGACCTTTGACGTGGAAAGAATTACCTCTCTGCCCAATTTCAGTTTTATAGGTGCTAAATTGTGGCCAAAAACTTGGGAAGTTGTTTTTGAATGACCAGAAATGAGCTCTGGAGACTGTCCCGAGCTCATTTCTGATCATTTAAAAACAATTTTCCAACTTTCCGCAGAAGTCACGTAGACAGCGATCATTGTTGTGAGAAGATATATCCAAATGTGAAATTTCAGCATGCTTGGTGCAAAATTGTAGCCTACAGCTGTGAAAATTGGCTAGTAATGACCGAGAAATGACCCCTGGTGACCTCAGATGATCTTTAAGTTCAATCTCACATAGTCCCTGTTGGAAATTGACTTCTTCTCAGTCTCTATGCAGCATATTAGGTCGATAGGCCTGGAAGTTTTAGGGGAGAAGAAACGCGGATAAACAAACGAAAGGCTCAAATGTTAGTTAACAAGCTGAATATCCATCCCATGGGTTATTCTGCTGGTATATATATATATATATATATATATATATATATATATATATATATATATGTGTGTGTGTGTGTGTGTGTGTGTGTATTAAACGGAAAGTAAGGGTCCAGTTTAACATCATAGTTACATTGTAAATAGCCTCATCCCTCTAAAATGCTTTCTTTTCTCAAAACTTTTTTTTATTTAGTTTTGATTTAAGGAAAAGTCCCGTTCACTTTTGATTCCTTGAAAGGTTGGGTTTCCCTTCACTTTACATCCCTTAAAGAATTATAGATAAACTTATAAAACGAGAAGATATTTACAGGAGCGGAAAGTAGGCTCCACTTTAGCATCACAGTTACATCGTAAACAGAACCTCCCTTTTGAACCCTTTAAAACATTTTTCTCCAAACTTTTTGTTTTGAGACCTACCTCAGGTCCATTGAGTAGGAATACTAAATTTGGTTGGGCTGGGCCTATTTTTAGTTACTTTTAAAGCATGGCCGATAAACAGACAAACACTCTCTTCACTTACATATTCACACACACACACACACACACAAACTTCTATTACTTAATATCTGTTCATGTAATTTAAGTCATTTTTTTCAATGTCTTCTATGTTTCACACAGGATTTTATATTATGGTACTATTATGTGTGAAGTTTTCATGTTGGTATCAACTGTTTCTGGGATTTAGAAACAAAACAGTTATATTAACATAGCTCCCCGGTTATATTGATCAAACAATACCTCCCCCTTGGCTATGATTTTAGTATATAGCTTATGTCATATATGTAGTTTGTTATTTTGCATAGGGTATTATCATAATGCATTGGATATTAATATTATTTTATACTACACATTATTTAATCTTTTTGAAGAACCATATTCGACGATGAAGGATCATCAAGTATAACAACTGACGTGACTAGCTTTTTCATGTCACTTCTATTGAGTGTTCACCCATGTGAATATTAAATCCATTGTGTCGGTTTTGACCACAGACTGCACGCAAACCAGCCTATGATATAATCTTTCAGAATACTAGTTACACAAAAAAGCAAAATCGGGTTGATTTTCTACCAACATATTCAACCGCAGAATTTGACAATTTATTTTCACTGATATATATATATATATATATATATATATATATATATATATATATACTGTATCCATTAGGCAATTATTTTCTGAAAGTAACTACAAATAAATATAAAAGTACGTTTATATTTCACTAATAGCCAAGAAGGTGTACACAAGGATTTTTATGATTAATTGCGTCATAAACGTTCAAATGGAGATTCTGATTAACAAACAGAATAGGGACAAATTTCCATTTTCATGTCAATAAATCGAATCCAATGTTTCCAGCAAATATGTTCTGTAGAGCTATTCTCATTTTTATACACAGAAAATATGAAATTAGAGCCACAAATCATATTCGTAGTCAACTATTTGTACTTAATTATTTATCCAGGTGTAACTAAATTTTAATATCGACACATAGTTTTATATGTACACATACATGGGCGTCCTGCTGGAGGGGGGGGGGCAAACGGGGTATATGCAGACTTGCCAAAGTTTTGATTTAGGAGGAGATTTCTTAAAAGAAATGCAACCCTATCAGGATTGGGGGCGGGGAAAATTTTCAATTTCAGAAGCTCTAGAACAGTTACTTCAGTGTATTGAAAACCTATCTTAACATAATTTCGGACTATGAAATGTGGGTGACTCGGTAGTTATGCAAGCAGGACAGGAAAATGTTTATAGACTCATTTCTCCAATGCAGGATACTCGTACAAATTATCTACATGCAACGGGGGTTGGATACAGCAATTGGCTTCAAAATGGAGGATTCCCTCGCAAAATGCGGGAAACCTGATAGGTCTGCATAAACACACCCTTACACCCTTAGATCAGGTCTTCTCCCCGAGGGTGGGGTTGAAAGTTGGGAGCTTATGGTTAATCAAGGATTATGGTGCATTACACGTATTTGTACGAAAGCTTACCTTAATTTTCGCCAATAAAAAGACTGAATTGTTATTCACAGGTAACAGGGTTACCACTAATATATATATTCCGAATACATTCTCTTTTGTTCCCACCCTCTGGAAGTATATCTTTTTGTGAATCATCCCCTTAGAGAAGTGACCGAGAACGTCTATATACATGTTGGAAAATCTGAAAAGATTCGAACAGAATGAAAAGAAGATGTACAGAATCTTGTATTAATCTTAGAATGTAGAACAATTGAACAAAGACCAGGATTTTTCAATATATTCCCCACCTATCCAAATTAATACTAGAACAACAGGAAATATCTGTCAGCAAACATGATCATAATCAATTTGAACCCAATTGAACACGTTCTAATTACCTTATTCAAAAACAATCAATCACACAGAATAACTGACCATTTAATAGTCCTAAAACATAACCCTGACACTCCTCTATGACCCTTGTTCATACCCCCTTCTAATTTTGATTTTTGAATACATGGATCAATTTTTCGCATCGAGATTTCTTCGTAATTTTCAATTCTTGGCGTTTGCCACTTTGCGTCATGACATCGCGAGACGTTGTTATTAGAAACAAACGAACGTTTCAATTTCGTTTCATTTGAAATTACAATTTTGATAAACCCGAAATTAATTGATTTAAATATAACAATTTTTCCTCATTTTCAACTTTCTACAAATCTAGATGAGTGCATATATATATATATATATATATATATATATATATATATATATATATATATATATATATATATATATATATATATATATTTGCTCTTGTCTTTGCGTAAAAATTAAAGATATAAGCGGAACTATAAGATAAAGACAATGCATGTAATTTTGATGCTCATTGATCAGATCAATACTTGATTCACAAACAAGAGAGGTAAATATTTTTGTCATTTCCAGCTTTGAAATAATTTGATGAAATGTGCACGTGTGAACGCGCCGCTTCTTTCAGTTTGTGTGCGATTGTCTGCTGTGCATTGATGTGTATAGACGTGAGTGCGCATGACGGCATGTAGAATGCAGATCCGTGCACGTGCTTTATGTGTGAGTCTGGATTCAGAAAAGAAAGGAAAAAAAAGGGGGGGTAGGAGTATCGGTTAGTGAAGTGAGTGACTCGATGCCTCTTCCATTTCAAAACCGAACAAGTGAAGAAGTATCTTATTTTGCTACCGTCAAGTGGGAAGCGTTCGTGATGTTGGACAGAATCTCAGCACGCCTCGACGCACCTGCTTTGCTCTACTTGTAATTGTTGTAGGCAAGCACTCCAAGTAGCTGCCGAAATGGCCAACAATACACAAATACACACACACACACACTGATGAAATACATCCAATTTTGTGTTCACCTGTAATACACAGAAGAAAGTACAAACGTTCTGTGTTTATGCATAAGAACACGTATAGCATTAAAAGAGCACATTCACGTAGACACATAATAACACCCATAAAACCTTTACGAAAACGCATACAGACATTTTTAGAACACACACTTACTGCACGTGCACATATATGCATGTATAATCTAACAAAATCCACGGATATATGCAGACATAAACGATATACATACACTATTTCATGCGTACGAATGTATACTCAGATGTTTTTACAAGATTGTATTAAAACACAACTTGAAGCAGTCATATACTTGCATATAAAAAATGTATGTGTAAAGTTATAACACGTTCTTACAGATTCTTTGACACACACACATATATCCATCCATCCAGATAAATAGATATTTTCTTGTGTGAACATATACATATATATATATATATATATATATATATATATATATATATATCAAACATAAAAATGGCACGCACGCGCGCACGCACACGAGCGCGCGCACACACACACACACACACACACACACACACACACACACATATACATACACTCACATATATGGGGGTATTATGTACGGATGATGATGATGGCCAAATTGAAAAGAAAACTTGATTCTGGAGAATCAATATTTGATTAATAAAGAAGTGCTTTTGTTGATATTTCGATGTTTATTTATATCTTCACGTCGTCATGAATGAAAGTGGTAACATCTGCTTATTCATAAGGAGGAAAAACATAAGTAAATAGATAAGTGAACAAACCAAATGAAATAAAAAGAGGGAATTTCCTAGAATGTCATCGTGAAATAGTGGATTTAGAATTGCAAAAAACGACAAATGAATCTTCCATCAGAAACCTCCACGAGATCCAACCGAGTTTCAAACGAGCAAAAAAGCTTTCTAGATTTTTGGTTGTTTACCTATTGATTTTTTTCAAAACTCCGCCAATCAGGATGAAATGTTGCCGTGAATGCTGCTGTTCTTTCGGGTCCAAGAGGACATTCCCAACCTGCTGCCCAACGATAGCTCCCACATTCTCGACAAGATTGCTCCGGTGAATTTCCTGCTAACCTGCCAAATCTATCTTTTTGGAAAATAAAATTGATTTTTCCTACCCTGAGAAAATGACCTGACTCCCACCCATTCATGTACTTATTTTACCACACACACATATGCGTACACTACACACATACCTTCATGTATAACTACATGGTGTGACATAAACACATACGCATGCTTAAAGCGTACACCCATGTACATATACACATATTTCTATGTATCAAAGCAAGAGGTTGGTGAGCTTTTGAAAGAGCAAAGCCAGCCTTCAAGAACAAAAACATATCTTTAGTCCTTCAAAGAAGTGTTTACAACCAATGCATTCGACTGATAGTCACTTATGGAGCTGAAACATGGAACCTAAGCAAAAGATTGACCCTCAATCTGAAAACCATGCAACGTGCACAGGAAAAATCGTGCTCGACATCACATGGGGAAATCACAAGAGAGCACAGTAAATTGGTTCACAGCGTTTGTAAAGAATTAAGTGACCTGGAGAGAGAGAGAGAGAGACAGACAGAGAGAGAGACAGACAGACAGACAAACAGACTGCGTTCTTTATTTTAATCGGCCCTTAGCGTTGGTAAAGATGGAAAGATATAGAGAGTCGGCAAAGAAAGGTTGGTTTTTTTTCTATTTTACGTCACAATATAGAAAAGACAGGAGTCAGAGATATCATAGAAAATTCAGATATCAATGGGCTGATCATGTTGCAAGAATGTCTGACAACCGCTGGACATCACAACGTGGATTACCGGAGATCATCTGCAGAACTGAGGCCGGCAGAAAATTAGATATCGTTACTAACTAGACAAATTCGGAAAGTATTGGCTCCCATGATAAAAAGGTCTTGCGAACGTTGTGAAAGGTCTGTGTCCAACAATGGACGCTGGAGGGCCGCTGCTGTTGATGATGATGATGATGATGATGAATAGCAAAAATTTGATAATAGTCTTTTTGAACGAATCCATCTCTTTTTCAATCGCTTTGTTTATGAACATACGATGCTATTATCCTCAATTTCAATTTTTGTTTGCTTATCACAAATAAATCCGGGCTGATTTTCTTTCGACAGTGAGTAAATAAACAAACAGCATAGATCGAAATGAAGTTCGCAGTGAAAATCGAACTCACAACCCTCTTACTACCCTCTCATGACCACTGAGCTACAGGAACTAGTGACAAGTGTGAGTACGAATCAAACTCATCCCAATCCTGATCTCTACAGCGCCGTTTTTCTTATTAACTGGTAGTCTAGTCTCGGAAATTTAATTTGCTTATTTCATTTATTTTAAAAGATGAAGTATTGTATATCATTATTATCAACTTTTTGCTGCTATTCACCTTATGAAGGTGAATAATAAAGATTTGCAAAACTTCATCTAATAAAATAAGTAAATTGGAATACAAGATTTTGTCTTTAAAAGACTTGTAACTTTTTGGATTTGAAATGATGACTAGAAAACAATTTTCGATGCTTTTCCTTTCGCTTCTCTTTCATCTTTTTCTGTCGCTATTTTTCAAGTGTTTTTTTTTCTGTTTCATTTGTCACAAAATGTGGCTGAAAGACAATCAAATCTTACTTTAGCAGCGACGAAAATAGGCAATTCTCAGAACTGGGGAAAATTTGTTGTAGAGACAAATTTTCAAATCGGTTTATAGCGTTTATAAAGAATAGAGCGATCTGAAGATCGGCCCTTAGTGTTGGTAAAGATGGAAAAATATGGTGAGTTGGCAAAGAAAGGTTATTTTTCTTTTTTACGTCACACTACGTCATATGTTCTTTAGTTTTAGATCAATTCTCCAGAAAAAAAAGTACAAGAAAGAGAGAGACATAGAGAAAGGAAGAAAGAAAGAGAGAGAGAAAGTGAAAGAAAGAAGCAGATTATACAGAATTTGTGTACACTCCATATATATTTATAGATATTGCGAATTTTCGTTTTATTTTTTAAGCGATCATTATTTTTGTTTCGGATGTTTTGATGGGACAGGGACAAGCTTAAAAACTCAGTTGGAAACAGTTAGTTTTATTAGAGAAACAAACAGTTTTATTACAGTAACAAATGTAGATAAATGCTGTCAAGAATGTATATACAACGTCACAGTTTTTTTCAAACAGAGTGTTTTTTCTTGTCTATTCATTCTCAAAATTCGTTCTCAAATATCGTCTCTACTAGAAACGTCATCTTTCAAGTCATCAGTAGTTTTTGATCGCTTTTATTCATTCAAATCTTTCTACAACAATAGTTTTGCAGCTCTTGATAAACCAACCATTGAAATTTTTACAGACTCAGATCCTTTTCAACCAAGCGTCTGGAATTCATTGTAAAACGATTTCTTATGTTCATTGAGCCAAATACAGTCGCCTGTGGCGGATTGTTGGTCAAGCGATTTTCCTTTAGTCGAATCTTTCCGCTTTTTTTCCATCTGGAGTTGTTCATATACTTGTTTATTCTTATTTTTTTTTCTAATTTTCGTTGACTTCTTCTACTACTACTACTACTACCACTTCTTCTTCTTCTTCTTCTTCTTCTTCTTCTCATTATCATTTTCCTCTTCTACGCCATCTTCTTTTTCTTTTTGTTCTACGTCGTCTTTTTCTTATTAATATTTTTTTTTCTTAACACCACCCTGTCATCTTTTTCTTTTCCCTTTGTTTTCCCCTGTCTTTCTCCTCTTTCCTCCCTCCTCCTTCCTACTTTTTCTTTTCGTAATGTTTTTCTCAACTCTGTTCTTTTCTTCTTTTTTATCATCTTCTTCTTCTTCTTCTTCTTCTTCTTCTTCTTCTTCTTCTTCTTCTTCTCCTCCTCCTCCTTCTCCTCCTCCTCCTTCTCCTCCTCCTTCTCCTTCTCCTTCTCCTTCTCCTTCTCCTTCTTCTCCTTTCTCATCCATTTTGCCCTTTCTTTCCTTTTCTCTTCTCCTTGCATTACATCTATTTGTTTTCTTTTTACTTCTTTCTCTTCTTTTCTTTCCTCCACTTCGCTTCCTCTTTTCTTATCCTTTCTTTCTTTTTTCCACTTCCCACTTTTACTTCTTTATCTTCCCCCTCCTCTTCCTCCTTCTACTCACCTCCCCTTCTTTTTTAACCCTTTTCCTTTCATTCAGTAACAGTGGTTTACACTTCTGAACATTCTACTATGTCCACATTGAACAAAAATAAGATTTTATATATTTTCCATTATATTTGAAAATACGAAATTTACAAAAAGGTTTGAAGAGTTTGAATGAGCTTGTATCTAAAAAAAGTGATATCAGCTCACCCGAACCCTTCACAGCCTGCCTCGAGATGGTCTTCCGGGACCCAGACTGGGGAAAATAACGGAATCAATCTCAATTCAATTTTGCTGAGAACCTTCATGAACACCAAATAATGCCATACAAACTGAATGAAGAACGCAATTAAGTTAGTTTTCACGCGAAGTTCATTAAAAACGAATGTCATGTACAACAAACATCTTGAAAGCATAGACGTAGAATCTGAGATCTCTACATCTACGTAGGGTAACGAAACTCTATGAAATCCTCAAAAGAAGAAGAAATCAAGCGAAGAATCACTCTAGAATTGTAAACTTTCGGTCGGGTAACCTCAACTTACCAGAACAAGAAAATTGTGCAAATGCCAAAAAAAGAAGGGTATATAACCAATGCATCCTCTCGATAGTTACTTATAGAACTGAAACATGGAACCTAACCAAAAGGTTGACCCTTAAATTCAGAATCATGCAACGTGCACAGAAGAGAATCATGCTCAACATAATATGGAGAGATCACAAGACAGCACAATATATTCGAGGAAAAAACACAAGTCTGAGATCTCACAGCATTCATAAGAAAACTTAATTGGCAATGGGCTGGTCATTTTGGAAGAATGGCAGACAACTGCTAGACATCACGGCTCATGACGTGAATCACTAGAGATCACGTGCGAAACCAGACTGACAAAATATAAAATGGTGTGACGAACTAAATAAGTCTTTGTATTTCATTTTCATGTATTCTACTATTATATTTGACTCAAGTCTATATGGAAACAGTACAAAAAGAATGAATGCATTTATTTCTCTTAATTCTTATCTATTTCATCTCCCGCTTGCACCTATCTTCTATTACTAAAACCCATTATCCATTTTGTTTTTCGTTTCTATTCTTCTTCCAATACAGAATGCAGATATCAATTCCTTTACATTTGGGACAAACGTGAACATCTGTAAACATTCCTGTTGAATGCACAGAACCGGACTTCCTAATAAATGCACCTACCGTCCTTATATCAACAAGCAGGACCCGTGAAAATTCCATGGGTGTTGACAACTGAGATAATCTTCACGTTCTCTTCCTCAACCCTTCTAATTTTTGTTGCCCATCCACGAATTTATCTAAACATTATACAAACAGGAATTTGCCTCAGCTACAAAAAATGTCCATACACCTTTGTAAATAAACTACGTAACTTTCCCTTCTGTCTTCTCCTTCCCTTATTAAACTCTCTTTCTCTCTCTCTCTCTCTCTCTCTCTCTCTCTCTCTCTTTCTCTCTACTCACTTTTCAGACATGTAGTTTGAAAAGAGGATAAAAAGAGAGAGAATTTTTCTTTTTTCTTTAAAATGCGTAATTTTTACTTATTTAGGTCAGGATTTACTTCTGTTGAATATTCGGGGGAAAATTTCGACAGGACCACGGAACTTTCCGGAAATTTGTTTGTTTTTCAGAAAAATATTTCCAAAGATTTTACATGGATGCAGCTATTTACAGTGTTGCTAAAATGATGAAGTGGACACTTATTTTTCCACCATTGGCACGGAAGTGAGGCTCACACGAATTATCGTCTCCTTCTTTCAGCTACTTTAATACCATCTATCCCAGCCCCAACCTTAACCCTAACCTTAACCCTAAAATTTAACATTGTTGCACAATCTAATGAAAGTGGTCCCGATTGTAAATTCTAAAGTTTTCACATCCTCGCCCAGTCGATGTAAAGATCTTACAATTTTTTTAATTCAATTTTTGTGCCATTTTTTCGAACAGGAGATTATTTATGTAAGCTTTACCTTTGTCCACACCTACGTGAAAACAGGCGGGAAATACGTTCCCATTTTATCATCAAAGTCATATTATAAATATTTTGTAAGTCATCCTTGTAAGAACTTGAAAACCTTTTAAAAATATTTTTCTAAAATCTAACAAATTTACGGACAGTTCGAAGATTTAATGGACTGAAAACATCTGAATTTAGAAGAGAAAACATTTTCTTCTCGGAATACTGCGCCCTGCTAAAAAATTAAAAAAAAATTAAAAAAACGAAATTTTAATGTCTGCGAAAAAAAATAATTTATCAAAAAAGTGATTTATTAGTTTCAAGTTTTATTTTTAGGATTTTTTTCCCCAATTCAACTAAGAATAAAAACTTTAAATTGAAATTCAAACAAATCAGAGGAGAGGGGGTTTAACTCTACTTTCTCTTTTCAATTCATTTTGAATTATAGAGAATAGTGTAAATAAATCCCAAGTTTTAAGTTACGTAATCAGATTCACAAACAAAATTTTTAAAAATCAGATCAACATCTAATAAAGAAAAATGAAAATATGTCAATGAATTTTTACAAATTTCAATCATAATTCAAATATCTAAAAATATAAAAATCAATCGATACTAAAAACGGTCCGCAAATAAAAAGAAATATGAAAATTAATGAAAGAAACAAAACAAAAAAACGTTTAGAATTGAAAATTAAAATGGTTTGCCACGTGGTTTTCATTGACGGCAATAAATAAAATTCATCACAACTCTTGTTTTTTATAAAATGGAAAAAAATTAAAATCAAATTAAAATTCATAAAGAAAAGAATTAAATACAATTATAATGTTCAAAATTGCAAACAGGAAGGTAATGCTGTTTCGTTGAATTGATAAGAACAGATGATACCCTCCAATCTTGAACAAAACCAAAAAAACATTCTTTATTATTTAGATCACTTGTAAGTAATTTTTTCATAAATCATGAACAGGATATAAAATTTTAAAAGCACTAAAATATAAGGCTTATATTTTCGTAAATGTCATGATTTTATTAATCGTATTTTCATTTTTTTTCTTCCCACTAAAAATAAAAACTTCAAATTAAGATTCACACAAATCAGAGGAAAAGGTTTTTTTTTTCTATTTCTCTTTTACCTGCGTGAAAAATTCCAACAAAAAATCGGTTGAGTTTTAATTCAATGTTACAAAATCAAAATTAAACTGAAAAAACTTTGAAAACATTTTTATGCGTATTGATCTGTAGTTACGTGTATTGATATAAGGTAATAGTAGTCACTTACACTTATTAAAGCTAGCTTCACAGACCATTGCTAAGGCAGTACATTCGATCTGCAATGGGCGCCTCATGTTTGTGGCCTTATGTCTGACTAAGCTAAACTGCAAGTTGCAATGGATTCATTATACTCGATTGATTCAAAGTTCACACAAAATCAAATGTTTGTGTGCCCAAATGAATATACACACACGCGCACGCACACGAAGATACTCACATCTATTCACTTATGAACACGTATTTATACACTCGTGCGTTGTAATACCTTTTCGTGTATAAGCTAGAGTGAATATACAAGCTATATTACTCAATCACTAATGCAATTATTGAAATGTCTTTATCGTCATACACACACATACTCTAAAAGTGATTCCTAAACTTATTTTGTCATGGAATCCATACACAATTTTCCTACACCTATATTTTACTGAAAACCCCGACAACCCTTAATTTAATGAGACATCAAATGAAACAAAAATTTAACTGAAGGCGACATTTCACCTAGCCTAACTTATTGCTTTGAAAATGGTTTACACCATTTATCATGAAATGGATTTTCATCAAGTTTAATTTAAAGACACCCTATCTCACGGAACCTTAGAATTTTTCGCGGAACCTTGGGTTTCCTCTGAACCCACCTTGAGGAACACGGCTCTAACTATCAACCGCTTACATACCTTGGTTTAACTGTCTCCGTCGACTAACGCACACATAGAGATAATAAAACACACTAACGTGTTCACGTTTATATGCGCTTATTAAGTCAATACAGATTGTAGCAACTTTGTGGAGTCCCCACTACCTACCGACGTCTATACACTGCTCACCGCTATTTTCTGGTCTTTGCAACGATTGTCGGAGTTAAGTGGCCAAAGACCAATCAAAGGAAGGCGAAAGTCGTCGATGAACGCTGCGCTTATCGCCTAGGCTGCGTGTGGCGCTGGCTACGGCTGGCGGCCAATAAAGTGTGTTCAAGTGCCAGGAAACCGAGTGACCAAAGCATATCACTTTCTGTGTAAATTTGGATGCGCAAAGCAAGAACGTGCTGCATCCGCCTTGCTCTTCTTTTCAATGAGAATATAAGAGGCTGGGCGAAGGGAAGATGTCAAGAAGTAGAGGAACAAAGGACTGGAAAACGAAAGGGGAAAAAAAACAATAACTGCGAGGTGAAGATGTCGAGAAATATAGGAACAAACAACTAGAAAACAAAAGAGAAAAAAAAAACACAGCGAGATGGAAAAGAACGAGAGAACGGAAGTAAAGGTAACCATAATTGCAACATTGATGTTCGTACCAATGATGATGATGATGATGGTCAGTCAGAAAAGTAGGACTTACAAGTCCTTGGTCTTTGCCCAAATGTGAAATAAAATACCAACAGAGAAGGAGATGTTGGAAGTCAAAATGTTCGTATATGCTATTGCCGGTGATAACGAGTAAACCAGTGCAAACGTGAGGTGCGAAAAGTGTAGGCGAATCAAAGAAATTTTTCAAAATTGATGAAGAGAAATGAGTGGCCCCTAACCAACCATCACTTAATAGAAACCGTCACGTGACCAAAGTCTTTTTAGCAGCGTGCCCTTTTCATGATTTTTGGATGGGTTTTCCTAACTTTTGAGGGACACAGTACGCTAGGTAGAGCAGGCAGCTCTGCGTCCCATCACTTTTTTTTCAGCACTGCGCCACCGGATACACGTCTATAGGAATGGTTCGGCGACGAATGAGCGTGAGACAAAAAAAGCGGCGACAAATGAGCGAAAGACAAATGAGACAAATTGAGCGAATCTAGTTGTGCTCTGTTTTAAATACTAGAAGTATGTGTAAAGAGATTGTTTCATTAATCATGTTTCATTAGATGAAGTGTTGTAAAACATTATTATTAATTTTTGACTAAAATTTACCTTCATCTTGATTTTCTGATGTTTCCCCTCACATTTTACCCCTGAAAAAAAAATTTCCTCTCATCTTTTGACACTTCAAAGTGGAAGAAAATATCCCCCCCAATCTGTTCGCCCCTCCCCATGAGTGCTCAGAATATGGAGCCAAGTAGAAAAAGTTCTTTTAACAAGTGTGATCTGAATATAAGGTAACAACCAAAAAGGCTTATCAGAATATCAAGTCAGGTAAGAAAACAACTTCCAAATAATGTGTGACCAGAATATGACACCAGGTGGAAGAACAACGTTCCGAAAAAAGTGTTATCGAAGTATGAGGTGAAAAAAAAAACGACATGAAATGTTTTATCAGAATATAAAGTAAGATAAAAAAGAATTCACAAAGAAAAATTTCCCCATAAAAGTGTTATCAGAACAAAAAAAATCTTACATGATGTCGTAAAATTCTTTCAAGAAGTCACAATATTCTCCGTCGACGTCATACGTGGTGAACATGAAATAAATGTCTATTCCCGCATCATAGTTGTATCGTAGATTGGGGTCTGTATCAGTTTCCCCGAATCATAGATGAATGCATGTTAATTCTCTCATGGCCGATTCATTGGCTCTGAATACTGAGAAAAACAAAGGAAGACAATTCAGGAGCCATTTTTTTTCAAATCTTGTAAATATTTACATTCAATTAAGACATAGGTTGACTTTTTTTTCTAGAGTTGTAGCGATGGGGTTATGTTTATGATTTATGAAGAAATCACATGTAATTGCGTGGTTGAACCACGTAAAATCGTTTTTCATTGGACGGCTGAGATTACCTTGATATTTTTCGGGATTTTGATTGCCACCCAACGGTGCCTATTTTTCTTTGTGTCATACATTCCATCGTGTATGGTGTATGACGACAAATAATTCTGTCACCTTTTTTTTGTGTGTGTGTGTTACTTTTGCTTTCATTGCGATGAACTTTAATTTACAAAGAAAAAAAAAGAAAGAAATTAGAATTTCTTTCTCGATTGTGCAACGTGCAACTCTCATTTCTCAGCCTTGGGGCCAAATTCCAGAGAAAGAGTTGAATCAGTTGGTTAAACGCCCTTAAAAGTTGGGAACAAAAAATGAAAAATATTCGAATCGACCCACGAGTTCTACCAGATTGCGTTTGGAATAGACGTGCACATACACACACACACACACACACACATACACAACAGCACGTGCACACGCATACATACACAATAACAGCACATAGGCACACGCACAATGAGTATTCACTAGGCAAGGGAGCCGGGGTTTTTTTGTAACTATTCTGTATTGAATTGCACACGTTATTGCTTTCATAAAGGCAAGAAACGATGAATGAAGGAGAGGATAGGAAAAAAAAAGGAGAAATACTCTGGAAGAAAATAGCAGGAAGACGGCGAAAAAGAAACTGATCAGATAACACGATGAAATAAAGAAGTTAAAAGACAACAGGTCTATTGAGTCACTCTTCTGGCAGCATTTCGTGTTGAGGCTCATCAATAAAAAAAATTCGATAAAAGGGGTTATCAACGAATAAGTTGCTTCTATCGCCTTTTATTTGGGAAATGATGTCTGAAAAAAAAAATGAATTTCCAAAAAACTGGCCGGCATAAACTAAAGGATCAATTTAGCGTGAACTTCTCTGAGATACGCCACACCTCTCTATCATTGGCGTCGCGGAGCCAGTACTTTCTGACATTGTCTCATTCGTCACGTCATCTCATATTTTTCCGGCTTAATTTTCGCGTATGATCTCCAGAGGATCTACGTTGTGAGTCGTGATGCCCAGTGGTTGTCAAACATTCTTGCAACATTGCCTGCCCATCGCCATTTAAGTCGCTATTGTAAATTGAACCCCGACAAAGAACCTATTTCACCGGGAATTTTTTTCAAATGCATGATAGGGAGGAGGAAACGTTTGAATTTTCAACCCTCAAGCTCCATTGGCCTGTATGCGAAATACTTAGATAACCAGTCGGACAGCCAGACCAACTTGAAAACTGAAGAAACCTATACTGACTGTTTTGGTGACAGTTTTGGTTGACGGTTTCTAATATTGAAGAGTGGGAATAGAAAGATGCTAGGTCTAAGACGAATTAGCATAATGTCTGCAAGGAAGAAAAAATTGCATCAATCCAAAGAAAAGTTGTTAGATTGAATGGATTGAAAAATAACCACATTGGCAGTGGTGGGAGGAGATTAAAATACAGTAAAAAGAAAATGATGAATTATGAACCAAGAGGAAAATGAATAAGAGACATCGATAGAAAAAGGCATGAGAGCGAAAACAGTGTCTGAAGAGAAGGAAAACGAGAGGGAATGGGAAATACGAAATGGACTTTAGAAACCAAGGGATATCAAAAAAGAACAACGATTCCAAGGGAAATAATGAATCACAACCACATATGATGTCTCTCACATCATAAATTAAGCAGTGGTGGTGATAATATTAAGTTACCTTAATGAAAATTCTACGTGTATAGTTTGAAATATAAATTTATAATTCAGAAAAAAACCCACTTTGGTTAGTCACTTGATGGGGTGATCAATTGAAATTTTGAAAAAAAAGGTTGAACAATGAATAAGTCGTTTTTCTTGCCTTTTGGGATCTGTGGTCACTAAAAGCTACACTTTTTCAACAAAAAGAAACAAGCATGAACGCTGAGGGAAACAAACTAATCTTCTAAAATTCGTCCTTTTCACTTGTTTTCTGAAGGGACACGATTTGCAATACTCCATCGTGAAATGGACACATATTTCGCCAGCACCGCTGTGACGTGGTGTTATGAAGTCCAAACGTTTGTGGGAAAGCTTGGTTGTAATTAGAGTGAGAGAGAGACAGAGAGAAATGGAGAGAGCGGGAGTATTTCATTCTTTCATCCGTGGGAAAGTTTGGTTGTAATTAGAGAGAGACAGAGAGAGAGACAGAGAGAGATAGGGGAGAGGGGGGAGAGTATTTCATTCTTTCATTTGTGGGAAAGCTTTATTGTAATTAGAGACAGACAGACAGACAGACACGGAGACAGAGGGAGGGAGAGAGAGAGAGAGAATGAGTATAAGAGAGAGAGAGTATTTCATTCTTTCATGGTTGAATTTTTAATATGTTAAATAAAAATTACACCCTTTTTTCCCAATTGGTTCTGTTGTGTCGGTTCCTTCAAAACGGACAATTCCCGTCGGTCAGCGCGTCTGAACTTGGTCACGGCAATATATTCCTTTCGAAGTTGTTTTTCTCTCTGAACAAATTTACATTGTTACGCTTGCAGGTGAGCAGGGTTAAAGATTAATTTCTTTTTATTTAGACACGACACGCGCCTTGTTTACATGACAACGGCTAAGTCTAACCTACTAACCTATCAGACATAAGGTAATGGTCCAGTTTAGCCTTATACTGACATTGTAAATCAAACATCTTGCAGACTTGAAGAATGGTTTGGGATTATCAAAAAATAATAAATTCATAGCTCCTACCGTCCTCGATTCATGCGATTAAATATGAACTGAAAGACATGGTAAGATTTATTTATACGATGAAACTATTTAAACAAATTCTCTACTAGATAGTTTTCAAAAAGTTATAATTGGACCAGTAACTTGCTGGTGACTGAAAATTAATCAAATCAATAGTCTACAATACAATAACAATTATTTTAATATTCACACAGCCATTACAAAGAAAGACATAAAGCTGTTGCGTTATTAAAAAAGGAATGATGATCTTAAATATGTAAATATAAGTGAGACGTGTCGTAGTGTTTGTCTGACACTCTATAGAATCACCCTAAACATGAGTGCAGCCCAACCAAAATCATCCATAGATCCAGGGAAATGTTTTTGTGGTGTTAGTTTTTCAACTCCATCCCACCAAAATGTTTTAGGGAGGGTCTATTTACGATAAAATTTTATGCTAGATGGACATATATTTTGAGAGCATTTTTTGATCATGTAATGTGACGTTAAGAAAAATATTACGTAATTCCTTTTTTTAATCAATTCTTGAAATAAAAAAAAGTTGATGTAAGAAGCGTTCGCACTTTAAGGGGCTTTTTTTAATTTCTTGATAGTGTTTAATCTGACATTTTTTTTCAAATGGAAAATTACCCGTGTGCTTTTTACAGCCAGAACACCTACAATAATCTGACGTTACGATCACATTTATTATCTTTAAAATTGCCCATAAAACTACATAAATACTACTAATCCATTTCGATGTATGAAAAGACAGGTGTCTCGCGCACTCTTTCAGACCACTGCCCTCAAAAAAAAGTTTTCCTTTTTGCACTCCTCACCAAAAGAATTTATTTGATTTGTTTCATCTTAGTATAAGAAGTTTTGTATTATGAATGAGAAATTCGGGATGAAGCCGTAAAAAAATGAGTATTAATTAGTATTAAAAGACAGACAGACTGACATATCCACACCATAGATAGATAGATAGATAGATAGATAGATAGATAGATAGATAGATAGATAGATAGATAGATAGATAGATAGATAGATAGATGACTTCTACAGAAGTTTTGGTGAAAAAGTAATATATGACGAGTCAAAAACGTCCAAAACTTGTATAAGAATCATTTTAATTGAAAGAAATCTTTACCCTATTCGTTATAAATGGATGGGAAAATGTACTCAGTATTAACAATGGGACATGATAATTTACAAATAGAAAATTCTACCAAATTATCGTATTTCAATAAAATGTTCGGTATTAATTCAATTTTGGGTCTATTTAATTGTAGAATTGGGTATTTTTAAATAAAAATATTGGTTAATTATTTTTCAGTCAATCAACCATCTCTCTTTATTCAATTTTTACTCCATTGAATATTCTGTTAAAAAGAAAATACCTACAAAAACTGTAAAGATGAACCCCTGGAGAAATTAAATCAGTTAAAATTATATTTGAAATCTTTGTCGGAACCGTAGAAATTGTGATTGGAATCGGGAGAAAATAAAATTCAATGAGACTTAAACTTTTTCTGCTTGGAAGTTTATAGTTGCTTTATAAGATTTAAGATTTTGCAAAAAATATTTACTCAAAATATATATTTTTAAAAAATTTTTTCAAAAGATTATTTCATGGATAAGTGTTTTTAAATGTTTTTAAAATCTTTATTCTCCGTGAATAACCATGAAAATTTGTGATTAAATAACGCTTTAATTAATCAATGTTAAGTTCAAAAAAATCTAATAAACCAGAGATTTTTAATAGAGTTATTTTAGCTTTTTCATTTCGTACGTACATAAAACAATTGGTGAGTATGGTAACATCCGGTTACAACTTGGATTATCATTCATTATTTACCTAAAATAATTACTCTGGGATGAAAAAATTTATTTTCCATTATATTCTAAGTAAAAAGTGGGTAATATTTCTTGATAAATCAGCAATGTACATGTTAAAGTGACTAATTCCCGTAAAAAATTATCTAAATGATAATTATTTTATTTTTAAAATTATTTCAATCACGGATTTTAAATTTGTCTGTCAACCAATGGTGTTAATTCCTCGGAAATGGCGATCTCAATTTTTACAATTTTTTTTTAACCTTCCAAAACATGTTTTAATTACACAAAAGTCATTTTTCTCTTTTTGCCAACCAACTTGAGGCTATTTTCTTGCAGTGAGATCCGAAATTATAACTTCAAAGAAGATAATTTACATTATTCGGGGCGTTTTATTTACACGTATCGGTTTCTCTGGGTACCTGATAGATAAATATCAGGTGTGCATTACATTTCCAGAGAAAAACCTGTTTCAAACTTCGTATTCGATGAAGAATTAAAAAATGAAGCTGAGTAAGAAGCTGACTCTTGAGATAAACTTGAGATTTCTTACGAATTGGTCTGAAATTTCATTCTCTCTCTCTCTCTCTCTCTCTCTCTCTCTCTCTCTCTCTCTCTCTCTCTCTCTCTCTCTCTCTCTCTCTCTCTCTCTCTCTCTCTGCTATGATGTATGTTGACAGAAATGCACTAAGTTTTATTAACAGAATCGAAAATTTAAAGCTCCCCAAACCATCAAGGTCTTAAAAAGAGAACGAAAATTATCTAAAATCATTTCTATAAACTTAAACCGACCTTCACACATGTAATCGATAGATTTGGATAGAGTGATATGAATAGACTGAAATAGATAGATAGATAGATAGATAGATAGATAGATAGATAGATAGATAGATTCAAAGATTCAAAAACTGTTTCTAACTCTGTATTCGGTTTTTAACTGAAATTAACGAGTTAAGTTAGAGCGTGGATTGACAACGTGGTGCATAATTCCCAAAAGTAACCCTGAATAAGAAGCTGAATTTTAGGCAGGGTTGCCAAATTTGCCATTTTCGACTAGATCTGTCCGACTTTTTTTAAAGTTTTTTCAAATTTAGATAGAAATCTTCGATTGCCGATTGTTATAGATGAGACTGGGCTCCTTAACCTAGAACAATTGTAAGGCAATTATAATGCTGTAAGCTCAATGTAGAATTGACTAATAGGACGTGGAATCCTTTCTTTTCTTTTCCTAATATCCAACTTGGCGTAGGTAGGTACGTCAGCTAGGGATAATACGTATGAAAGTATTTTAGGTGTATTTTCAAAATCATATTTACAAAAAGAAATAATACATTGAGTTTCAAGAAAATTAGAAACTGTCAACCAAAACTGTCATCAAAACTATCAAAATAGGTTTCTTTAGTTTTTAAGCTGGTCTGGCTGGCTATATATGTAAGTATTATGTATGTATGTATGTATGTATGTATGTATGTATGTATGTACGTATGTATCACGCGTGCAGGTCGTATCAATGGAGCAAGAGGACTGAGAAATTTAACAATTACCCCTTATTATGTTCAGAAAAAAACTTTTGTTTTTGTTTTTTTTTTAAATATTATCCTTCAAATTAGGGGTTCAATTCACAGTGTAAGTTTATGCTGAAATAGTCACTAGTTTGTGCCCGCTTGTTCTTCGAAAAAATTTCTGCGCTTAACAGGAAAAGTAGTGATTTCTAGTGACCCAACAAAAGGCGAGAGAAGTGACTTATTTATCGATCAATTCCGATGTTTTGATTGATCACCCCCGATACAACAGACTGCCAAAAGATGTTGGCCATGTGACGGTTTCTATTGTGTGACTAACCAGACTTGTTTTGAATCTATTGATAAATTAACTTGTGGAATGAAGAATCTATAATATGTTACAGTGACGAGAGGAAAGCGGCGGGCGTGAGCAAATGAGATAAGGAGAGACGAAGGATTATAATGAGAGAGAGGGGGGACGTTAGGAAAATCAGAGCTAAACAGGAAGGAGTAGGAGAGGGAGAGAGATAGATAACTGAGTGAGAGCAGACGACACAGAAAATAGTGAGAGGCAGACAAAAAGAGGGGGAATTCAAATTGAAGTAGAAGAAAAGGGAAAATTCGTGAGTGAATTTAAGAACTAGTGAGGATGAGGGGGGGGCTTGCTAGGAGAAGAAAAAGAGAAAAAAGAATGCGAAAAAGACACTAAACATTCGTGAAGCCGCAGGTAAGCAAAGAATAGTTGACTGTCGGTCTGTCCGTCTGACTATCTGTCGTCCGTGCCCAAGTGAAATTTCTGCGAATTGGCACCTGCAGCAACAGCAAAAACGAGAGAAAGGCGAAGTGGTGGCGCCCTCTGTTGAGCAGTAATCGCAAGTCTGAAAAGACGGATACATTTTTGAAAGAGAAAAGAGAGGAGGTGGAAGAGGAGAAAAGGGGGTGGCGAAGAATCAATTTGATCGTCGAAGCACGAAAAACATATGAAGTAGTGTTTAGAGAATTATCGAATAGCTTAATGTGTGTATATTTTGCATATATTGAGCACACACACGTATACAAGGTGGTGTGGTGTACGGATTCACACATGTGTATTCCTTTGTTCAGATGTATGTAATAATATGCGCATACATATATCTACTATTCATTTATGAATGCCTG
>OY735211.1:3317500-3335000 GCA_963457665.1 Thysanoteuthis rhombus | reverse complement strand
TTATGCTTTTATATTGAATAGAGCCATATGTCTACTTACAGCTTGGTCACAGGGGGTTACTTTCTAGTAGCATGGATACAATTCGATCTTGGCGTAAGTCAACCATTAGAGAGAAAAGTGAAATATATGTACTGCCCAACATAAGATACAATGACGCATACACATTTACCTAAACCTCTATATTTCACAATTGTCTTCCTTGCATATCAGTGACTATGGACAGAGAAAGAAAGGAGCAAATGTCATCCATTATGCTTCTTGTGTTAGCTCAACCAAGCAACGCATTTGCTCTTTTACCTTCTCTTCCTTGCCATCCTAATCAAGAGAACTAAAGAAAAAAAAATATGACATATACACCGCATTTCATTGAGCAAGTTGACAATAATAAAACAATTTTTCATCATCAACATTGTTATAGTTATAAGTGTGTGAGTGATGTAAATTTTTGTCAATTGAGTCAAAGAACTGTTATGACAAATTCGCATCATCTACAGTTAATGAGTTTCAAGCTTTTATGAAGACATATCTGCTATCAGACATCAGTCAGGTGTAAGGAGACATGTTAACTATCTTGTCTCAGCAATACAAGTCCAATTCATTCTTTCATCTTGAATTATCTAAAAAAAAAAATATCAGTACAAAATTTGGGCATTGCTGGTCCAAAATGAGCATAGAAATAAAAAAAGAACACTTTTTTGAAAAAAAAAACTCCAAGAAACTGTTTTTAGATGGTGCCTATTGGTGTACTCATACAAATTTTTGTGTTTATAGCCTCAAAAATATGACCAGGAGCACCCAGAGACACACACAGACAAGCAAAGAGAAGTGAATGTAGCCCACTTGGCTGGTGGGTCGGATGGGCCATTTGTGGGGCTATGGTGATTCAACATATGTGCGTAGATGTTATTCATAATGAATGTTGGCAAGAGTTAATTTCTGCATAAGATGTAAAATCTTTGCTAAAAATACTGATATTGACTTTTGATGTCATTATTTATAAATCGGTTGTGTTCCAAATGGAGCAAGTCATTTTAGCACAAGGTTTCAGTTGGCCTGCGTAATGCATTAATAAACAAGGAAGCACACAGAGAGCGTATATCTTTGCCATTGTCACAAAGAACTGAATGAAAATCAGAACATATATAACAACAATATAAGGGAGGTAACAGTTAATTTCCACCCCACCTGACCCTCACAAAAAAATTCTCTATTTTTTCTTAACCTATTATCTACCATTCTACGGATTGGAAGAGGTAAGTAAGTGGCAAGAAGAGCAATGAAAACTTCACCCAAATATATAGGAGGTATGGGTGGCCTCATAGTTAATGGCACAGTGAATAGAATCAGTGAACAGAGATCAAACTCCAGCTGGAACAGTCTGCATTTACATTGCACTAAGCCCTCTGAGAATGGCATGAATCCTGTTTTCCCTCTAGCTATGGCCAAATAGCAAGACAGAGCTCTCCAAGGCAGTCCATTTTGGGTGAATAGCCCCCAAGCCCCCTGAAAACCCACAGTTGCTACAAACAATGATTGGGTCTCCATAGATTGTTTGAGAAATGGAAGCAAAATCATTGCTTTGTATCTTACGATAAAGAGGGACGTGTTTTTTTTTTCACTTTAAACAATACATCAATCAAAATACATACGCTTTATATTTGTTCAGTAGAGTCCAACTTATAATAAAAAACATGTTTCTAGCAGATGTCGTTGGATATAAACCTTCTCTAAGATTCACCAGACCTCTCTATCATGAGTGATGCAGAGCCAGTACTTTCTGAATTTGTCTAGCTCATCATGCCATCTTACTTTC
The DNA here is from genome assembly GCA_963457665.1 of Thysanoteuthis rhombus. Classification (NCBI taxonomy): domain Eukaryota; kingdom Metazoa; phylum Mollusca; class Cephalopoda; order Oegopsida; family Thysanoteuthidae; genus Thysanoteuthis; species Thysanoteuthis major. The sequence continues at coordinate 3,333,187 of OY735211.1, read as the reverse complement.
TGTCAGCCACAATTTTGCATATGATCTCTGGGGATCCATGTTGTGATGTTGTGGGTCATGATGTCCATCGAAAGCTTGCCATCCTAAAGTGATTCTTTATAATTGTTTTTCTTTTGAGGATTCCATGGAGATTTGTTCTCCAAGGTAGATGTAGTGGTCTTCTTTGTCCAGCTTTGCATTTTCGAAATAAATAATATTAAATAATACATACTGAATAAAATGAATTGTTAGTGTCAATGTTTGGTCAGTTCTCATCAACTCTAACACACAGAAGCTACAATAACATTATTTGCATAATCTAAATCTTGCAAGACTGACTGCATTTTTGTAAATTCTTAAAGGATTTGGGAGTTAACCACAAGCCCCTGAAAAGATATAGATTTTAAATTTTTACAAAAAATGAACTCTTGAACTTATTACAATAAATTTGTTCTTATTCATTTATGAATAAAGTTTCTCTTTATAAGAAAGGTATTTTGTTAGTATAATTAAGGTAATTCTTTTTTCTAGTCAATCATCGCCTCCGTTTCTATTTTTAGGAAATCTCAATAAGATATCACTCATATAGCAGAAGGTATTCACATAAAAATAGAAGACCACAAATGATGTTTCATACTCTGCAAACACTTTTTCAAACTCAATCACATCTGATTTACTCAGAGAAAGTTCAAGATTTTCCTCCAATCTTTCTTCTTAATAATGACACAATGATTATAATGTTAAAAAATCAACATTTTACAATTTCGGGTATTTTTATCAATACATTGTTAACAGTCTGTGGCAATATTAATAGCTGTACAAGGCTTTTCATTTACAGCTTGTTCCACCAGGCTGGTTTGTATAAATCTGGATTGAATAAATTTTGGTCATATAACATTATCATAAACTGAATCTTTATTCAAGTCAACATTTCTAAGATATTAAGTTAAAACAAAGCTATAGTGCTTGAAAAATAGTTGATTAAAACCACTTATAGAGTTTTAGAATCATTCTTAATAGTTCAGACAGAAATTTGTCAGCCTGAGTCAAGTTATTAAAAGGACGAAAAAAGTTTTGGAAACAGTCGATGCTCTGACAATTCTTCAGGTTTCAACAAGTATTACAAATCAAGTTTGAACAAAAGTGTTCTGAAATATTTCTTGCTAATTGGAAATAAATTGATAATTTTTTTGCTGGTTTGAAATAAATTGTTGGGCTACTCTTTTCATTTTACTTCTCTTGTGCATCATCCATAAATTGTATTAACACCAGGATTTAAGAGGGTAAGGAGAACCCAATTCAAGTTGCTTTTATTTATAATTTTCTCAATCTATTAACACTGATGTATCCAATAAGAGAGAAGTACGTATCACTCAGCAAGGGTTAGTGTGCCTAGAACATTGATACAGAGTTCACTCTTCATGGTATTTCATATCTATGACCTTGAGCTAGACTAACAAATAGTATACATCTACCAACACCAATTGCATTAAATTAATCTTGCAATTTAGAGAGGATATAATACAATCCAATTCAGGCCAGTAGATCAACGGTTAATTTTTAAAAGGTGTAGATAGCACTAAAGATTTTGATTATAGTTTTACAAAACATTGATGTTTTTTGTACTTGAATAACATAAAACACAAATGTACTTTAATCATTTTCCTACTTCATCATAAGGGATTTATTTGAACTGTTGTTCTTATGTTGCATTAGTGACTCCATTTTGGCCCTTGTGCCCACTGGCCTTTTACAGGTTCTCAAAATAACAGAAGAATTAACTAAGATATCTACTGGCATGGACAGTGGAATGAGAACAGTCTATCCCAAAGGATTGAATAGAAGGTTCAGTTTGAAATTCTCTCTCCAGACAGTTTGCCTACTTTTCTTGGATTATACATACACCTGATGTAGGCTGAAGAATGAATTGGCCAAAACATTTTGTTGGCAACATCAAGAGGGTGAAGAAGAGATTTGATTGTCTGAACAAAGTTCAGAATTCAATTGAACTCGTTTGTGTTGTTAACACAACATTACGGCCAATCCATTCTATGTCCTTCTTCAGGAATACTCTCTAAATGTGAACAACACAACGAGTAGTAATAGTTCAATCCTCCAAAAAACTCATTGAATTTTAATGACACTTTCTCAAAATTAAAGACTATGAGATTTAGAATGTTAATCACTTTTCTCTAAGCTACAAACAAAATAAATTTTGTTTTTGTTTATAAATGCATATATTTAGATAACTCAAACTGGAATGGATTTTCCCACTCATGTCCTGTAATTTATACTTCCAAATATGTATGACATCTCACCTAAAATCATTATGAATGCTTGAATGCTTTCATTGATGCTGTTCTTTTATGTCATGTCAATGTGATTTGATTCAAAACTATGAATGGCCACCGTTTTTCTACAGACAATGGAACATCCTCCCAAGGGTGCATGACTGGGCAAGGCATATGCAGAACATGGGATACCCAGTTATCAGAATCCCTTTCTTGGTCGAGAAAAAAGCTGAGAGAGATACATCTGTCGTCATCATCATGGCAACAGGAGCTGCCAGAAGGATGTCAAATTTAGCATCAAATTGGCTCTACTTTGTGTTTTGGAATTAGAATCGTCCTCCTAGACTGGTTGCTTTTTCATGCCTTAAGACCCCAATCTGCCCTGTTATTTTCCCCATAGTTGGCGGGGAGGAGGAAGAAGAGATGGGTTCATGTCTTTCACAAGGGAATTAGTGCAAAGTGACTGTAAACAGCCTGACTGGTGTTTGAACTTGGGTCACCAATTCCATCATCTGAGTATAGAGCCAAAACTCAGCTGTGGTAGCAAGAGGGTTTTTACAAGTTGGAGTTGCTAGCCCCAAACTTGACCTTCCTCCAGGCTTTGGACCAGCTATGGTGACTATCTAGCTATAGTTTTTCTATCAGAGAAACTATTTCTTAAATGACTGTGTTATAATAACGGTAAAGGGCTTGAATTGTCCTGCTATTTACTCATAGCTGAGGAAGTGGATTCATATTTTCTCAACAACATTAATGACAAATGAACATAAATAGCCTTGAACAAAATTTCTGTTGTTACTATTATGTCTCCCTGCACCTCCTCACATCATGAATACATTACTGAAATTCTCATTGAAATACAATTTGTGCTCCAAAATAAGAGCAAAGAAAGTAGTGCCATTAAGCTGGCTATGGCATCAGCTGTCCCTGCCTGGGCTTCATGTTCCGCAAGTTTGTCTATCTCAAATAGTTCTTCGAGGTTTGTGATGTGTGAAGTAGACAGAGGTGACAAACACCTAAAGTGGTGTCCCTCACTTCTCCATATAAGAAAACCAAAACAGTGACTTATCAATTCTCTATTCAACAAAAAGTAAACATCTGTACATAACATAAATGAATCACCATAGCCCACATGTAAACAAGAAGAAATTATCTAAAATATTCCAGCACAAATCTTGAGCATTGTTGATCTGAAAATGACCGAAAATGACCATAGGATTCCAAAAGAGCATTTAAAAAAAAAAAAAAAAAAAATGGTACCAAGTGATGCACTCATGCAAATTTTCAAGGTTGTAGCCCCCAAAATATGACCAGGATCACCCACAGATACACACATAGACACAAGCAAATAGAAAAGAATCTGAAGCCAGCTTGGCTGGTTAGTTGGGTAGTAGGGTGGGCCATTTGTAGGGGCTAGAGTGATTTGGTGCACTCATAGATATATCTTATTTGACCCATTATACATCTTTTAAAAGTACATTTGGTAAAGATTTTTATAATTCATTTTTCATGTAAACACATAAAATACCAGTCTGGTTGGTCTCTTGGTAGAGACCATCATGTAACCACAATGTTTTTTAGCAGCATTATGAATTTGAAAGTTGGAAAAAGGGGTGATCAATGGGAAAATTACTTATATTGTATTAAGTTGGTCCTTGATCATTGAAAGTACTATTCAGAGGCAAAATTTTCAAAAAACAAAAGAACATTTTTTCTAGATATAAGGAATAAATGATAAAATTTTTAGCCCTCAAGCTCCACTGGTGCAGCCTATATCAGCGATAGATAGCCACCAATTGGAAACTGGAGACAGTTTTTGGACAACGGTCTCTAATTGAATTGTTTTGCAATCATTATTATGTTGCTGATAGACTTGATCAGTCTGGTCTATACGTAGAGCAGCAGAAAAATGATGAGTATTCATCAAATATATAATGCGAGCAGTGTCTGTCACACTCAAAGTATCACTATCAGCCAAGCCTGTTATAAAAAAAAAAACAATGTCAGAGATTGGAAACTGTCTCCAAAAGTGTCAACATAGGTTTCTTCAATTTTTGAGTTTAGCTGGCTATGTATGTGTCATACGTACAGGCTGCACCAATGGAGCAAGAGGGCTGAAAATTCAAACATTTATTCATTATTATGTCGGAGGTTCAGTTTGCAATGCAAGTCTAAGCTAAATTGATCACTTAGTTTGTGACTGCTTGTTTTTTGAAACTACAGACATTTTTTCAGTGATCATAGCCCAACAAAAGCTGAGAAAAATAACTTATTCATTGATCACCTCCTTTTCCAATTTTTCTAATTGATCACCTGCCCTCAACACGGCATACTGCCAAAATAAGTTGGTCATGTGACAGTTTCAATAGAGTGACTAATCAGACCTATTTATGTTTGTTTCAAATTACACAACAACTAGAGAGTAAAAAGGAATTTTTCCTTCGGATCATAAACTTATCTATCTATAAAAAAAAGACCAGGTGGAATGATAAAACCAATACAGCTGTGTTTTAGTACTATACTAACATTTAGAACACCCTTATTTACTGATTGAAATCAAGCTTATCTCCTGACCAATACTAAAACTTGAACCGATGATTCAACAACTGACGAGGATTAATTTTAAATAAAAAATGAAAGTAACACCAGGCTTTTGAGAGCAAAAAATATCCAATACATTTCAAAACATTCATTTTAAAATCCTTATACAGCTTATGAATTAAGAGAATTTGGATTGAAAATTTAAAAAAAAAAAAAAGACTGAACATCGAAAAGTTATTTACAAAAATAATTGTAGAATATAAATCTGAAATATGGAGATATTAAAGGAAGAGGTTATTTCATTTGAAAATTTTTCAATTATTTTAAAAGAATCACATTCTTTGAATATTTTTCAAAACATTATGTATATAAATCTATCTATATAATCAACAGTGTGACCTTTCCTCTTTGCTTCTTTGTTTCTGTTTATAACTTCCGCTAGAATAGACAGATAATACACTGTGATCCCAGGCAGAGGACAAGAATAATCAGAATCAGAAATGCCGATCCATACATAAATAATCCCATCATTACTATGGGTACTATGTAAGTATCTGAATAAACTGAAAAAAAAAAGAGGATTTCAGTCTTCCAAAAAAGTAAGAGAAATTATTTTATCTTTATGGTTCTTTGATAAAATAAACCAAAATAACAATATCTAAGAAGAATATTTTATATGGATCTTGAGAAAAATATTTTGGAAATAAATTGTATATCAATAAAATTACAACAATGTCTTCAATACGAATTCTGAAATAACTCTACATTCAATGTATCTATCTATCTATCTAAAGAAAATGAACATTATGACTATATTCATGTTTTTATAAAAATAATTGATATAGACAACAATAAATGCTCCAAGACATCATCACAATTATTTAGCAATCAAAGAAACATCTTTAAATCAGAATCATAGTAATTCAGTTATTATACATAGGAGGTGTCCTCTCTACACACATGTATGGTTAAGCTATGTAAGAGTATACGTGTATGTGTGTTATACTGTATATTTTGGCAGCATTTTTTTTTAGAGAGGTTTCATTGAATAATCAACATTTTTGTTGGTTCAATTCTTTATAATTTTTTTACATTTATCCATTGGTATCCTTTATATATTTATAAATAGAGCTCATCATAATTCACCAAAAGTCAGTCTGTCAGTTTTTCATGACAGTCCAATGCGAAAACCACACAACATAACCCCATGAATTTTTTTTCTGTGTGTGCCATAGTGACCCCAGGAAAGGTTTTTAGCCAATCATTTTCTGAGAATCACCCCTCAAAATATATGTTCATTGAAGAGTTTTGACTCGCAATGTAAATTCATGCTAAAATGGACAATTTTGTGTCCGCATTTTCAGCTGAATCCATTGACTGGCCACTGACTGCTGCTGAAAAATAGCTTATTCACATAGCGAGTGGGGACATTGTATCATTCATAGAGAGGAGGGGGGAGTAAGAAAGAGAGAGAATAGTGGATACTTTGGTATCATCCATAGGGAGGGGCTGAGCGTTAGAGGAAAAATAACTTTGTTTATTTTCTGTTAAATGTACATACACATACATTTTTCAATATCGCAAAAAAAAAAAAGACACAAAAAGTTATAAATGTCACTTTTCAAAAACAAATTAAATCAAGTACTATCTGATCTTCTTCTATTTATTTTGTTAATTCTTTTTTTTACAGCAATTAACCCGCCCGTTAGAGCAGGTAATAAAGTCTATTTTATATTATTTAAAGACTTATGATTGTATGATGATCTGATAGTGATATCAAATCAATTAGATTATTTAAAAGACACTTATTTAATCCATAAAAGAAAAATTCTAAACTAAATCTTTGATTTTCTAGTCATTATGCCAATAAAATCACTTTAGAAACATTGAGTTTATAAAAAAAGCAAATCAGATATTTCAAGACATAATTAACATTTTAACAATTTTCTTTACCAAATGATGAGGAAGAATGCTTTGAAATTAAAAAATCTAGATAATCAAAAGATGTATATCTAAATTACATCATTTTTCTAGAATATGCAATATAGATAATAGTGAACAACATTAATGATATTATATCATCAATGTGATTTACTTTCAGTTTTTGTTAAATTTCATAAACTATATCCCTGATAAGTATTGTTTTGAATCAGTTGGCTAAAAAGAAAATGCCAATGATAGTCATCAAGGAAAGGTTATTATAATTAGAAATCACAAGAAACCGTTGAAAGAACAAAAAATATAAAACACACTTTACCTGTGAAAAAGGGACATCAGTTGGCTTCTACAGCCCACAGATATTGGTGAATTTGGTATGTCCAAATTGATCTATAACCTAGAGCAATTTCTCATATATATATGTATATATATACATATATATGTATGTGTGTGTATGTGTGTGTGTGTATAAAGCAGAAAGAGACCAAGATAACACAAACTAAATGTTCTATCTTGATACTCAAGTGAAACGGATATTTAGAATGGTGTCTACTTGTATAAAATTCAAGGCAGGAAGAGGAAATGTTCTCTTGTTACCAACAGTCAATGTGTCCCTCGATGCTGAAAGGCCAGACTGAATATAATTGATTTTCTAACAGCAAGCAGGAAAGACTGGGAAAAGTGAATTGGGGATGTCACCATTATTATTATCTTGTCATCTGGTATTATGGTACGTTCAGTAAAAGCAAGAAATTCCCTTTCGACAATTTGAGAAATTTTCATTACAATTGCTCCTTTTTTTTTGGTGGGGGGTAATATTGGAGGGTGAAATTTTTTTTTTTTTTTCAAATTGTAGGGTTTTACCCCAGTTTTTCAAAGAATTCTTAGTTTTGCATTTTTTGCAATTGCAATGTATTTCAAGTGACAAATAGAGCAATATGCAGTTAATCCAAATGATTAAAAGAAGATATTTTCTTAGAGCAGCTTCTAAACGATTCCATCACACAAATTATTTTGCTTTTTCAAGAGTGAGTGAGAGAGCGATAAAGAAAGGAAGAAAAAAATAAACAGATCGTAGTTCCCTCAGAAAATAATTAGAGTGGTTCAACAAAAGAAAACATCAAGATATGTCGAAAGAGGAAAGAAGAAAGTGGGGGTCTGGAGGACATCCGAAATACTGCATCAAAAAAGAAGGGTGAAGAAAACAACAGTAGTGTTTGTTATTAATGGATGCTGGAGAATTTTCCGTGAGGAGTGCGTCCATGATGAAGCTGCTTTAGCAGCAAGCATGAAGCAGTTCTTCACTCGATTTCAAAATCCATCGAACAATATTTTCGTTGTTGACTAAAGACAGAAAGACGAGGGTAAAGCAAGTGTCACTTGGCTGCATCACTCACAACTGCAGCCGATCTTCTTCCATATTTAGGTGCCAATGAGTTGTTCCTAATCTTTCGCAGCCAGGAGGATGCTGGGAAGTCACTGGCAGAAGGATGCCAACAATATCATCAATCAATGAATTGGAAACAGCAGACAATGTACAAGTATGTCTCACTGTTCACATACAGGAAAACACGGCATGGCTTGTTTGCAGAATGAAAAAAGAAAGAATCATTCCTATATTAAGCATTATAACAAAAAAAATGCTATCAGTCACAACTAAAATTTAAACATATTTCTGAGCTGTTTTTTTTTCTTTCCTTCTTTAAGGGAAGCAGGTGGGGTTTATTTGTTTGTTTCTCTAGGCTTTCTTTCATTTATAGTAATTAAAGGACATACATTAGCATAACAAAGCTGAGTTGTGACAAATTAAAACAAAGAGAGACAGAAGAAAAAGAAGGATTGTTAAAAAATGAAATAACTATGTTTTTGAGACCTATGATTTAATTATTCTGAATAGTTGTTTTTGATGCGATGCCAGTGCATTAAGCCTCCTCTCAATCAAGTGAATTTAAACCCGATGGGAACTAAAAACAAAAAAATGGGAGGGGGCTTGGAGGGGACCATTCCTAGGATAACTCAGTGCAGTAAAAGAAAGTTGATTTTTTTTTTCACTGTTCCAGTTCACTGATTGCTATTGTTTGCCACAGAGCTTCCATTAGATTCTCCATCAACGGAACTATCGTCACTGCTAAGGTGACTGCTGCTACTGCCTTCTTCGGATGAAGCCTTAGCAGCAGCAGCAACGGCAGCAGCACTAACAGTAGCTATAAATGACATGCATCACAATAAGCAGTCATGTTTGGCTTTCACCATTTCTTGGCGGCATGTCTTGAAATCAGAATCATCTGCAGAAATAACTAATTGCCTGCAATTGTTTAGATGCCAATAGCAGGTAATATAGGTACTTTCTTGGCAATCAAATTTAATAGATTGGAAAGCCATTAGTCAAGAATGGCTCAAACAGTTTTATCATATTTTATTTTCTATCAATAGTGATTGTTAAACTTATCTAAATGTCTGAAATAAAAAACTTTTAAAAAAATTATTCCATCATTTTTTTGTATTACTTGAGTATTGTAACCAATCATATTGATTTTAACTATAATTCGTTATTAATATAACCCATCATAATAATTTTGACTATTATTTACCTTTACTAATTAGGATGAAGGTAAATAGTCAACAAAATCAATACAATAGGAATTTTTTCATTATTTCAAACCAGTTTTTAACTGGAAAAATTCATATATTTGAATACACACACACACATATACATATATATATATATATATATATATATATGCACACACATATACATGTGAAATATATCATTTTTTATATCTTCAATCAATTTTCTTACTTTTATTATGTATTAGACAGAAAGACAAAAAACAAACAGAAAAAGTCGCACTATTCATTATGTAGATAGATTGTTGTATAGTTGAGTGAGCTCAGATAATTGGAAATCTCTGTAGTACACTCCAGAAATGGAAAGCTGTAATGATTCACTTCAGACTCTATAACTGAGAGTGATCTCAATTTATCCAACTCCAATCTATCGTAGCCATACCTTATTAGGTTAAATGTTTCACAGCACAAAACTGAAGTCATTTTCAGCAAATGAATAAATAAATCCTTCTACAATCTATATCATAATAATGATTCAATTCCAGTTTGATTGTTTGTGTGTTTGCTACCATAACAAAACAAAAATGGCACATCATAGTGCAATTTTTGTTACTGTTGAATTGCTCTAACTGTGAATATAAAGTTATTTCTTATCCTATTAACCACAAAGTAATTTTCAATTAAAAATCTTCCAGCTGTTTCTTATATAATATTTTTTTAGATTTCAAATTAATTCTAGTTTCTCTAACTTGTCAGTCGAAGATAGGAAATGAATTGATATCAAGTGGAGGCCACCAAACGTGGCTTTTAAGGGAGTAATTATAATTTAAAGTTTTGGCTTTTTTGTCAATGTTTGTCATTTTCCCATGAAGCACTATTTTATTAACATTTTTAGATGTATCCACAGACCTCATTCAAATGCTTTTTGGTCGGACTGTTCAAAATTTGTTAAATGACAGAAATAGGAAGGATTTGCTGCTAATAATATCATCGTAGAATTTCCACAGTTGACATTTTCATATTTAAAAAAAGCCAAAATTAGCCATTTACAATTTGAAAAAAAATAATATTAGCATAATATTTCCATAGAACAATATTTAACAAGTATAAGAATCACTTGACTCAAAGAAAGATGATTTGTTATTCTTCTTCCTCCTTCTCCTCCTCTTTCTTCTGCAAGTACTACCACATCTTTGAACTTACGGTTCTTGATTTTATTTAATACTGATTATGATGGGAAAGAAAAACTCATAATAAGCAAGATCATAAAAATTGAGTGAATAATGATGATTTCATAATTTAGAAATTTAATTCTGATTGATAGAAGTGGGTCTGATTTACTGGCTTGTCCTAACTGAGCTGTCAAGAAACAAGTTTAATACTTTCTTAAACTGTTACAGCTGACAAAACTTGGATGTAAGCTTTCAATCTTTATCATTCATAAATTGTTATTTTTAGCAATCCAAGACTAACAATTTTTGTTTTGAAATAAAACTTTTCCTTCTTTTCTTGAATGAATGTTTCCAAATGCAGGGTTATTCAAAGTACACTCCTGACATATTACTGGGTCACAAGGTCCTGCTGACTGAGTTGTAGGTACACAATACATAAAATAAATAAATAAAGGGTAAATGAGAAAAATACTTATGACAATGAAATAATTAAGTTTTGAATTATGAATATATTTAATAATCTTATTATCTTTGTCATCAATAATTCATTTATTAAACTTATCGAAGTCATGTAAAAAAATTTCTATCAAAGAATGAATATGGTCGGAATCAATTCTAATTATGACATCACTGGTGTTTCCGACAGGAAAACATCTAAAATAGAGTAAAAGAATACTTAGATTCTGGAGAATGTCGATGTCATTAATGAACCCATCAAGATAAGGCTCCAAAACAGAAAAAAAAAAAATATTTTTAAAAAATCAAAAAATATTTTTAGAAATAGTCCAATGGAGTACTGATGCTATTTTTCAAGTCTCTAAATAAAACGGTGCAGGTAGGAGTGCTGGAATGCGAAAATACACACATATATAGAAAGAGATAACCACATTTGGTGGCTATGATTGCTCAATTGTAGCCTTGATGTGGCTGAAAAACAATAACAGAGGTTCAATGAGAGAGACAGGTTGTAGGCAAAAATGATTCATACACAAACATTTTTGTGGTACTACAGAAAGGCGCACTTCTTCCGAAATAGAGAAAAAAAACAATAGATTAATATCAATAAAACAGCAAACAGGATTTTCAGATAAAATGTGAATTAAATTTAGGAACTTCTTTGTCAATAGAGAGGTCAATGTTAAAAGATGCTTGAGCCATGAGGGGATAACAGAATCAGAATAGATGGTAACAAAGATCAAAGTAACCTCAGATTTGCAGACATCATCCTTTTTGCAGAGAACCTTCACAACTTCCAACTAATGCTAGATGAAGAGAGTAAGAATGTCGGCCTTCACATGAATTCCAGCAAAACAAAGGTCATGTGCAACAATCACATTAGAAATAAATACACAATGATCTAAACCAAAAACGCAAAACTGGAGAAAGTAAACCACATCAATCTAGGACAATAAATCTCTAGGAAATCCTTAAAAGGAAAATCATTCTAGGATGGCAGGCCTTCAGTAAAGAAAGCTCAACCTTCAAGAACAAGAAAATCTTAATAGTCCTAAGAAAAAAAAAAGGTATACAACCAATACATCCTCCTGATAGTCACCTATTGAGCTGAAACATGGAACCTAATGAAGACAATCTCACATCAAAAGAAGACAAGACAAGGCAATATATTTGGGAAAAAAATAGGAGATTAAGAAATCATAGAATCCATTAGAAAACTTAAATGGCAATGGGCTGGTCATGTTGCAAGAATGGCAGACAAACAATGGACACAGCAACTCACAACAGGGATCACATGGGATCACATGCAAAACTGAGGTCACCAGAATACAAGATGGAAAGACAAGCTAGACAAGTTCAGAAAGTATTGGCTCTGTGACACCCACAATAGAGAGATCTGGCAAATCCTAGGGTACAACAACGGACGATAAAAGACTGATTATGAAGCCATGAGGATTGTGTAAATGAGGAGTAGTGACATTCAGGCCTAGCCTGACCAAGGTAGGTCTGGATGCTACTAATAGTAACTTACTGTGTTATAAATTTGGGATGGCAGGTTAGAGATAATGATCCTGGTTTCAACTTTCAAAATGACAAGTTAAAAATAAATTTCAACCACCCTAATAGTCTTCTAAAAAATAAGAAACACATGATGCTCGAAATAAAAGGATCCTGTCAGCACTAAACTTTTTGTCACAGACCCCAAAGTAGGAGCAAAAGCTCTTTTTCCCTCAAGTTGGAAACTGAATTTAATTGGAAAAATAAGAATTAAAATAATCTTGACTTCTCAAGTACTAGCGACACTTAGTCCCTGTCATGAGACTCAAATTAGAACCATTTGTTTTGCCTCAGAGCCCAATGAGAGAAACAGAAAATTCTAAACAATGAAACCTGTATTCCCCCGTCATAGATCTATCCCTTCCCAGCTTACCAAGAGTAACTATAAAAGAAAACCTGAAGTTGTGTTGTAAGTCAGTTCACTGATCTTTGCAGAAGCTAACACTACATACCACTTGGCCTTGCTGTCCCATCAAGTCCAAATCACTATAGATGGTTAAATCATTAATAAACTTTGTATCTTTTCTACTGGCGACTGGATAACGAAACAGTAGTAACAGCTCAAGAAATAAAGTCAGACACTAAGTTTATATTCAAGTATAATTGTTTCTTATTTCATTCTACCAATCAAGTTACTAAACCGATTTGACCTATGCATTTTGCATCCTAAAATGCCACACACCTATTAATTATCGATTAAGATACACAACATGGTGATAATCAACAATCTGTTTGAAGGATCATAATGAGTTGGGCATAAGGTCATAGTAGGACAGATATATTTGACATATTTATGTCTTTTAAACGAACATGAATTTAGTAGCATTTGAACTTTGAGTGTGAAGTGGTCCTTTCTTAGTTGTATTAAGTTTATGCCCAGACCGTATGAAAAAATGGATTGTATATTATTTCAGCAAGTTATGGAAAACTGAATAGAATTAAACTGGGTTGCGATCATTTTAGAATCCCTGCAGCATAAGAAGGTAGAGCCACATGTGTCAGGTTTTATTCTCCACTTTACCACTCAGGTACATGACCAGCCATAAAATGTTGGTCTTAATACTTCAAAGACTATAATCGAAACTTGCTAACTACAAAGCACCCAGACACAGCATACCTCAACATCATACACTGAGGACTGAATGACAAAATGGTGTTTCCAAAACTTTTTCAGATGACTTCCCCCTTTTACATTTCATCAGCAAACCCTCATAAAGTCAGTGAAGGATGTTATGTTGAAAATTAAATTCTAATAAAAAAACATTTAAACTAGTTGACAATCAGCCTTTTGGCATCTGTCTTGGGAATTGGAGCTTCCACAAGATTCGCAGTTGTCCAGCAGTTGTCAGCCATTCAAGCAACATGAACAGCCCATTGCCATTTGAGTTTTCTAATGGATTCTATGATATATCTGATTCCTGTTTTTCTCTAACATATTGTGCTGTCATGCACGATTATCTCTTGTGCAAGTTGCATGGTTCTCAGTTTGGTTAGGATCCATGTTCTAGCTCCATAAGTGACCATCGGGAGGATGCATTGGTTGCATACCCCTCTTTTCTACATTAGGTCGAGCTTGCTTTACCAAATGCTTGCCATCCTAGAGTGAATCTTCATTTGGAAAACAGGAATATTTAACTTCAAGCAGCTCTACTATAAATTCTATCATATGTCTTCATGTTCAGGAGGTATCAATTAGCATTCTTTGTCCTATGCCTTCCCTTATCACCACTTGTCTTTCAAAGTACTCTTGCGCTCAAGCACCCCCTGACTCTTCCAGCACCCCAAAAAGGCAGTAGCACCCACTTTCGGAATCACTGATACATAACTATGATGCAAGTGGTAACTCTGTGAATTTCGATGTACTATAATTTGGACTATTGCTTCATTATATATATCTAAAAAGAAAAAATTTCAGCATCTGTCCCAAAATTTAATCAATTCTTACTCCATGGCCCACCCTTCTACAAAATGTCATTGAGATTCATTAGGTAACATAAATGGATACATGTTGATCTTCAAACTTCATTGGCAGAGGTAAAATATGATAGCATTTGAAAAACTGACCAAAGAATTTTTAGATGCTAGCATCTTCCCTCAAAGACTAACAAACTGACAAGTCAACAAATCTATTGCCTCATCAAATGAGCAAAGTTCAAGGAAAGAATGACATCACAGTAATTTCAACGAAAAGTTTACACGTTTTATTTCAGTTCACAATCTACATTTTTAAAATTTTCATTGTTTATTTTCAGAATGCTCTAGTAAAGTACTTTTGCTTCTAACGTAAGTAATATCCTTAAAAAATTGAGGAATATTTTAAAAAAATGTTGAAAAGTCACGTTTGATTTATAGATAATGAAGGTTTCCTATATTTTAGATATATCAGGAGAATGCAGGTATTTCTAGGTGTTTGAAATTTTTTTGATTCAACTTTAGATAAAAACATGAAATAAAGTTGGCCAACATGTCTTAGCTAGATCTTCACACAAGAAAAGAACTAGCACATCTAAGGTCTTGTTTTTATAAAGTGAGAAAGACTTGCCAACTTGTTATAATCATTCAAAGTTAGGTCGTAAACAAGAGCAGTGCCTATTCGAAAGGTGTATGTATAGAAGAGTCTTTAGGCATGCACATACAGATTGTAGTTAATGAAAAGAACAAAATATAAGAATTTCAGAATCGCAAGGTCTTCCTACATCCATAACTGACAATATCCTTGAAATCAAACTATTAATCACCACTGCACACAACAGAGTGGTTTAATTACAGTGGCAGGGTTTTGGTCATTCATTCGCTCTGACATTTATATCTATCTGGGCTTGGCCCAACTGTAGCTGTTCATAGAAGAAACTTGATATTTTGCACACACTACACTCATTGAGTGAGGAAAATGGTGTTTTTGTTTTCTGAAAATTCACTTCAAAAAGAGGTGGTGGGGGGGGTTACAATATACATTTATGCTGGAGCAGTCACTAGTTTTTAGCCACTTGTTTTTCAGAATTGAGATTTTTATTTTTATTGATATCAACAAGAAGGTTACTGAAACAACTTATTTATTGATCACCCTCTTTTCCAACTTTTTAATTGATCACCCCCAACACAGCTAATATGGGTGGTGATCATTCATAATTTCCCTTGGAATGCTAATTCATTATTAGACTGTAAGAAGGTGGTAACACTGATGG
>OY735211.1:2972500-3307500 GCA_963457665.1 Thysanoteuthis rhombus | reverse complement strand
CTTGATCAATTTTATGATAGATATAATATCGTCATCAGCATTCACAGCCATGAGATTATAGATAAAATTTGGTTTTTTTTAGATATAGTTATATATTTTCCTCTCCAGCGGGCACCCTCATCCATAGTTTCTCTTAAAGTGATATCTATTTATCTGCAATTCCTTTTCCGAGCTCCCAACCCTCATCTGCAGTTTTCCTTTCAGTGGTGCCCCTTCCATCCACGGTTCCTCTTCCAGTGGTACGTGGACATACCATTAAAATTCTTCATTTGTTTGTAATTAATTAGCAGGTAGACACTGTAGCGAATGAAATAAAAGGCTATAGTAGATT
This sequence comes from Thysanoteuthis rhombus, assembly GCA_963457665.1. Classification (NCBI taxonomy): domain Eukaryota; kingdom Metazoa; phylum Mollusca; class Cephalopoda; order Oegopsida; family Thysanoteuthidae; genus Thysanoteuthis; species Thysanoteuthis major. The sequence goes on along the minus strand of OY735211.1, from coordinate 3,307,169 downwards.
TATGTATCAAAAGAAGTAAGCACGGCTTTAATGCACCTATAAGCACTTTAATACTTATCTGTGGTTGAGAGGATAATGACTTAATGTACTTCCTTCCTGAACAGATTTCATGCCTTTAAAAAGCAAACCAGTTGACAAGTGCATTGTCTACAAGATGACACATATTTTTCCTTTGTCTGTTGTAACTTAAGGATAAGGTTTTATCTTTTGATGAAAATCAATTTTGTATATGTTTATTAACAGGCTCAAATTTGAACAATAGAAATTAAAACTGAAGAGCAAGGGGATATATGAAAACATAAATTGAGACTAAATACATGGTAATTAACTTCTAATGTTATTAACTGCTCCATACTGTTCTTAATTGACTGATTCGTTCAACTTATTGTATCTTTGGTGGTAGTGGTAGGAGGATGAGGAAGAAGAGTGATCTTTCTTCGATTCAATTGATTCCCAAACTTGTAAAATATTGTGATATGGTAAAATTCTGCAAGTATTATTTTCTATAAAATTCTTAATGACCATTTTTGGCTTTTTTTAAATACTAAAATTCCATTATCATTAGTCTTTTAACGTCTGTCGTTGGACATAGGCCTTCCCCAGGATTCGCCACAATTCTCTATCATAGGTATCTCAGAGCCAGTATTTTTTGAATTTGTCCAGTTCATCTCTCCATCTTGTATTCTGACAGCCTCGGTTTTGCATGTGATCTCTAGGAATCCATGTTGTGAGTCGTGATGTCTTCCATTCTTGCAACATGACTTGCCCATTGCCATTTAAGTTTTCTGATAGTTTCTATGATGTCTTGGACTCCTGTTTTCTACCTGATATATTGAGCAGTCTTGTATTCTCTCCATGTAAAGTTGAGCATGATTCTCTCACGCGCATGTTACAAGCTTCTCAGTCTGTAGGTCTGTCTCTTGGTTAGGTTCCATGTTTCAGCTCCATAAGTGACCATCTGGAGAACGCATTGGTTGTATACTCTTCTGTTTTGATTTTTACTATAAACAACATCATAAATAAAGAACAGAATTTTATCATTTCAAGTTTAAACCTCCAGAAGAAATTTCATGAAACCAGATCCACCTTTTGAATTGGTATGCCCTAGTAGTTAATAACAATGAATTTTAGTAGTAGAGGTTGAAAATGAAACCATAATCACATTTTAGTGATAACTGCATTCAAATCCAGTATATGTAGGTCAAGTTCTGGATTTCTTATGTTCCATTGACTTTACTGCATCTCCATTTCCCACCACTTAACTGTACCCATTTTCTGCTTTAACAAACCAAATATTTCCACAAGTACGAAAAAGGCAAAGTTAATAATTGAGCTTTGGATTATGCAATTTTTACCTCAAATTTGTATTAGCAAGTTTTGACACTCAATCAATATATCATGCAGGAAAAAGGGATAGACAATAATAAGGATTTAATGCAAGCACTAGTTGGCCTCATTATATCCAATATATATTGCTTCAAACCTCTACCTACATCCATTGAGAATGTCAAATTTGATTGGGAGGATCAGATTTTTAGTACTATATAGAAAAAGAAATCAAATGATTATCATCAAGGTGAGAGCAAATACAGACCTCATAATTCGTAAATTTTGCAGACTGCATACATACAGCCTATGGTTCCTGTTGACCCCAAATAGGTGTTGGGTAAAGTCAAACGATTGTTGCACATAAAAAAAGAAGTGGTTCAACTGAAAATTGACCATTGTAAGATAATACAATAGATTTCAAAGAGAATAGGATATTAATTATTAATTTAGAGAAAAATTAGTTAAAAGAGATATGCATTCACTTTTTTTGACATTTCAATGTACTTCAGAGCAGGAAAGAAATCTACCACCCTATTTTTTCCATAGCCTAATCTTTATAAACAGAAGAAATCTAAAGCCTACAATCACAAAATATCACAAAACAATAGAGGCTAGAAACATTGAAACAAATAAATCTTTCAATCAATCAATTCAATTTATGTCCCACAACTTATGCATGGCGGGTCAAGATTTTTCAACTGTTCAAACTGTGTTCAAGACTTTTTACTTCACATTACTTCTAACTTGTGCATCTCTTCAAGAAGATACTGGGAGATTTAATTAAAAGTTAAATGACTTGAAGATCTCACAAGACTGAGAGATCAGGTGCTTACCAAGTAAAATAGTCATCTCTAGGGTCATTTACTAATTTTATCAAGATTAAAATATGTATCAAATCCATGGTTACCAGAACATTAGTGCTATATCTGTCTTTGAAAACAAAAGTTGGCATGGAATACTAGAACAAAAATGATGTTTACACATTTTTGGCTTTGTGACTAGAGTGGAAGTGGGAGATTGGTATATCAAATTTTGGTTTTGTGACTAAAGTAACAATAACAAGGAAAGAATATCAAATTTTGGTTCTGTGACTAAAGTAACAATAACAAGGAAAGAATATCAAATTTTGGTTCTGTGACTAAAGTAACAATAAAAAGGAAAGAATATCAAATTTTGGTTTTGTGACTGAAGTAACAATAAAAAAGAAAGAATATCAAATTTTGGTTTTGTGACTAAAGTAACAATGACAAGGAAAGAATATCAAATTTTGGTTCTGTGACTAAAGTAACAATAAAAAGGAAAGAATATCAAATTATGGTTTTGTGACTAAAGTAACAATAAAAAGGAAAGAATATCGAATTTTGGTTCTGTGACTAAAGTAACAATAAAAAAGAAAGAATATCAAATTTTGGTTTTGTGACTAAAGTAACAATAACAAGGAAAGAATATCAAATTTTGGTTCTGTGACTAAAGTAACAATAAAAAGGAAAGAATATCAAATTTTGGTTCTGTGACTAAAGTAACAATAACAAGGAAAGAATATCAAATTTTGGTTCTGTGACTAAAGTAACAATAAAAAAGAAAGAATATCAAATTTTGGTTTTGTGACTAAAGTAACAATAACAAGGAAAGAATATCAAATTTTGGTTCTGTGACTAAAGTAACAATAACAAGGAAAGAATATCAAATTTTGGTTCTGTGACTAAAGTAACAATAAAAAGGAAAGAATATCAAATTTTGGTTTTGTGACTAAAGTAACAATAAAAAAGAAAGAATATCAAATTTTGGTTTTGTGACTAAAGTAACAATGACAAGGAAAGAATATCAAATTTTGGTTTTGTGACTAAAGTAACAATAAAAAGGAAAGAATATCAAATTTTGGTTTTGTGACTAAAGCAACAATAAAAAGGAAAGAATATCAAATTTTGGTTCTGTGACTGAGGTAACAATAACAAGGAAAGAATATCAAATTTTGGTTCTGTGACTAAAGTAACAATAAAAAGGAAAGAATATCAAATTTTGGTTTTGTGACTAAAGTAACAATAAAAAGGAAAGAATATCAAATTTTGGTTCTGTGACTAAAGTAACAATAACAAGGAAAGAATATCAAATTTTGGTTCTGTGACTAAAGTAACAATAACAAGGAAAGAATATCAAATTTTGGTTCTGTGACTAAAGTAACAATAACAAGGAAAGAATATCAAATTTTGGTTCTGTGACTAAAGTAACAATAACAAGGAAAGAATATCAAATTTTGGTTCTGTGACTAAAGTAACAATAAAAAAGAAAGAATATCAAATTTTGGTTTTGTGACTAAAGTAACAATAACAAGGAAAGAATATCAAATTTTGGTTTTGTGACTAAAGTAACAATAAAAAGGAAAGAATATCAAATTTTGGTTCTGTGACTAAAGTAACAATAACAAGGAAAGAATATCAAATTTTGGTTCTGTGACTAAAGTAAAAATAAAAAAAAAAAATATCAAATTTTGGTTTTGTGACTAAAGTAACAATAACAAGGAAAGAATATCAAATTTTGGTTCTGTGACTAAAGTAACAATAACAAGGAAAGAATATCAAATTTTGGTTCTGTGACTAAAGTAACAATAAAAAGGAAAGAATATCAAATTTTGGTTTTGTGACTAAAGTAACAATAAAAAAGAAAGAATATCAAATTTTGGTTTTGTGACTAAAGTAACAATGACAAGGAAAGAATATCAAATTTTGGTTTTGTGACTAAAGTAACAATAAAAAGGAAAGAATATCAAATTTTGGTTCTGTGACTAAAGTAACAATAAAAAAGAAAGAATATCAAATTTTGGTTCTGTGACTAAAGTAACAATAACAAGGAAAGAATATCAAATTTTGGTTCTGTGACTAAAGTAACAATAAAAAGGAAAGAATATCAAATTTTGGTTTTGTGACTAAAGTAACAATAAAAAGGAAAGAATATCAAATTTTGGTTCTGTGACTAAAGTAACAATAACAAGGAAAGAATATCAAATTTTGGTTCTGTGACTAAAGTAACAATAACAAGGAAAGAATATCAAATTTTGGTTCTGTGACTAAAGTAACAATAACAAGGAAAGAATATCAAATTTTGGTTCTGTGACTAAAGTAACAATAAAAAGGAGAGAATATCAAATTTTGGTTTTGTGACTAAAGCAACAATAAAAAGGAAAGAATATCAAATTTTGGTTCTGTGACTAAAGTAACAATAACAAGGAAAGAATATCAAATTTTGGTTCTGTGACTAAAGTAACAATAACAAGGAAAGAATATCAAATTTTGGTTCTGTGACTAAAGTAACAATAACAAGGAAAGAATATCAAATTTTGGTTCTGTGACTAAAGTAACAATAACAAGGAAAGAATATCAAATTTTGGTTCTGTGACTAAAGTAACAATAACAAGGAAAGAATATCAAATTTTGGTTTTGTGACTAAAGTAACAATAACAAGGAAAGAATATCAAATTTTGGTTTTGTGACTAAAGTAACAATAAAAAGGAAAGAATATCAAATTTTGGTTCTGTGACTAAAGTAACAATAACAAGGAAAGAATATCAAATTTTGGTTCTGTGACTAAAGTAACAATAAAAAGGAAAGAATATCAAATTTTGGTTTTGTGACTAAAGTAACAATAACAAGGAAAGAATATCAAATTTCGGTTTTGTGACTAAAGTAACAATAACAAGGAAAGAATATCAAATTTTGGTTCTGTGACTAAAGTAACAATAACAAGGAAAGAATATCAAATTTTGGTTTTGTGACTAAAGTAACAATAAAAAAGAAAGAATATCAAATTTTGGTTTTGTGACTAAAGTAACAATAACAAGGAAAGAATATCAAATTTTGGTTCTGTGACTAAAGTAACAATAACAAGGAAAGAATATCAAATTTTGGTTTTGTGACTAAAGTAACAATAAAAAAGAAAGAATATCAAATTTTGGTTTTGTGACTAAAGTAACAATAACAAGGAAAGAATATCAAATTTTGGTTCTGTGACTAAAGTAACAATAAAAAAGAAAGAATATCAAACTTTGAGATTGTGAAAAAATGAATCATTATTCTTGGATGTCTACTTCTTTCTTTCACTTATCTCTCATTAAAATGCTTAATCCATCCTTGCAAGCAGCTTCCGCTCTCGCTCTTAATGAATGCTTTCAACCTTTTTCAATTTGGTTCAGAAAAAAGTCAATTTTGTTCTCATGGACCCCCCCCTCTCTCTATGAAAGCTTTTAACCTTTTTCAATCAAGTCTGGAAGAAAACTCAGCTCTTATAGACCTGGTGATGTTTGCTGCAGATAAAAATTCAATTCATATCAAGCATAGATAGATCAACCTATTTACTAAAACTTTTACAGAAATTTCTCATCAAAGTAACTCACAGCCAATCATTAGTTCAATTCCAACACAACATAACTGAAGTTGACTTAATGATGCAATTAAATACTGTCAAAAAAAGCACATTCAAGTACTTACAAAATAGGAGTGGTCTGAATAAATTTTTTTTATTTTTCGTATTGGATCAAATAGGAATTATGATTTACGTCATTCACATTGCAGAAGAGCCTTTTAAAAATCAATTATTTTTCAATAAATAAAATATACAGAATACACATATAAACTGGAAATATGACTTTAAATGAAAGTTCTGTCTAATGTTTCAATTTTTTCAGTAAGACAAATATAATGCTTAATCATTATTATATTCTCTTTTGTTCTTGATAACCTTATTCCATTCATCAAGAAGTTTTTTGATACCAAATTTTCAAATATCCTTCAATTTTGACCTGAAATAAGAAACTACCTGATTTTCAAGCTATTCTCTTGAAGCAAGCTTTTGACCATCAAAATTGTTTTGCAAAATCTTCAGCAAATGATAGTTGGAACAAGGTCGGAAGAGTAGAGCAGATGAATCATTTTTTGTCAAATCACTGAGATCTTTGGTCAGTCAAGTGGTATGGAGATGTGCATTATGAGAATAAAGAAGGACTCTGGTTCTCTTCACCAAGGATAGATTTTCATTTTCTGTTGAAACATGTTTTCCAATGCTGAAGTTGTTAGCAGTAAACTTCAGCTGTGTCTGTTTGGTTATCATTTAAAAGTTTGCCATGAATGGTTCCTTGCATATCCTACCAAACACTCAACAAGATCCTCTCCAGATGAAAGTTGCCTTTCGACTGAGGCACTACTGCAGAGTCTTACAACAGTCAACACATTGCTGGTGATTTACAATGGACATATAATGTGGGACTGATTTTCCAACTTATGACACTTTCACTAGCTTTTTCAAATTGTGATGAACAGTCATATGGCTAACATTGAATTGTCCACTAAATTCCCTGACTGTAACATTGAGATTCCAACAGAAATGGACAGAACTTTTGTTACAACCTGATACATTTTATAGAGTATGCCAGCTGTGTATGATCACCATACTTTAAGGAGGATCAGGCAGCAATAGAATGAATGCACAGAAGAGCAACAAAGTTGGTACCTGCTATGAGTCATCTATTCGCTATAGATTCCAATTGAAACACAGAAGAGAGAGTAGATATGATTGAAACTTTCATAATCCCAAAACAACAGCACAAGATCAACACCACCAGCAAGTGCCCTAAATGTTTCAACAAACAAATGCTTCATCTAAGTGTTATCATACATAGCTACTGATTGAAAGTTCATCGAGGGTTTGTGGTCATTCCTTTTCTGCTTGAGTTATCTCAGACTGGAATAAACTATCAGAGTCTACAGTATCAACTAAAACAGTAGCTCAGTTCAAGCAAAGACTGCAGAAAGACTGGGGAGGTGAACCAAACTGACCCTATGCCCATTCTCTCACTAGAAAACAACCCTCATCTTTGGCTTCTTGAAAAAAAAAAAATAAATGAAATGATGAAAAGCTTTAGGCATTTTAGAGGCTAACTTACAAATTACTGAGATGAACTAGAGCCAAACATGAGCCAATAGTCTCAATACTCCATCAAAGGGTAATTACTGACCGATTACTGTCAGAATAAATGAAATTTTAAATATTTAAGTCAATAGGTTATCTATGTCTCCTTTCATTTTCATTATGTCATGTAATCTAATCCTATTACCAAGATTAACAATAATTATGAAATAATGACTAATTGTATACACAAAGCCCTGACCTATCTAGATGAAGATAGCTATGATATTTCTTAAACCTACTCATATTAACCTACTAACTGCAACAGGTGGTGAAGAGTAACAGTTATTTTTGCACGATAAAGGTTTTTGTTCATTGCAAGATAAAAGCCCTGACCCCCAGATAGGACTGAGATGCTATCCAACTATAATTGAAGAAATCACTGTCTGTGTTAGTGTATGTTCATGCACAACTATCACTCAACAACTTGTGATTGCATGAAGTTCACACATGCTAGGTATATTATTCGGAGTATTCGGCAATGCAGTGTTTAGATTGAAGTTTTCTCGATCAGTGGTTCTCACCAAATCTAGAAAACTGCAGATTATATAGATCTTTCTTCACAGTCTTCACAAATTATTTCCTTTGACTTCTACTTTTTATGATTATCTGAATTTTGATATTAATTATCTAAATTAGCAGTACTGAAAGGTAACCAAAATATCTTGAAGCCAGAGTTTTATACGATGGATGGATTATTACTCCACATGATCATTATGGCAGGCTGCTCCATACGGCATAAAGTCTGCACCATTGGAATGGACATTGCCCAAGTCAATTACAATGAAATGGAAATATTATTATGTTAGCTTTAGAACTGCAATTCCTGTCCTTCACAGTTAATGGGTTAACAAGTTTTTCTTGCAACAATACAGCAAATGAGTTTTAAGTATTAAAGTTGCATGGAGTAATTCTCAGAATCAATAAGTAGAGAATAACTTGCAATTCTACTCATTTAAATCTTCTTAAAAGATTCAAGAGACAGGTCTGGTTTGTCACTCAATAGTAACTGTCATACAACCAATGTCTTTAAGCAGCAGGCCAAGTTGGGGGTGATCAATTAAATTAAAAAATAAGGGGATGATCAATGAATAAGTTACTTCTCTCCCCTTTCATGGGGAGTAATCACTAATAAGTCTGAATGTTCAAAAAGCAAGCAGTCACACAAACTAGGGACCAATTTAGCATAAAATTACATTGCTAACTGAATCCCCAACTAAAATCCTATTTAGTAGGGGAAGTTAAAGAACAGAAAACATTTTTCAAATACATAATATGCTACTTACATACATAGCCAGCCAAGCCAACCCAACTTGAGAACTGAAAAAATCTATTTTGACAGTTTTGTGGACAGTTCTGGTTTACTGTTTCCAATATAGCAAGCCCTTGATTTAACAGACACCTGTCTAATGGATTTTAGATTCAATGGATCTTTCTTTTATTAATCTTCTATTTTCTTTCTGCATATTAACCATTTATAAATACTGTAAATTACCTTCCATTTTTCTTATAATAACCAATATTTCTTAATTATGCCTAAAATAAATTTCATTTATTAGAACATAGGTCTCCATGATTGATTTTCAGTTTTAATCTTGGTCTCACTATGTATGTATCGTGCATATGGGACACACCAATGGAGCTAGAGGGCTGAAAATTTAAACATTTGCTCCTTATTATGCAAAAAAAAAGAAAAAAGAATTCAACTCTCCTCCCTTAAATACTTTTTTTAAAGGGGGATTCAGTTTGCAAAGTGAGTTTATGTTAAATTGATCGTTCATTTTGAGCCCACTTTTTTTTTCATTTTTTTTAGTGATCACTGCCCAACAACAGGCCAGAGAAGTAACTTACTCATTGATTCTCCAGTTTAATCGATTACTCCCAACAGGGCATGCTGCCAAAAGATGTTTGTTGCATGACAGTTTCTATTTGTATAGTTTTCAAAAAACAACATTTTCTTCAATATACCTCTTCTTTGCCAGTAAATACAGTTCATAGAAAACAAATCCTCAATATAATTTAGATGATATATCTTCACAGGTATTGTACAACAATGCAGTCAAACTGTAATTAACCTACAGATGAATATCAGATAAATTCTCCTTAAATGAGACCTAACTGCTTAATTAACAGGAAAAAAAATAAAAACAGGTCTGGTCAGTCATTCAATAGAAACCATCAAGTGATTACTGTTTTTTGACCATATGTGTGTTGGGGGTGATCAATTTAAAAAAATTCGAGAAAAGGTCATCAATGGATAAGTTACTTTTCTCACCATTTATCAAGCTGTGATCAATAAAAAAAGACAGAACTTTGAAAAAAAACAAGCACATGAACTAAGGGATCAATTTAGCATAAACTCAAATAGCAAATTGAACTTACAATCTAAAAACTTATTTAGTGGGGTAATTTTTGAAAAACAAAAAAAAAACAACATTTTTTGTAGATATAATATAAGTGCCTGACATAAATGTATTACTGTAACCTGAATGTTTATCAGATCTAATTTTCTGAAATTATTTTAAATAAACAGATTCTTTATCTGAGAAATAATCCCAAAAGTACAAGCACAAGATTTGGTCACTGATGGTCCAAAATGACTACAGAAACCCCCAAAAGCACTTTTTTGAAAAAACAAAAAAACATTTTCAGATGGTTTTTAGCAATGTACTCTTGCAAATTTTCAAAGTTATAGCCCCAAAAATGTGACCGGGAGATACACATAGACACAAACAAGAAAAGAGAAAAGAATAGGTTGCCCCATTCGCTGATTGAGTAGGTGGGCTTTTGTGGGGCAATGATGATTTGATATTTTTTTGAATTTTCAACATTTTAGCTCCATTGATTTGGCTTGTGTGTATCATATATGCATAGCCAGAAAAGCCAAAAAACTGAAGAAACCTGTTGGTTGACAGTTTCTAACAAGAGAATTAATAGCAGTTGGCAATGTGTTAAATAATTCTTACCCATTCATCAAGAATTATGTTGAGGAAAGAATTTTCAAGCCAAGAATCAATCATGATGAATGAACATTAAAAACTTATGCAGTTCAAAGATCATTGGAGATAAAATTTAGACATTAAAGAGAGAAAACAATGTTAGTACAGTCATCGACCAACTTTTGTCGATTGCAGATATGTTGGCTTAATAAAAATTTTATAATTGAAAAAAGCACACGGCACTGAATAACATTTTTCTAGTTAACATACAAGACACTAGCATTCAGTATGAAATAATGTTCCATGTTGGCCTTTTGGTTGTGTCCATCTAGTTTGAGTAATTTGGCAGCTGTTCAATAGCATGTCCAGGACATGGAATAAAGAGAGTGAAAAACCCAACACCAGTGTGTGTCTCAGGTTGTGTGAACTCAGGCTGATGACAAACAAATGGATCTACCAACTTTAACAAATGGTAGCACAGCGTAGTTCAAAAATGATTATAGTGAGTATTTGTTTAGTTTTTTTTTCTTTTCACATTTTTTTTCCTCTAGAAACATTGAAGCAACACCATGTGTGTCAGCAAGTTTTTTTATTTTTTCAATGACAGGAAGTACGTGTGAGTGAGATTTTTCTAAACGGCAAGAGGATAATTTCTTACTTGGAATAACATTTAAAAAAGGGAAAAAGTTGGCCACAAAAATAAATCCCACATTTTATAAGAGGAACTCTATGAATAAGAGTTACAGGCATAGACAGAGATAACAGATTTGGACAAAACTAAACTAGAAATACTGATTGAACTTACTTTAACTGAAGAAAACTTGAGCAAAATAAGGTAGAAAGTATTTGAAGGAAGTGGATGGTTTGGATACATTCTTGGACATGCACCTTGCAAAAGATGATCTCACAGCCTGTAAAAGTTTGAGGACTAGGAGGATTTGATACGAGACAAATGTCAGTCCACTAAAGAATACGTTGCAATTTTTGACGCCAAATATCAAAAAAAAAAAAGAAAAGAAAAGAAAGATATGACACTTCCACCAGAAATCCTTGCATTCAAACTTTTGAGGAAGGCCAACATACCAAAAAGAGAAAAAATGTTGGCTCTACCAAGAATGTACTTTTAAAACAGATCCATTCTGTACGAACAGCCAAATTGTTCCTCAACAAAAATTAAAGGTGATGGAGTATATAACAAAAATGAGAATTCAAGCATAAATTTAGAACCTGCTCTTGCAGCAGAAAATGAAGGGGCTTTGTTGGTAGCAGGCTACATAAAGAGTGGCAGTTGACAGAGAGAGTAACCTCAGGGGTAGTGGACGAGGATCCAGATTTTAATCATCACAATCAGGTATCAAAAACAGAAATCCTCCAAAAGCTTATGGAAAAATTTCAACATGCAGATCATTTGGATCTTATAGACATCTGGTGGCAAAATGTCCTCATAGCTGGGAAAATATGGCAAAAGTGAATATCATGGAAGAAGAAAATGTTGTCTTGTCCACAGGATATCAGGAACAGGACATAAGACATGCTTGTAATTGTGCAGTGCTAAATAGTGCATGTAGCAGTACAATCTGGGGCGAAACCTGGCTATCTGGATTCACTAGATAAAGTGGACTGTGCAAAAGTTATCCACCGTGAAGGACAAAGTGTTGAAATTTGGAGGAGGAAAAAGACTGAAGTCAGATGAAGAATTTGTTCTACCAGCATGCATTGTTGGAAATGACGTTATCTTAAGAACAGATGTTGTGGACTCCGATATTCCACTCTTGTTCTCAAGGTCATCAATGAAAAAAGCGGGAGTTAAAATGGATTTAGGGACTTACACAGTTGTCATCATGGGAAAAGAAGTCACACTGAATCATACATCATTGGGACATTATTGTATAAAACAAAACAGTAGAGGCACAAGAAGTGAATGCAGTAAAGTTTGATGAAATGAATCTCACAGATCAGCTACATTGAAACTTCATTGTCAGTTTTGCACAGCCTCCTGAGAAACAACTAGCTACACAACTAGAGGATGACAAGGCTTGAAAAAAAAATATAGCGAAATCTTGTCAGAAATAGCATCAAATTGTAAATTATACCAGAGACATGAAAATATGCCCCCAGACCAGTGGTATCTATCCCAAGGGCAAAGGATTTCAATGAAAAGATTGCAATGGAACCAAGTATATGAAGGCCGTTGGATTCTTCACATCATTGACAGGTGGTCCAGATGTACTCTGTTTTCATTGCTCACAAAAAATGAGCAGTGCTATTGAGGCCTTCATGCAGTGTTTTAGTTATGGGATCCTTGATGATCAACAAGAGAGTTCAGCACAGATGAAATAAGGAAGATATCCCTAATTAATTTCAAATGTCCGATTATGCACCACAGCCGGCATGAGTCCATATCAGAATGGACTACATGTATGCTTGTTACTGACATCATGTTAGCAAAGTTAGAAACCAAAAATAGCAAAGTGGAGATCGAAATACCTCTTGCCTGGGCAAACACGACAGGAAATTAACTGCAAAGGTGGAATGGATTCAGCAGCCATCAGCTTGTGTTTGGTAAAAATCCAAATCTTCCAAACATAATACAAGCAGAATTGCCAGCCAGGGGAATATGGGTAATAAAAATGTTTTCAAACATCTGAATTCACTAAATGAGACCTTTAAAGTCAACATTTAATCTGAGCCTGATGAAAGAATACGCCGAACTCTGCAGTCAAAAGTCAGAGCATCAGAGTAGGTTTGAGAGAATGACGACATGGTTTTCCACAAGCAAAAAGGTAAAGAGCATTGGCTTTGACCTGGAAAAGTGGTCTTCCATCATGGAGAAGTTGTTTTTGTCAGGTATGGAGGCATGTAAACAAGTTTGATGACAGCACAATACAGGAAATTACCAGTTTGGAAGATCTCAAATCAAATGAGGAATATACAAGTGTAGTAAAGAAACCACCTACTGTAATATTCAAGACTCCTGTCAACTCTCCTAAAGAAACTATGTCATGCAATCCAAAAGAAATATGCTCAAAGGAAAGAGACCAAATTCTATACAAGTTGCAGAATAACACCAACTGTACTAAGGAGGCCGGTAAAACTACAGGAAGAAATGAAACCTGGTACAATGTTCAAGACCATACAAGTGGTAGCAACCAAAAGAGCCAAGATCTAGAGCAAATTGAGTAGAAAGCTTCAAACCTAGATGAAATTGAACACATACAAATAATAGATGATAACAACTCATTGAGCTGTGAAATAGCTAAGCACGCAGAGCTTAGGAAACTATCTGACTTTGGAACCTATGAAGAGGTAAAACACTGGTCAAAACGCGATATCTACTAGATGGATGATCAGTTCCAAAGAAGGAACAATCAAGCTCAGTTTAGTAACATGTGGATTTCAGGAACATTGCTTTATTGCAAAGGATAGTCCAGCAGTCAGTAAAGGAGCAATGAGGGTATTTCTTACAATAACCTCTAGTGAAAACTGGCAAGTCAAAACAACAGATGTAAAATCCACATTCCTACAAGGATAACAGCTGGACCTTGACGTTTACATAAAACTGCCAGTAGAACATACAACTCGAGAGGGATTCATTTGGAAACTCAGGCATGGACTATATGGATTCAAAGATGGGGCAAAGCAGCTTTATCTAAGAATGTGTAATGAAGATGTGTCTTGAGGATGCACACAGTCAAAACTTGGTCCTGTTGTGTTTACTATATGTTTTTTTCTTGACTTTGCAAGAGAGGAAAAGTTCAAATTTTTGTCTGAATAAATGAAAAACAATTTTCTTCATCTGTTGCCATGTCAATGATTTGCTTCATGCCAGATACGAACCCATTGAGACCATTTAGCACAAGTTACATGAAAGATTTCATGCTGGAAAGATTGAAGATGGGACTTCGTTATATCTGTTTCCAGAAAGTCGATGGGATCAGAATCGATCATCCAGTATACATGGAAGACTTGGATCATTCCAATCTGGAACCTGAAAGGGCATCACAAAGGATAGATCAACTCACTCCAAAGTTGTAAGCAATTAATAATGAGCTTATTCTCCCATAGTTTCTTTGTTTCTTTCTTTTCATGAGTAAAAGATCCGGCTTGTATAGGAGTGCGTTTATTGTACAAATTCATGTATTCATTTTGATTCTTATTGCTTCCAAAGAGTTTTTTTAGACAATTGAACCCCTCCTTGTTATTTGTGCTGTAAACACAATGTTTCAGCCATTCCATTCTATGGCGTACTTCAGGTGTACTATCCAAATGTAATGGTGATAAACAAATGCTAATTTCCATAACTGTTTATATTTTATTGTCTCTTCTTGTTATATTTTTATAAGAGCTGTCTAACCCAATGAAGGACTACATTCATTTTAGAAGAAAAGAAAAAAACCCTCAGGTAGCTATGAACATTGATTACTGGAACTCTCTTGTTAACAGAGTTAACATTTTTTTGTAGTGTGTTTGATTAGTTTGGCGGAATAAAGAGAGTGAAAAACCCAAAACCAGTGTGTGCATTATCTGTCACACAGACAACACACACACTGGTTTGGGGTTTTTCACTCTCTGGTTGGTTCCTAACACATGGATCAACCAACTTTAGTACATTTTGTTGGCTCGTTCGTTCGGATAGTGTAATGTTTAACATGTCAGCCTCACACACAGGTCTTGGGTTTGATTCTCAGTATGAGTAAAGAGTGTGGAAAACACTTCATTAGGAAAATTTCCCAGTTCACTGAGCAGCTAATCGAGTATAATCTAACCTATGTGATAAGGGTGGAAATATCCTTTCAGTTGATTTGCATCCTGTCAAGGGGGTGGTCATAAAAGTTTGTACAAATAAAATCCAGGCCTTGATCAGACTTTAGACTTGCAAGGATCAGTAAGCTGATGCATGCAGAGGAAACAGACTTTGTGACATGTTGTATAGTATGTATATTTTACTTCACCAGTTGATGGTCAACTTTTCCTCAAGTCAAGTAGCGTCTCTACTTCAAGACTGTTATCAGAATACAAGTCAATGCATAACTGAACTACAAATTCCAAGAGATTTTTCAAACAAAATAATTTGTAGTCTCTATGCACCTTTAAATAAAATTCCAGAAACCAGAGTTTGCTCTTTTTCTGAAATTTATTTATCTCCATCAGTGTTTCTCAAAGTGGGCTTACTGTTTACTCCTTGTGAATGTTGGAAGAGTCTAGGGGACACTAGAAGACTAGTGGGCAATATGAGACAGTAAGAGGCGAATCGATACCTCCTACACAAAGTTGTACGTCAGAAAAGCTTATTTTACAATAGATCTGTTTGAAGTTAAATATTTCCATTTTTTCCTGATCTAAAGTTTTTTATTACTAGTTTGAGTACATTTTTTTAAATTAAAATCTTATTTTCGATGTATCATTTTTGACTGACATTATAAGATAGGGTGGTACTCATGAAATATATACACTAAAAGAAGGTGGTGGTCTGAAAAAATTTTGGAAACACTGATCTATACGAACACATTCACTTTTTCTACACAAAGCAATATCAATAATTAACAGGCCTCCCAAAGTTTGACTCAATAAGCACAAAAAAGCAATAATTAAAGGCAAAATAGGATGATCTGGGATGGCTGACCATATCTGATGATAGAGAGACAAACACTATCCTATCAGGGAAGAAATCCACATTATAGAGAAGGAACACTGTCGTAAACTGAGAAAAATCAAGGATGCAGCCCACATTAACATAGACTGAGTATATGTCAGACAAGTGCAGAGTTAACCTGATGTACCTTCCACTACTCAATTGGGTATGGAAAACCAGGCCTATCAAGGAAAGAAAAAGACATCACCAGAATCCAACATTATAGCCTTGCTTCTATTGGAAAAATTCTGTTTACCACGATCATATTCGGATAGTACACTAGGAGAAGGCCATAGAATGGATTGGCTGAAACATTGTGTTAACAACACAAATAACAAGGAGTTCAATCATCTGAAATACTCTTTGGAAGCAATAAGTATCAAAATGAATATTTTGGCCTATAAACACACTTATACACAAGCTGAATCTTTTTTTCTAATGAAAAGAAAGGTACATTTAACACAGAAACATGGAAGAGTGAACCGATTATCAATTGCTTACAAAACCAGAATATGTATTCTTATTAATATCTGTCCCATAATAATCGTTACGATTAGTGTATGAAATGTATATGCAAACGCATTAACTATTATGGGACAGAAGTAGTATTATTTATCCAATTCTCCACATTCTAGCCTGGACATAAGACTGCAATCATACTATGCCATTGAATCCTGTCATGAGCTTTGGTCTGCACCTCAGTCCCATATGGGAGCCATTTTCTTCCAACTCAGTCATCACTGTCCTCCGCAAGGTGATCTTTGGCCTACCTCTCTTTCTCTTTCCAGTCAAGGTCTATCTGAAGGAAGCAGTTACTTTTTAACTCAATACCAAAATAACTTGGCTATATATATATATATATATATATATATATATATATATATATATATATATACATATACACACACACACACACTAATAATTTGTTATAATACAAACCATTAATTATGGGCTATGAAATCCTGGAAAAGAACATCTCTTGTGTATAACACACTTGAAAATTTGTAGCAGCTGAATTTAACATTCATTCAACTTTTTATTTAGTTCATGTCAGTCAAAATAAGATTTTACATAATCTTCATTATGTTCTAGAAAACGGATGTTATTTTAATAGTGTATCTTGTTATTCAAAATTTCAAAATTCATTTTTTTCTCTTGACTTTGCTAGAGAGAAAAAGGTCCAAATTTCTGTCTAAAAAAACAAAAACAAATTTTATAATTATTGAGCAGAATGGGAGTGTTTCAAAATCAAGGATTTTTTGTTTACTTTTATTATTGGCAAGACATCAATACATTATAGTTGATGATTAACAGTTATTTGATCAGTTAACAAATAAAACTATCATCTATCTATATAAAACGTTTTTTCATAAGGCATTGATTTTCTGCCAAATTTTTTTTATCATTCTTGTAAGTTGTATAAGTATACATGAATTGAACTTATTAATAAAGCCAGTTTTAGATGTTCCAAATTTAACATTTTTGTCAACAACAAATTCCTCCAAACCGTAAAATAATCAAACTGTTATAGATGTTTAATATGAAATATTGAAAAATAAAGTAGGCCTCGAATAATTTAATGATTAATTGAGAGGATTTGGAGAAAACTTGAAAATGTTTGTTTACAGCAGGTATCACTGCAGTGTTTCAATTTAGATGTAAAACATCTACATCTTACATCTAAATTCAGATGTTTAAAAAGAATTTATATTTGAATATATCTACATTAGAAACAGAATTTTGAATGGTGTTTATAAAAAAAGTAATTATGAATAATAATAATTATCTAATACTTGAAAATAGCAGGGTTCCAGATGCTCAACAATATTGTGTTGACAATGTAGATGGTGGTGTCTATCTTTGGCATATATATATATATATATATATATATATATATATATATATATATCCTTCAAGTTGGATAGAGAATATTTAGACCACTTGAGATTCACTGATAACATTTCCATAATGTCAGAAGCAGATTTACAAAACATGTTGACAGATCTAAATAAGGACAGTAAAAAAAAGTAGGCTTGAAAATGAACAGAACAAAAACATTAGTAATGTTCTACAATAAAGTCTCAAAAAAGACTATCAGAATAGAAGGAAAGGCCCAAGAAGAAGCTGATGAATATGTTCACCTTCCACAGACAAAAGTAGAAAAAGACCTTGAAAGCATCCAAAACAATGCATAACAAATGGCTGGAAATAATTTGGTTTGAATACAGATATACTGAAGAGCACAGTATATATCGAATGCATAATACTAGGTATGACTTACGGTTTTGAAACATGGAAATTAACAAAATAGACAGGGAACCAACTTGGAATTGCTGAGAGAGCCATGGAAAGAACAATGCTAAGGAAAACTATGAGAGATAGAAAAAGATGAACATCTATATGTGGGTGATGATTTATATATATATATATATATATATATATATATATATATATATATGAGAGAGAGCGAGATACACATACATACACACAATCTGTCCATAAAGAAACCAAACTTTTGAAATACCACCAACATAATTTAGGATGATCAACCATAGGCACAGAGAATGAAACCTTACTTCCCTTACAGGAGATAAATAAACAATCAAACTAGAGTTAATAGTAAAAGATTGCAAAAATTATCAACAGATTGATTAACAGGTATAACATCTAATCAATTTTAAAACCCACAAACCAATAACAAAGAAGAAAAGATATTATGAATAGAGGAATCATAAACAACAAAAGTGGTAAAAAGGAAGTATGAATGTAATAGGGCAGGGCTTTCCATCCAGGAAAATAAACAGAAAAATATGTATTAATCGATAATGTTTTGAATAGGGATCTGGAATAAAAAACTATTTCGCCTGAGGAAGCCAAAGAAGCATGAACACAAAGGTATCTGTGTAGCAAATCTATTATTTCATCATATTAAAAGCTCAACTCTAACTAAAAGTTTTTGTACCAAGCACTTTTTATAAACATATTTAGCAAAGAAAGATGAAAAATTAAAACTTTTTCAACTGCTAGAAGAAGTCTCTAAAATCCCAATGCTGCTGCAAGAACGGGATGAGTACAATTGAATTTTCCATACTTTTATTTATTTATATACGTATTTATTCATTTATCATGTACTTCAATGCCTTGGTCATTCATCCAGCTCTGTATTGCTCGATTGTAATATCCAATGCCCCAAAACTTCTGTAAAAAATATAAACTAGAGTATAGCTTCAAAATCTCTGAATGTGCACTAATTTTGTATATGATATTCCAATAAACCCCCCAAAATGAAAAACAAAACAAAACAAAACAGATCACCCTTGCCCCTCCTCCAATGCCTCGACTGGGGTTTGACTGGCCATAAAAACAAAACAAACATCAGACTAGATTTAAGACAAACACATTCAACTCATAAATTCTTGCTGGAAGACGGACATGAACTATTTAGCAAAGAAAGATGAAAAATTTTAACTTTTTCAACTGCCAAAAGAAGTCTCCAAAATCCCAATGTTGCTGCAAGAACCAGATGAGTACAACTGAATTTTCTTTAATTTATTTATTTTGCCCATCTGTTCAGCTCTGTTTTTAAATTTCATCATCTGTGGACATTAGCTAAGTTAAAAACTTGAAATATAAGGGAAAGGTATGCTCCAAGGCTGCCTCACCAACCTTATCAGGTAGGGGAGAGTGAGAGAGATCTTTACCCATGGAATCTGCATTCAAAATTCTTTGAAAAATAAGGGAGAATTATGATGAAATTTTTTTTTTTTTGCAGTGCTGTGAACACCCATTCCAAACTTACAAAAAAGGTGAGATGGGTGCTAAGAGCCGGTGGAGCTCTAAGGCCACTGACCCACATCAGCAGTAGACATCCAACACATCATGGGCCAGCGTGGTAGGGCACAGCCCATCACTCCCCATGCCCTGCCGGGTCCTCACTACCAAAAGGCCCAACCACATCACTTGCTTTGAGTGAGGGTGATGAGCTCCAAGGGTGACAACCCAAGCACTACACCAAGAGAGCATCCGTTCCTGCTAGGTCATCAGCCCCAAGAGACTCAGCCACATCACTTACTTTGGGTGGGGGTGGTGTGCTCCAAAAGCAACTACCCAAACCCTTCACCACCTGTTCCTACTGAGTCATTGGTCCAACAGAGACCATTTAAAAATAGCCCTAAAACTGTCACCAAAAGGACAACATTATATATAGGCACCTACAACGTCAGAACACTGTCAACTGACATGCACCTAACTGATCTAGAAAGTGAAATCAAAAATGTCAAATGGGACATCATAGGAGAAGAACTAATTGAACTGAGGAGCCAACATCTTCTTTACAGCTACAGAAAAGAGAAAGTAAAACAAAATGGAGTTGGCTTTCTCATCAATAAGGACCTCAAAGACAATAAAACCGGCTTCAAAGCTGTCTCTGACCAAATAGCTAGCGTCACCATACAACTTTCAAAAAGATACAAACTCAATATAATCCAAGTCTACGCTCCCACTTCGCAATCAACCGAAGAGGAAATAGCCAACTTCTATGATAACTTGAACTCCCTACTCCAAGACACCAAAAAACACTTCAATGTCATCATGGGAGACTTTAATGCACAGGCAGGACAAGGAAATGAAGATAGCGTCAGCAAATTTGGATCCAAAGTATGGAATGAGAGAGAAAAAGATCTTTTAAACTTTGCAACAGCTAACGGACTCAAAATCATGAACACCTACTTCAAGAAGGGACCCAATAGGAAAAGGACTTGGAAGAGCCCCAACCACAAAGAACAAAATAGACTACATCCTAATGGACAAAAACAATATCGTCAAGGACATTCGAGTTCTGAATCAAGCCAATGTAGGCAGCGACTACAGAATGGTATGATGTAAAATGCTAGTAAACACCAACAAAGAACGCAGGAAAATGTTCCACACAAAACCGCAACCTCTAAACATACCAAAAGAGCATGCTTGATTTTCAAGCTCGAACTGAAAAACAGATTTAGAGTTCTTACTGAACAAGATGACACCAACATGAACAAACTAAACAACAAAATGACAGCATCTATAATAGAAGTCACCACTATATTCAAGCTAATGAGCACACAACACATTAGTAAAATCTCAGATGAAACCAGAAATCTCATGGAAAAATGCAGAAACATCAAGCCACCGACAACAACAAGAGAGAAAATTGAAGAGGCCAAACTAAATAAATTAATCAAGAAGAAACGAAGGGAAGACCGAAGAAGATACATGACTGCAGTCATTGAATCGACTCTTGAAAGAGGTTGGGGCTTCAAAGCTATAAACAAAGGCCTCAACTCAGGATGAAAGCAAATAACCTGCATACCTGAGGAAAATGGAAACCTAACAACAGACAGAGACAGGATTGTTGAACATACCAAAGAATTTTACCAAAAACTTTATTCGTCAAAACAAGGACTACAAAACAATGAACAAGATACACAAGATGTGAGCAATCAACTCAAGGACTTCACAGAAATAACCCAGAGGAAAGTGAAACAAGACATTAAACAGACAAAGGAGGGAACAGCCCCTGGACCAGACAACATCACCATTGACATACTCTGGAACGCAGGTAAAAACATCAGTAGGAAACTGGCCGTCCTTTTCAACTTGTGTCTAAAACAGAGTAAAGTCCCAGATGATTGGAACACTGCTATCATAATGCTTTTATATAAAAAAAGGAAACCCAAAAGACCTCAACAACTACAGCCTACTCAACTGCGTACACAAACTTTTCACAAAGATCATCACTAACCGAATCACAAAAACATTTGATGGAAACCAACCATGAGAGCAAACTGGCTTTAGAAGGAGCTACTCGACCATGGACCACCTGCATTCAATAAATCAGCAGAAAGAAAAAGCAGCAAAATATAGACTACCACTCGCCGTAGCATTTATCAGCTTCAAAAAGGCGTTCGACTCAGTAGAAATCCCTTAGGTCATGGAGGCTATCACTCGACAAAGGGTATATCCAGTATATGTCAAAGTACTGAAACATATATACAATCACATCATCTCCTTTATCAGGCTACATAAAGACTTGGACCCCTTTCAGCTCAAGAAAGAAGTAATACAAGGTTATATCAACTCATCCAAACTCTCCACTGCCTGCCTCGAGATGATCATCACAAGACTAGACTGGGAGAGTAAAGGAATTAGAATAGATGGCAAGTATCTGAACAACATCAGATTTGCAGATGACATTGCCCTTTTTGCAGAGAACCTACATGACCTCTAACTAATGATGAATTAAATGAAGAGAGCAAGAAATTTGGCCCATACATGAACTTCAGCAACCACATTGGAGATAAAAACACCAAGATCAAAATCACTACATCTACTTAGGACAATGAATTTCCATGAAACCTTCAAAAGAAGAAGAAATCAAGTGAAGAATCACACTAGGATGGCAAGCTTTTGGCAGAGCAAGCTCAACCTTCAAAAATAAGAAGATCCCAATAATCCTAAAAAGAAGGGTGTATAACCAATGCATCCTCACAATAGTCCCCTTACGGAGCTGAAACATGGAACCTAACCAAGAGACAAATCTGCAAATTGAGAACCATGCAACGTGCACATGAAAGAATTATGCTGGGCCTCACATGGAGAGACCACAAGACAGCACAGTACATCAGGGAAAAGGCAAAAGTCAGGGTCATCATAGAATCCATTGAAAATCTCAAATAGCAGTAGGCTGGCCATGTTGCAAGAATGGCGGACAACCGATGGACATCACAACTCACGACATGGATTCCCCGAATTCACATGTGCAACTGACACCAGCAGAATATTAGATGAAGAGATGAGCTAGACAAATTCAGAAAGTACTGGCTCCACGACACCCATGATAGAGAAGTGTGGCGAATCCTGAGGAAGGTCTATATCCAACGATGGACATTGAAAGACTGATGATGATGATATACATATATATACATGCATACAGGCAGTCATAATGCATTTGCTAAAAATATTTAATGTTTCTATGGAGTTTGAGCAGTTTTTTTGCATTCTCTTGCCAACTTCAAGACTTAATAGTTCACTACTTCAAAGCTGTTGATAGTGCAAATAAATATTCAAGTTTTCCAGTTTCTTGGGGTTCTATTGAAAAATGACTAAACTAATTCAAATGGAAGAGTCCATTCTTTCAAATTCAGAGGGATTTTTATCAGCAAAATTACTTTTAGGCAGAATTGTCCATTGTTATGGACAGAGTAATTAAAAAATAATAATAAATAAAGAGAGGATTTCATTAGTCAGGGAGAAAATTTAGGCAAGTTTTTTCTGCTTCAGCTTTTTTTCACCACATTATAATAAATTTATTCTGACCTATCTTATCAAAGAGCATCAAAAGATTAACTATGTTATTCCAAGTTAGTTTATATCCTGTATGCTTTGGTACTGCACTTAAATCCCTAGTCCAACATAATATTGGACCCATTAACAAGAAATAAGAATGTTTTTTTAAATTTGTTTTACTCCATGCCAACGGCGTCAGAAGTTCATGTATTCACTCATGTCTGTGCACATGATATCTCCAAAAGATCTCAATGAATTCCAATGACATGGAAAGGGTGAGCCACATGCTACAAATGAGTTGTTTGAATTTGGATCCAGGAATTTTTTTCACACTTACTTCCCCTACATTGTAACACTATGTAAAAAAAGTTTCATTCATTTTTTAAGGAAACTGGCATTGGCAGGGGTATGTGCACTCACTGCTTTTTAAATAGTTTTTTTTTTAGTGGAGGGTCCAAAAGAACAATCAGAAATATTAATGAAATCATTAATAATATTTATTAGAACCTGTCTTTTTTATATTCAATGGCATAGATATTCTGATGGAATAATTTCTTTGATATTCTCATCAAATTTGAACGGATGATGAAAAAATACGAGAAGCAAAAGAAATGTGATTTAAAGATTTTATACACAGGTTTGTGATGATTAATCAAAGAATTTATATTTCTAAGGATTTTTATTGATTAGAAAAGTTGCTTCTTGTTGCTTCATGCTGATTCTCGAATTTAACCACAACCCTATTTGAACAAAGACATTGAATCAGAATTCGGTTATCTCCAAATGATTGTCGAGTAGAAGAAAAAGACAGAAAAAAAAAATAAACCCAAATGATAGTTTCTGTGTCAAAGGTTCATGCTTGTTTTTAACAAAGATTCTTTCTAGGCTAACTTGTTCCCAGGAGAAATATACATAACTGAAGATAAGGTCTTATGATCAAGTAAAAAGTATCTGACACTTTTCAAAATTTTAACATCATCAAACAGTTAGAAAATTGACAAAATTTTAACCAAAGATTTAAAGATTTTTAAAATCAAAAAGATTTTGAAGCAAGATTGAACTTCAATCCAAATTCTGTCAATTTTTAAGTTGTACAAAGATGTCAAAATAAACTCTCTGAAATGTATATTTACAGCATTCACTGTATAAGCAAACCATTAAATGGAAATTCTTAGCTCAGATAATTGATTCATGAATATTATGTTGCAGATTTTTTTAAAAATTGGTCTCATCTAGTTAATTTCATTTAATTACACCAGAAGTCATTTATTACTACCTGAATGATAACATAGATTTTCATTTGAGTTAGCAACACATGGATCATTTTGTCA
The DNA here is from genome assembly GCA_963457665.1 of Thysanoteuthis rhombus. Taxonomy (NCBI): domain Eukaryota; kingdom Metazoa; phylum Mollusca; class Cephalopoda; order Oegopsida; family Thysanoteuthidae; genus Thysanoteuthis; species Thysanoteuthis major. The sequence continues at coordinate 3,282,660 of OY735211.1, read as the reverse complement.
TTATAAACATTTGGTTAATGGTTATTTTCAGAAGTCAGTAAGCAATTTCCTAGTTATAGAATTTGAAATTCAGGAAAAAAAAGATAAGAATCACAATTGCTATGGAACATCAACAGACTTTCAAAACAATTTGCAAGAAAACATTAACCTAAAAGAACAGAACTCTTAAAATCTACTCACTTCGAAGATTTTGATTCACTTAAGATTTGTACATTTGTAATGAACTGTTGGTCTTTAAGCAAACTCTGGCTTTATCTAAAATTAGCTTTACTTCTACTTCTACTAATCCAAAATCAGCAGGTGTCAAGAGTTTTTTAACCTAATGAATAATAAGTGAAAAGAAATATCAAAGTCTATATTTTGAATCCCCTTTTCACATAGCAGTAAAGAACATTCCAAAACAAGAAGTATGATATTCAAGAATGAACAGGAAAATAATTTGACCAGAGATTCAACCTTTTTGGCATCACTGCCCACTTTCACATGGAAAATTTTTCCACTGCCCACCTATATAGCAAATATTCAAAAAAAGATACCAAAAATTTTTAACTCTTAAAAAAATAAAATAAAATACATATCACTTTTTAGATATCATGCACACAATCCATGTGCCTGGTAAGATCTAGTTGAGACACATTGGGTTTATATAATATGCAATATCAGAACACCGTTTTGGCTTGAGAAAGATTCTTATAGGATCAATTTTCTTTCGGATAATGGTAAAAACCTTTATTCTGTCAGAAATGTTCTATATACCATATGCAAGGGTGCATTTTGTTATGAAGTAATTGTTTGCAAGCAATATTTGCAGATTATTAATACTATAAAGACTTTGATCCTCACACTTTTAGCCTTATGCCATACTCAACAAAATTTAGCAAATCTACATAATGATCCTAAGGTAAGTATATGTTACTGAAACTGCAGCTATTATGCAATGAAATCTATCGCTGACCAATGTTTCATCTATACAAATGGATGTTTCGTCAAGAACCTCTTCATTAAGTTTTTACTATGATTCAACTTCATCTTGATTGTTGTTGCTTTTTATCGCAACAATTAAGATGTAAATAGTAGTAAATATTTAATAATAATGATTAACAATATTTCATCAAATAAAATAATATTTGAAAACCTCTTTGACAAAATTTCTTTGCATTTTTAGAAATTACCAATTAGCTGAGAGATGTTGTGGTTCTCAGTTTGAGGGTCAATCTCTTGGGTAGGTTCCAGGTTTCATTGGACTGATAGTTGGGTTTTGCTCATAAATCTGTAGATTCATTCATATTTCATATAAAAAAACAAAAAAAAAAACAAAACTTAAAATGTTGATTAAAAGTAAATTCTACGTTATTGTTCTTTTTCGGGATTTACTTTTGAATCTGTGTATCTATTGTCCCATGTATAGATGAAAATTAAACCGAATCATGCACTGATTTTTTAGAAGAAACAAAATTTTAATTTTATCTAAAACTCGCCATATGACCCATTCATACAACAGGTATTCAGCTAGTATCTATAACTACTTGCAAGTTTTGTACTGTGAATTGATGTCATCTTTCACAGAATATGACATAAGGATATTACAGGTACTATTGAGTGCATTTAGTTTGGACCAAAAGGCTAACAAGAAACTCAAGAGGATCATGCAAATACTGTGCTTTTCATCCATTATTCCCTTCCATTAATATCCTTAAAGTAAACCGAAAGAAATGAAAGAGCGTATTTACAGTAGAAAGTAGAATGGGAAAGAGCAGTTGGTTTCAAACATAATGAGTAACAACAGACACTAAAGGCAACAAAGAAGGGTTATAATGAATCAAGATTGACTATCAATATACCACAAGGCTACATTAGATTTTACTTGGCTATGCATATAAAAGCCATATATGCAAATTAGTATGTTTAGTTGTAATTGTATGGTTGTATGTCTGTTTTGCCTGATTCTAGTTATAACCTAAAAGTTCTTTGTTCATGTAAAATAAGTTACCATAGCTAAAAAGAACAATTAGATTTGTAATAAAATGGGATAGACTATGACATGACAAGGATGGAATGATATGATCTAGAAACACTTTAAATCTGGTCACACATTAAAACAGCCAGAGTTGAGTTGAGACTTGTAAAACTTTAAATTAGGATACTTAAATTATGTATTAAAAATAAATTACCTGATGAAATAGCTTTAAGTTCCTCAGTGCCGATTCATACATAAAAAAATAACATTTTTTTCAAGGGCATATGTGAGTACAAAAAAATAAACTAAACTCTTTGTCTGAAATTTAAGTATTTTTATTCTTCCATACATTTATTTTTTGACTTGTATAGTCATCTTTTGCTGCTTTTCATTATAAAAAAATCAATTTCAGTTGAAGACCAAACATTTTTTTTGAAGTCAATTGACACCTTCCCTTATCTGATTTTATGAAAGTTCTTCAAAATATTATTTGTTTCCCCAAGTTAAATTCAAAGTGATTTTTACCAGGGTAACACCAGGTATACCTCTTAGTTCTTAGATCACTGTAACTTTCATATTTTCTTATATGCTGAATCTTTTTTACAATATTTCAGTTTCACTTGTGAACTAATAAACACCTAAATTATATTTGTCTCATAGTAAGAACTATTTCAGCACAAAACAGATCTATAAAATTATGTCTATGTGAAATAAAAACTTCAAGTATAAAGATTTATGAATAAAGTGTATTATTCTTTTGTCTTTATTTTTCACTGCATAGATAAATCAAATTTAACTGCATCAACATTATTATGTTACTCTAGTCATTCTACTGCAGCAACGACTGGACTCAAGAGGGTGTGGAAGAGTAACATCAGCTTCCCCACCAAGTACAGGCCCTTCATATCTCTGGTGCTCTCCATCTTGCTGTATGGGTGAAAGTCATGGACACTGCTGGGAGAGACAGGAAGACAAATTTAGATGTTCAAAATGAAATGCCCCAGTCAGCTGTTCCACATTTCTTACTCAAAGCAAAGACTACAGAATTTGTGAGCTTCGTAGGTCTTCAGAAACCTCTTCTTGCCACTGTGAAACGATAGAAGCCGGTCATACCATGTGACACATCAGCCTATGTAAGACCATCATGCAGATCACCTCAGGAGGGCACATCCAATAACATGAATGAGTGGCCAGATATGACTATGCCAGAACTCTCGGTGCAGGCCCCAGACAGACTACCAAGGAGGAGGACCTCAGCTTCTCCCCACCATGAACAGCAACATTCAAGGGACTCATCTGAACTTCATTAGTAAGCACAATAATTTTCTAAATCAAGGTTGAATTTTTCTGCTTGAAATTCCTTGCCTATCATCTATTTCTTCAAACTTTTGCTTACTTTAGAACAGTACTTCTAAACCTTTTTTGCTCCATGCCTAAACAGCTAAAAAAATTTGATGTCTCTCTTACAATAAAAAAAAAAAAATTTAATTTTAATTGTATTAAAAATTTATAAAGTGGAAAAAAAACGCATCTCATATACTTTCACATATGTATAATTACATTTTTTCCCTTCAGTCAAATCTCGCACTTTTATGCAGTGGAAAATTACCCCTAATTATAAGGAGTGAGACATTAGTTACCACGGAATCTATGGTAAAACTAGTAATTGATAGTATTGCTTAATAGTACTGTTTATCTGAGAGCTGATCATTTAAGTATCTAAATGGCTCAATTTTGAGCCACGGAATGCTTTTTGTTCTTCACATCCAAATTCCAAATCGTTTCTGGGAATATTTAGATTGCCCTCTTGTGAGGTGTTTACTCTATATTCAGAATAACTGATTAAGAGAAACAATGACAGGAGTTTTCTTATTGACTTAGAGTAACAAAAACTGCATTATTCTGCTCAGCTTACTCTGATAAGTTTGCAAATACACCTATATGTAAATTGTTTGATGATAGAAATGCTGAATGAAATTTTGTAGATCTTGATAATCTCTAGAATTAAACTGATACAACATTATAAAAAATTCTAAATATACAGACAAAAGTAATATAAATGTATATGACACAGTCCAGTAATTTCAAAGTATTCATTTCATGGCTGTGAGAGACATGGCATTGGAACTTTTACACAAAATCTCAACCAATTGACTCTAAAGTATATTTTTCAACAAAGTTTGAAAAATGATATGTATCCACTTCTGTCTGTCACTTTGTCTAAAATTCTCAGAGAATATCAATGAAATTTTGTGGAAGGGTCAGCCATTGGCTGAGGAAGAACAACTTAGATTCTGAGGCCGATCCAGAAATTCATTCTTGATTGAGCGATATTTTTTACTATTCTGCAAGAAGAGGTTAAATTTGAACAATTAATGAAAAAGCTCACTACACAGACTATTTGCTAAGATGTGTTATCTCATTGGTGGCAGAGAAAAAGTTAAACTTCATGATAGTCCACTCAAAATAACAAAATGAATTCAAAGTTTTAAAAAACTGAGACAATTAAACAAAGGTTGTTTTCCCTTCGTCGCAAAAATAACATAGTTTTTCAATTTAGCAACTCTTTTGTGCAGGTGCACAAGAATTGACTTGAGCACAACCTGGTAAAAACCAACGAATTCAATTTAGCTAATTCCTCAGAGCCTACGCACGTGTAAAAAAAATATACTTAGAAAATATTTCTACAGAATCCAATAATCAATTTAATTAAAGGTCTGGTTAGCCACTCTATAGAAACCACTATACAGCCAATACCTTTATGCAACATGTCATGTTGGGAGTGATCAATCAAAGAATTAGAAAAAAAAGGATGATCTATGAATAAGTTACTTCTCTTATTTAGTGATTTAAAAAAACAAGCATGAACGTTGCTGGACACAAACAAAGGGACCAATATAGCATAGACTTACTCTGTAAATTGAACCGCTGACTAAAAACATTTGGAGGAGGGGGGGGCGTTAAAAAAAAAAAGAAAGTTTTTTTCAAGACATAATAATTATAAAATGCTTAAATTTTTAGCACAAAGTCTATTGGTATGACTTGTATTCATACATAGCCAGCCAGACTGTCTTAAAAACTGAAAAACCTATGCTGACACTTTGGGGACCAGTTTTGATTGATGGTTTGTAATTTAACAAGTTTTTTCTCATCCATATATTGACTCTAAATATGTTAGAGCAACAACAAAATAAGGATGGATTTGCAAAAAGTCGAATGTACAAACTGATAAACAAGAATTAACAACATCAGTCTAATCCAAAATTGTATTCCAGGAATCAGAATTAAGATTTTCTCACTCTCTTGCTCGTTTTTATTGTGATAAACCTTCAAACTAAAACTATCAACATATATTTCTTCAGTTTTCAAGTTGGTCTGGCTGGTTGGCCATCAAGTGTACACGCCATACATTTGCTCCTTATTATATCTGGTAAATGTTTTTGCTTTTTTACTAAATTCCCCACCTTATACATTTTTAGAGAGGGGGTTCAGTTTGCAATCTAAGTTTATGCTTAATTGATCACTTAGGTTGTCTATATCTTTGCCTGACAGTTTCTATTGTTTTTCATTTTTCTTAACAGAGGAACATTTACAACTGATGTGCAAAGAGGATAAAACAGCGGATGATTACAACAATGAAGCTTCAGTATATTTTAAATGATATAAAATTCAAAATTGATAACATAATTATTAATGGCTGAAAATCTTATTTTCTTGATTGACACATATTGTGGAATTGGCTTTAATCAACAGGATAAAGCAAGAATTATACATGATTTATATATATTATATATAGATTATGATTTTGATCCCAAACCCATGCCTGACACCATAGTAACATCTGATGAAGGTTTTGTTGGTGGTGCCCCTGCTGTTTTCTCAGCAGCGATTGAATACATTTATTTGCTATGGAGACATGCAATGAAAATTACAAGTAAAAATTAATCGAATGTATATGACACTTGCTTAATGAGCATGGATGGTCTCACAGGATTATGTATGTGTATGGAGAGAGAGAGAGACCTGATTTAGCTTATATAGTGACTTAAAATATCATTCATACACTTTTTAGCGATCACTGCCCGACAAAAGGTATGAGAAGTAACTTATTCATTGATCATCTCTTTTCTATTTTTTGACTGATCAACAAGGCATGCAGTGAAAGGACTCACCACACACACACACACACATATATATATATATATATATATATATATATATATATATACACACCACAGTACAAATTAGGGATGCAATATAACATAATATAATGCAATATCCTATGTATGATGGGTCTATTTCATAGAGTGCTCAATATATTCAACTTTAAATATCAAGTTGGTTTAGAGTAGAGTAGGAAATATAGTAAAATTGGGATTCGCTACAGAAACACGTTCATGTTTCTGCCCTCTCCGGGCTTCTTCAGGTGAAAAAATATATGTGTGTGTGTGTGTGTGTGTGTGTAGAGACAGAAAGAGTAAGAGAGATACATGCATATATAATGAAGGCATTAATCTAAATTGTTTTAACATTCAAAACTCAACTGTTGTCTTTTCATGACAATTCCTTTACACAATTCATTAATCCCTGTAATGGTCAGATGACAGGATCAGATAGGGCATTTTATTGGCACAACATAACATTAAATGCTGAGATTGTGATTAAAGTAAAGAGAGCACACAACATGGCTAAAGGTCAAACAATATTCTGAGCCACAGAAAAAAGAGCCCATGGATGCATAGGTATCACTTTGTGGGCACCTATACATAAATGTGAATATATGTGTGTGTGTTTATACATATATATATAATTATCATGGATCCACAGGTTGCTTTATTTATGAGAAAAGTGCTCGATATGTGGAATAGAGCGTAAATATAAATACACACACACACACACGTTTATGGTTTTTACAGATCGCTTTATTTGTGAGAAAAGTATCCAATATTTGGAAAAGAGCATATATATATATATATATATATATACATATACACACACATATATATATATATATATATATATATACAGTACTTGTCATCAGTATTTGAACAGAAATTTTACCTTTGATTACTTGTTTTGAGAGATAAAAACAGGACCAGTTACCCTACGAGAGTATGTGTGTGTATATATATATATATATATATATATATATATATATATATATATATATATATATATATATATGTATATATATATATGTATATATATTGAATGCAAAAATTATCTGATAAATTTTTTTTTAAAATTTTCATACAGCTACAAAATTGACAGAAAGATTTTTTTGATTTTTATCCATAACTTTTCAAAGTTCAATCTTGTAGCAGTATTTTTTAAAATTTTTGTATTTCTTAATCTTTGGTCAAAATTCTATCAATTATGAAGATGTATAACGCTGTTAAAAATGGACCTTTTGAAATGTATTGGATACTTTTTGTCCACTGTGTATGTGTGTGAAAAAGTAAAGACAAAATGAATGAAAATCTCAAAAATAACAGTGTTTAAAAGTTGATTTAATCACAAAATATAGTAATTTTTAACCTAAAATTTGGGTACTCAATCTGTAGGTTATGCAGAGAAAATCTCAAAGAAAGAGATTTTCTGCTAAATGTCTAAATACATGTATAGGTAAAACCATGAATGTATTTTTCCAGCCTGATTTAGAAATAAAAATAAAATTCATAATTAACAGAATAAGATGGTTGAAGAAATCAGGACACATGCTATGTCCAAATCAGCGAGCCAAGCCTTGACATCTATAGTATATGAGAACCACTGATAAAAAAAAAGATTAAAAAACAAAAAAGAGGTTACAACAAAAGATTTACAATGTTCATCCAGAGAAAATCCAGACATTTACAATATCTCAATGTAATTTGGCAACCAATCAGAATGGATCTTCATGTGTAACATGAGCAGACACTCTCCTTTGGGGTTACTCAATGGGAAATTAGATGCCATTGAATGAGCTTGAATAGTACATGACTATAGCATTAACAATGACCAAGCGTGTCATTCTTTATATTTTGTGCAGAGTATTTTTGCAAAACATCACATCACCCAGATTTGTTTGTCACATACAATCCAGATTTGGTTCCCTGCAACTTCCAACTTTCCCAAAAGGATTTCCAGAATGTGGACAAGATTAAGGAGGGCATAACAAGACAGTTGATGGTGGTCTTGAAATAAGACTTTGTAGGCTGTTTTGGAAAGTGGAATAGATGCTAGGATAAGTGTGAGAGATCCCAAGAGGGGTACTTTGAAGGAAACTAATACCTCATTGCCTTAGTTAGTCTATTTTTTCATTAATACTAAATAGCTGGATACTTTCCAGATTCTTCTGAAATTATACTGAGTGATTACAGTGACAAATATTTTCTCATATTTCCCAAAGAAAGGAAAGGGTGTGTTTTTAAAAAAAAGTTTTTAAGGTTAATGTGGCACCAAAATATATAATAAACACTTCCACTGGGTCATGCAAGAGATTCACATGAGAGGATGAGTTAGGGAGATGTGTGCGTTGGTTGCCAAATATTGGTCAGATGAAGCTGAAAGGATTCTTCATGATCAGGATAAAAACAACATCCTATCTCTTTGTTTTTATGTTCACAGCGTGAACTCTTAAAAGTATTTCCTCATTTCCTGTCATCATTTACATAGGGAACACATGTTCTGGTTATGTTAGATGGAGATGCCAGGCTATTAAAGCGGTTGTGCCTGTTTGTACGCACTAGACCTTGACCCATAAACACCCAATTTAGATGTGTTTTTTTTTTTCAATTTTTCTAACTTGAAAGTCACTCCAAAATTTGAAAAATTAAACAAACATCTGAATTGGCAACATTGAACTTCCAAATTCAAAAAGTTAAACAAAATAAAATAGGTCAGGTTAGTCAATCGATACTGTCAAGTGACCAATGTCTTTTGGCAGCATGCCATGTTGAGAGTTGATCAATTAAACCATTGGAAAAAGGAGTCATCAATGAATGTTACTTCTCTGGCCTTTTGTTGAGCAGTGATCACAAAAAATTCTGAATTTTAAAAAAACAAGCAAAGCTAAACTAAGAGATCAATTTAGCATGAAGTTACATTGCAAATTATAAATCACTTAGAGAGTTCACAAGACAGCACAGTATATTAGAGAAAAAAAACAGGGGTCAGAGATATCGTGGGGTTCATTAGGAAACTCAACTAGCAATGGGCTGGCTATATTGCAAGAATGGCATGATGTGAATCCCCAGAGATAGTATGTGGAAATGTGGCCAGCAGAAAATAAGATGGCGTGAATAACTAGACAAGTTCAGAAAGTACTAGCTCCACAACACCCATGATAGAAAGGTCTGGCTATTCTTAGAGAAGGTCTACGTTCAACGGGGACACTCAAAGACTGATGATCATCATCATTATATTTTTATACTGCTAGGAAATGGAACATTACGTTTGAATGCATTTTTCATAGTGTTATATAATTTATGCCTACTATCAGTTTCCGGATATGTAACATTATTATCACTCTATTTAAGATATTGTACACAAACCAAATAAATATGCATTTATTATATAAACTTCTATATCAATTTGGGAGAGAGGGATGAATGAATATAATAAATCATGTGTATTTACATTGAATATCATTTCTGTTTGATTTGTCGCCAAGTGTGTGACAGGTTGCGAACAATATCAAGTCATCAGATTTTTATGGATCAAAAGAAAGTCGATTCCCATGTTCCATATAAAAATTATATATATATATATATATATATATATATATATATATATATATATATATATACACATATACACACACACACACAAAAGCACATTCAAAAAACATACTTAGATGAGTAGGCAATCAATATTTAATTCATGAACAAGAATCATATTTCACTTTCTCAGTATTTTGATATTCATTCATATCAGGAAATGCCTCTAGCCAAGCAGTTAACAACACAGAAAATAGAATAGGCAATGCTGAGTTCAAACCCAACTGAAAATAACTGCATTCACTTCACAGTAATGCCCTTGGGAAAGGCATGAATCAACGCCACCTCTCCAACTATAGATAAATAGCAAGAAAAGTGAGTGACATCACTTCAGGTGTTTGTCATCTCTAAGTCCATTCGATGTATAGCAAACCTTGGAGAACTTCAAAGTCTAGCCAAGTCAAAGAGTGATATGTACAGGGTCAGGCTAAAGCTATAGCCAGCATAAGGGCACTATCTTCTCTTTTTAGATTTTGATCCACATTATTTTTGAAACATTATGCCTATTAACTGGCATGGTTTTTGAAGGAAGATTCAGATATATGTATGTACACACACACAATTATAGAAGGATGAATTTCTCCTCAAATTTTCTTTTATGCCAAATTGAATGTAGATTTCAAATCTCAATTCCATGATTTTGGAATATGCATTATTAAGACCACCAAAAAAAGAAATGGAAAATCGTCATAATGTATGCTGGGAGGATAAGTCATAACTTTGGTTTCTGGCTAGGAAAAAAAGTCATGAGGAAAATTTTTGAAATAAAATAATATTTCAATTCTTTTCATTTAGAGTAACAGAATAAGAGATGTTTTAGATTAAATTTTTAGTAATAAAATAATACTTCCATTTATTCCATTTATGATAAGAGAATATGATATATTTTCAATGAAATAAGCGATATTCTAAATCTTCCAATTTTTTCATGAATTAAAATGTTATTTTGATTCATTTCATTTATAGTAATAAAGGAAGAAATATTTTTCATGAAATGAGTAATATTTTGATTCATTCCATTTATAGTCACGGAATAAGTAATATTCAAATTATTCAATTTTTAGTGATAAAAATAGTAATATTTCTACTAAGGAAGCAATATTTTGATTAAATGAACGTTCGCAATAGGTAATACTGAAATTAAGTTAATGCTGATAATTAAAGTCGCAATTGATTTATATATTGAATGATATTCTAATAAAGTAGATATTACTTATTATTATAGCTTAAACGTAACTTTTATCTTCAACTTTTACTTTACCAAAATATCATTTCATCAAAAATATTAATTTTCGACTATAAAATTAGATGAATTAAAATATTACTTATTTTATTGAAAAAAAATCCAATGACTTCTTTTCCTAGCAAGAAACCAAAGTTTAGACTATTTTTCTACAACCTTTATAAAAAGAAACTAACCAATCAATATAAAACTGAAATTGAACAGGTAAAATCCCGCACAAAACCTACATGCACCTTTCAAGCCCATTGTTATTTTGTTACATTAAGAAAAGAATTAAAAGACATAAACAGAATAAATAAATTAATGTAAAATCTTGAAAGTATTCTCATTAACAATCTGAACTACTTGAAGGTAAAAACTAGTCGATAAGAATATTGGGTAACAACAACTTCACCTAATGATAAAAATTTGAAGATCTTGGAAGTAGTTTGACATTAATTTCTAATAAAACATCCACAAGCAAAATAACTTGAAAAAATAAATATGTATGCTTTGATCTTTTCACCTTGTAGAGCGAAAAGAAATAGTGTTTTATTCATATCTTCAGATAAATACATTGAAAAGAAAAAAAAAGATAGACAGACCTGTTATTTTAGAACTTGATTTTTCTTTCTCTTTTAAATTTCTGGTCACACCTATGAGAATATCCATTGTAAAAGCCACACCTGGATACATGGTTTGGGCTATCCACAATGTGTATCCAGGTGCGAAGTGTAAATAGAAAGCACTCAGAAATCACATACCTACACTAAACTCTATTGTTACTAAAAACTGAACAATCAGGTCATATTTAACAGACTAAGCCATAACAAAAGGTTGTAATAATTATTCATCAGGTATCTCTTTGAGCCTAGAATCATTCTTGGATCCACCCCAAAATTTATTCACTTATTCCTTGGCTCATTGCCAAGCCTTCCACAATACATCATTGAAATTCAATTAGAACTTCTGCAGATATTGTGTGGACAAACAAATAAACAGAGGTGCAGTTGGCATAAAGGTGAATGAGCAGGTGATGGAGTTCAAATTCAGGCCCTAGGAGAAGGCATGAATCACTTTCTTCTCCTAGGTGAGAGTAAAATAGCAGGGGAAAACAGGGTACTCTTGCCTTGGCAAGCAACCAGTTTAGGAGAAGGACAACTCTGAATTTAAAACCAGTTTACCAAAATATTGTGGCAAACGATGAGCTTAATTAGCTACTACCCTCCCAGAACCAATAAGACCATACAATCATAATGGGTGGAGTCAACTAATTCAGGTTAGTAGCACACATAAATTCACTTCAAATTTTGTAACACACAAGTGAAATGCCTGAATATGACTACCTTTTTGAATACATCATGAGGTCACATGACCATTATATTAATATAATTTTGCCATAAATGGAATCCATATCTTATAACCTTCAAAATGATACATGACTTCCCATCCATTATGTCCTTGCCACCCTTGCTTCGTAACTGTCCCAAAACCCAGGCCAGAATAAGTTGAAGTCTTTTACCCAGCAGTGCACCTGAAATGGTGGCTGATGATGACAAAGATGATTCATGCACACAGCCATAAGAGTGACTTTAGTTGAAGGAAATACTTTCAACTAGTATCACTGGTGATTTTCTTATAACCTACACAGAACCAAAAGAGCCTATGAGCAATGGAAGACGTGGAGTGTGCAGAAATCATATTTATTTTGAGATGACCACAGATTTTTTTGCTCAAAATTTATAAAACAAACATCAGTTACTTTTGGTAAAAAGTGTAGAATAAAAGAAATAATTTACACACTGTGTATTGATTTTTCTTTATTACCTACCTATTATTATTTAATCATATATCATGCCTGACATTAAAATCTCATTGCGCAGTCACACAGTTTGGGGGGAACACTGGTTGCAAAATATGTTTGACTGCGACAGTTACAGACAGAAATATTTGAAGACAGTTCTCAATTTCTGGAGCAATCAATCTAAAATGAAAAACAATTTCTGGTGCCTTTGAAATTGTACAAATGATAAATATTGAACCACTAATCAAAGCGCTGTTAGAGTCAACTGAATCTTTTTTTTCTGTGACAAAAGTTGACAGTTCTATAAATGCCAAAAAACTTTTTGTTCAGACCAAATTCGAATTAGTTTATAGTATTTGTAAGAAAGAAAGGAAGGAAAGAGAGAGAGAGAGAGAGTGAAGAAAGAGGAATATTCTTTTTCTTTTTTACTGAAAAAAAAAGATCAATGAATAAATCACTTCTCTCACTGCCTGTTGAATGATGATCACTATGAAAAAAAGAAAAAACAAGTATGAATGCTGCCAGACACAAACTACGGGACTAATTCAGCATACACTTATATTGTAAATTGAACCTTCCACAAAAAAAAAAAAAAAATTAATTTGGGATAATTTTCACAAAAATTTTTTTTTTCTAGACTCAAGTAAATATTTCTATTTCCAGCCTCCTAGCTCTATTGTTGCAGTCAGTAGGCATGACAGATTGATAGCCTGCCTTACTTACTGGAAAACTGAAAAAGACAATGTTGGTAGTTTTGGGGGTTAATGCTTTCAAATATTTCACTCCTAAAGGTATCTGACAAGTCATTGTGTATATCCAGATGAAATTTCTTCAGATGCCATTATTAAATGCAAAGATTTTTACATTAAATCTGTTAATCCAGCTTAACAATCTAGACGTACAATTTCAGTTTATTCTTCTTTTAATAGTTTTGATTTGCATATTAGTAAATAAAGATAGTCATAAACTCAAATTATGAAAACTGTATTGCTGGGCTTAATTTTGATTAAAAATAAACAAAATGAATAAAAACAATATCTTTTAGTAAAGTTGATTTATGTAAAATCATTCTATTCCACAAGTTATTCCCAAAGCCGAGTGAGCATAAAATCTTCCCCGATTTCATACATATCTTGCCTAAAACCTCTGCTCGATGAAAACACGGCTTATATAAAATTATACCTTAATACAAGTTTTTAAAAAATTATGAAAATGGAAATACTCTCTTTTAGTTTCAGTATTCTAGACATTTATATCAAAAATTCATTTCTAAAATTCTAAAACTTAAAAATCTAAAACAAAAAACTTGGAAAACTCAAATTCTTACTAACGTAGGTCTGTCCAGCATATTGGATTGATGAATGCCTTTGATGTATGTGTTACGGCTGTTTGAACCTCTTTCTTAAATACAAGATTCTTTTTGTTATTTGTGAACTTCAACACATGCTCCACTGTGGCCCGGATGTGTTCTTCCAGATCTCTTCAGTCATTGTCGTTAAAGCATCCGTTATCCTTTTCAATATAATGAAGTAGAGAACTGAACATATGTCTTTTGTATGCCCCCATTAGAAAAAAAAAGTCACATTTAAGACTTGCAGAGTACCCATCAAAACTGATGGGGATTTTTTTATGGTTTCCATGGAAAGAACGATATTTAATTTCTGTTTTTTTAACATAGTTTCAAAAAATATATAAATCTTTTTAGAGGGCTTGATTTAAGAAATATCATGGAAACTAAAATTTTTGATCAAACTCTTTTAAGCCACGTTCTAACTCAGTTATTGCCTAAAAGAAAGAAAAATTAAAAATGAAGTTCAAACAAAACCAATTGGAGCTACGATGAGTCTGCCCATTTTTATCTTCTGTTCAGCAGTTTCTTTCACAGTCCACTTACACGTGAACACAAAGAATCAGCAGTCAGTCATTTCAGCTCTAAAGAGAAAACATAAAACCTGTGTCCACCAGTCGTGACTCTTGGGCCTGAACATACCAACAAGCACATTTGATTTGGGCTTTTATATGTATGGTTGATTGTACCTAATTAGGGAAGGACTTTATGCTCTCCCTATAATATTCTTATCATTATTTCATCTGATATATTCTTAGGCATTTTTACACTTATCAAAATGTGAAAATTACTTGAACAAAGGTTATTCAGAAGAAAATTTAAATGAATATGCAGCATACTCATGGATATAATAAAAATTTATGTCAGTAGTTTGTTATAATTTCTTTCAAATTATATTTCTGTCAGATAATTTCCAAATAGAAGGAAAAAAGTTAATTGTTGAATCGCAAAATTGAAACTAATCAATATTTGATTAATAAACAAGCTAAGTGAATTTTGCAAAAATTCCAATTCAGAACATATCACAAACTTTGAAGAAATTCAGTTTGTAATTTTTTTTCAATAGAGAAACTGAAAATAAAAATGAATCCATATAATCATCCTAATTTTCCAAGGACCAAACAAGAAATATTCCATGTAAAGAGATGAAGAGAGAAAATGAAATTCAACAAAGATAAAATGAATGAACATCAAGTTTATTCACTTCTTTAAAAAGAAAAAAAAAGAAGCAAACTCTAAAGATATTTTATAATTAGAAGATGCAAAAATGCACCAAAATATCAAAACTATTGATGTAACACCATAATATCACAGGTAGGAATCATGGCACAAATGTGTCAAAAACTTTCATTCATTCTAATTATTATAAATCAAATCAATGTTGCCTCCTGGTCACATTTTTGGGGCTACAACTTTGCATGAAAACATTTTTTTTCCTTTTATATGATTTTAGATAATTCTCGTATATGCATGTGCTACGGTGATTCATTTACATATGGATGTATTAACTGTTTTAATGATATCTTTAGTAGAACGGTAATAATTATACATATTTGTTTTTCTTTTCAGTGATTGTAGTACTTTATTTAACTTTTTATTGGTGATATTTCAGCCTTGCTGGTCAACACCATTTTCAAACTGAATTAGCAATGTTACAAAATTTCATGTTAACCATCATTTTTACATCCTCATGTAAAGTAAAGCAACTGTCTAACTCTAGTAAAGCTATTTACATAGGAGAAACTATGAAAAAATATTAACAAAGAGTATTGGACATTGACAGAAGACTACAAATGGAAATTGGTCAAGATCAGGAGCAAAAGAAGACAATAAGGAGTGTCACAGCAAATTGCACCAGGAAACTCAATATACAATAAAATTACACAAAAACAAAGTTGAGGAAAGCACTTGAAATACAATAAGCAAAAATTGAAAATAAAACATTTGTGAATCGAGATAACAGATAATTGGTAACAATGTAATCTTGGTTTCCACTCATGAAAAGAATAACTAGACAATTGCGTCATAGAAATGACCAAATGATTCCAGACAAGAAATTTTCTAATGTTCCTGATTCTGTTTGAAAACAGCATTGATCAGCAAGCTCAAAATACCACAAACAAAGAATGGATATATTATTCAAATAAACATTTTTAGTAGAACTGTATTTACTGCAAACAAAAAAATGCATATTTTGAATGAAATTCATTTTCCAGCTCATTTTCTACAACTCTTCAAATTTTGTTTTTTAATAATATCAAATATCTTCATGAGAACATCGATTCAATCTATTAAAAAAAAAAATTTTTTAAATCAAAGACGCCTACATTTAGTGGAATTGTTTTCTTTGCTACTAATTAAACCTTTCTTTTTTTTCCTTCTCTCTTCCAGCAGTGTCTGTCACGCTTACAGTATTAGTAGCAGCCATCAGCCAAGCCCATTGTTGCACACTTTTGATAACTCAGTGAAGCAACAGTTCATGGACTAGTGAGCCTTAAAAGATAAAAGATGAAAGGAAGCGTAGATGATGATATTGGAATTGGCATGTTATTGAATTCAAATGCAACTTGGTTGGGCTTTGATCTAGTGAAATCATTAATCTTCCAAGTCTTTAGAAACCTGGGTACAAGAAGATCAATGTTGTACAACGACTGTAAAACTTACTTGACTATTATTGCAAAGTAGATGATACAGACCATTCAACAATATCTTTTTTTCTCCATTTGTAAATTGATGCACTACTATCTTAAGACTTAGAAATTATTATCAACTTGGAATAAAGAATTACATCAAAGGGTCTTTTCCATGGACTTTATATTTCATTAATAAAAAAAAAAAATTTTTTTTAAATCAGTGCTTTACATATTTGTCATTACTGTCTTACCATCTATGAATTATTCTATATTCGGCTTGAGCATATGAAATACTATTCATCGTGTGTGTGTGTATATATATATAAATATTGTATAAACACACACACAGGTACATCGATAAGTCTGCAGCTTAATGATGAAAAAAAGCATTTATTTTACCCAACAAATATTTATTTTTCAACAAAAATCTCCTTCCTTGTCTTTGTACTTAGTTGAGAGATGAATATTAATCATATAGATCGTACATTATGCAGTGAACATGTTAGATCAAAATTCAGTAACTACATGTTAGAATATGACCTTATTGATCCACTCTTTGTGTGTGTGTATGTATATTTAATGAAGTAATAGATTCACCACAGAAGCACGTTTATGTTTCTGCCATTTAGGCTTCTTCAGGTGAATGATTCAATTTATTTGGATTCCTATTTATAATGTTATTGGGAGGTGCATATTTTTTTTCTCAGAGTGGAAAGCTCCACCCAATTATATTTATACTTCCTTTTTTGTTTTTTCTTGTTTATGATCATTCCATTTGTAGTATCCAATGTTTTTTGATTCATAGTAACTTGAGTTTCTGGTTTTGTTAGTTGCATTGGATTTTTAAAGAATAATTTTCCAATTTCAATTTTCCAAGTATTATCTCTAATATGTTATTGGTTTGTGAATTTTAAAATTGTTTTAGGTATTATACAGTTAATCTATCTGATGGTAATTTCTGCTGGTCTTTTGATATTTGTTTTTTCATTTATCTTCAGGAGGGGAAATGAGTTTTTCATCTCTATTCTTGAGGCTGTTATAAATTATGCTAGCTGTATTTGGAGTGTTTCTAACTCAGTCATGTTGGTAATACATTTGTTAAGTGGGATGGGTTTAGTTACAGGAGATATATAATTGTTCTGTCTACTAGTTTTAGGGTTCATCTTTACATGGCATTAGTTGTTTATATTTAATTCTCTAGACATTCTTATTGGGTTTGCTTCTATATATCCAAGATAATTATGAAAAGATATGGTGATATATACTGTTGTCCAAAGGTTGACAATATGGAAAGAGGAAAAAGACTTGAGACTACATCGCACATATCGAATTTTCTATCAAAGAGTAGATTAGCTCATGTACATTGCACCTGGGTTTTGTCAGAACTTGGAGATCGAAAGTTATGTTGAGAGAAATGATGAAAACTAAAGAAATATCACGAGCAAAATTAATCCTCAAATAACATAAAATTTGACCTCATACAAGTGACAATAATAAATTTGATGAGGGCTAAAAGTATAGATTTTTCTAAATCCTCTTATACACACATTTTTACATAACCATTTTAACAAGATTTTCCCCCCAAAACCCAAACCCTTTTTCTCATATCTACCACATCATCAGGGTACTCATTTCCCTCTCCAAAACAACCTTATCTACAAAAAATCCAACTAACATGTATCAAAAAATCCTTTCCCCTTGAATACAGAGTGAAACTGTTCCCCCCCCCCCAGTTGTTCATCTCCCATACTCGATAATTTTTCTACACCAGCTATCATCTGGACATTTCTGTGATATCCACTATTTCTCTCAAAACAACTTCTGCTCTTTGATCTCTGATGAAATCCAGGGTCCATGAATGAAATGCATGTAAGCTATAATACTCTTCAATAAGTATATTTTAAGAAGTACAAAGTAGTCTCTAATCTACCTACAAAATACATATATAAGAGAAATGAACGACACTGTTTCAATATTTTCATTATGCAGAAATTTTGCTTGAGAAAGTTCAGGAATGGAAGAAAAGTTTGAATGAAGCACAAACATACACATAATTACCTATGAATATATACACATTTACACATACATTAATCTATACCTTTAAATATTTTTGTACAGCAAGTTCACTTTCAAATAAACATCATATAAACTAAATGACTTATATCTTAAAAATTCCAATTTCTATTTAGATTTTCTAAAGACTTTCCAAAGTTCATAATTGAGACTGAATAATAAAGGAATTCTTTTCACGGATTTTTCTCAATGTTTTATATGTTCAGTTCTGCCTAAATTATTCACAAAATTTTTCTTTTAAATAAATAAATAAATAAATAAAATACCCCAATAAAATGAAATTTTTGAATGAAATTACAGGGAACATTTCGAATCTTCTTATTTTGCCAATTTGTACAGAAAATGCCTTCTATATAAATTATCAAATAAATAAAAGGTGCATTCTCTGACAAATCATGAAGGACATGTAACAATGTCCCCTTAGATTTTGAAGAAAATTGGCATGTCAAGTGAGTTTTAGCTCAAACCTCCACAAATTAAATCTATTTTTCAAATCTCCTGTTGTTGGAGGAGCTATGATCCCCTCAAATTTCAACATTTTGGTTACTACCCTATGTTTACAAGTTACAATGACTCTCATCCTAATTAAGATAGAACCTTGATTTTTGCACCATTGAATAGAGGATACTCAACACTATAATCGTACTTTAATGCAGTTTGTCCAAAGATGTCCCTGAAAATATTATAGTAATTTTAGAATTTAAGGAAAAGCAGAGGACTCTACAGCCAATTACAATCAAGAAAACTTTTTTCTCATTACTTTTAAATACATGGGCATCTTCATAAAATTCTTTGAGGATGTGGTCACAAATTTCACTTTTTTTTTATTGTTTTGTCAGAGAATGCACCAAAACTAGTTGGCCTTGTGGTGTAACATATATATTTTACTTTGAGACATTCCTTTAGGTACATTGAGAATGCATGCCAAATTTGGCTGGGCAAACCAGACTTTAAGTATTAAATAGAAATAGATGGAAATCAGATCATTATTATTGGATGAGATCAAATGCAGACTTCACAATGTTTTTTTTGGCAGAAGGGAAAACTAAATGTAAAAGTTAACCACTGCAAAATTGGTAGGACAAATCAAGCTTTCAATATTATGTAGAAATAGATGGAAATCAGATCATTATTATCAGAGTGAGAGTGAATGTAGCCCCCCCTTTTCTTTTTTTTTGCCTAAGGGGAAACTATATGTGAATTTTGCACACATATACAGCCTATTTGGGGACGACTGGAACCATTATAGGCAATTCAAAAGTTAAAAAAGAAGTGGTTCAACTGGAAATTAAGCATTGTAAAATAATGTAAGTGGTTCATTTGCATACATAGTTTACTCTGACTATTTTCCTTATCTTTATAGTTTGATTTTGACAGCATTTCAACCATGTGCACTCCAGCCTTACTCAAGTGTGTCAAATCTGGTTCTGGGGGAGCTAAAAAGACAAAAATAGTCAAACTAAACCACATACAACTAGAAAGCACTCAGAGAGCGCATACCTCTGCCAACACCAATGTTGTGGGGAGTAATTGCACACTGATCTGCCCCAAAATCAGTTCTTCCATAATAAATTGTCCACCCTTTCACAAAATCTGATTGAAATTCATGGACAAGATATTTTGAGGACAATAAAAAGATTTGGCAATATTATGAGTTTTTAAGTGCAATTTAAGGAAGGTAATAGTGCCGTGATCTGCTCTAAAATTCAATCAGTTCCTCCATAGCCTATTGTTCATCTTTTCACAAAATGTCATAGAAATTCATGGAGAACTTTTGGAGATATTGTGTGGACAGACATGAAATTACGGCAAAGTGTGGTTCAGACATATAATAAATGATGATAGGGAGATAGTTGTGCATTGGGATATTGTGTTGACAGATATGAGCATATACCCACAGGTAATTGGGGGGGGGGGAAAATCTCTCTCAATCAGAAAAAAGTGTGTGGATCTGCCCGGCAATTATTACCACTTCTTTCTTACTCCATTGTCCACACTTCCTTGAAATTTCAATTAGATCTATTCAGTACCTTCAGAGATATCATGTGGACAGACAGACAAACAGATGCAACTGAAAACATATACTTCTTTTCAACTTAATGACAGAGGTAAATGATTAAAACATCTCATCTAACTAAATTCAAACAAGAAAATTAACCTTCTTTCCTACCTTCCCATCTACAAAACAGAGCTTAGAAACTACGAGCGTTTTCAGTTTTTTTCCTGAAATTTTACGTCTTGATTTATAACACATAGAGAAGACTTCGGACAGCACTTTGGGATTCCTTTGAAAAAAAAAATGAAAAAAGAAAACGAAAAGATAACAGGTCTTTCTTTATTTCTCCTTTTGAATTATATTTGTTTATTCCCTTGACATTTTCCCCTTTACTTGTTCATATATATCATCAGTGAGACACAGCATTGCATCGGTTACAATAACTCCAGAAAAAAAAATCTATCAAGCAGATTATCTGTCAGAAATGTTCAGACAATTTCATACGATAGTATAGTTACATGATGGATTCATAAAAACAGAATGAGCTATTCACATGAAAGGATAAGTGTAGAGCGTGATACGTAGAGAAATGTTGAGGTCAGACAGCTACCAGCTATACTCCAATCTGTACAAAATTACAGGTCTGGTTGGTCATTCAATAGAAACCATCATGTGACCAATGTCTTTTGGCAACTTGCCAAGTTGAGGAGGACCAATTAAAAAATTGGAAAAAAGGATCATCAATAAATAAGTTACTTCTTTCACCTTCTGCTGGGTAGCGTTCACAAAAAAGTCTGAATTTTTAAAAAAGAAGTGTACACAAGCGAAAGATCAATAAACTTCCATTGCAAAGGACTATTCAGGTGAATTTAGAAGAAGAAAAGTTTTTTGCATACATATTAAGGAATAAATGTTCCCATTTTCAGTCCTCCACCTCCATTGGTGCAACCTGTAAAGCCAGCAAAAAGATAAGTATGATAACAGTTTCTAACAGTAAGACCTTGTTTAATGCAGATTTGCTATAGCGCTCTTTTTCAAATATTTTTCCTAATGAATGTTAATTTCCAAGAATAAATGAAAAATAACTGTACACTGAACATTTTGGTTTATGTGCCATGTGTATGAGAAAAAGAAAATACATATTAATTTATCATGTAGTGATTTATACCGATACCAAATAATATTTCACCAGCTCCGGAAAGTAGCTATCAACACTTATCCATTCCATCTGATCAAGGCTCAGCAATGATATCATATATTTAAGAATCATTGCTGGTATAATTTCTATTTGTGCAATGTTATAATGACCACATAGAGAACTATTTCATTTAGTGTTTTATAAGAGGGCTAACTGAGGTACTACCTTACTGTAGTCAACTGAAAGTAGAAGTAGAGTGTAGATAGGGCAACGTATTGCTCTACATTGTCAAGAGCTATACTCAGATGATGATAATGATGAAATTATTTCTTCTAACATTTTCCAATGGTAATGCAGGCTGCCAAGCAGTTAGTAGTATAGAGGATGAAAAAGCAAACCAACTTCAAGCTCTAATGTTCTGGGGAAAAGGCATGAAACCATCTGCTCTTCCCCCTGTTATGGGTAATATAGTGGATGAAGTAAATGATGCACCTTTGAGTACTTGTTGCTTTTAAGTCAATTTTACAGAAAAAAAGCAACACCTGATGAGGACTGGAGAATGGATTGTCAGGAAAGTTATATTGACATCATCGAAGATAAGAAGAAATGATCCAATTGTTTGAACAAAACTCTTCTCAAAGTTTTAGACAAAGGAGGAATATTTTCCACAAAAAATATTGCCTTTCATGAAGCTCTTGAAGAATTATGGTGTTTTTCAAAACTATAGATTTCCAAATGACATTCAATGACAAATCAGAAGTGTAGATATTTCTTTTTTTTTTTGTGTTACTAAAATACATGAATTATTTAATGCTTTTTAGAATTACCTTGCTTTCTACCAGTAATAATTAT
Organism: Thysanoteuthis rhombus; assembly: GCA_963457665.1. NCBI lineage: Eukaryota > Metazoa > Mollusca > Cephalopoda > Oegopsida > Thysanoteuthidae > Thysanoteuthis > Thysanoteuthis major. Next base: position 3,259,877 of record OY735211.1, on the reverse strand, counting down.
TCATTTATCTCCAAGTGGGTGTCTGTTTATTCGTGAGTATACCTTTATTGAAAGAAGAAACAAAAAGAAAGATGTGCTTGACTGGCAGGCTGGGTTATATAAATGAGTAGGAAAAAGAAAGAAAGCTGCTAGTGCAGGCAAAGTGTCCTAATTAAGCCAATAAAAATCTACAATATATTATCAGATTTGAATGGCCAAGTATAATAAAAGTAACTTGTTCCGAATTCTTAGAATATACTTATTTTCTTTGCTGAGTTAGCCGCAAATAAAAAAATCAAGATGAATTTAGTCATTTTTAAAAGATAGTTACAGCTATCAAAAACAGCCAATACATAGCTAGAGGATAGAAATTTTTAAAACTTTTCATTCATTTTATATATGACTTTCAAATACATAGCATCAAATCATAGTATTTAGCAACTTTTTTTCTTCAGGACTAAAAGGAATGGAATCAAACAGCTTTTTATGATCTCCAAAGCTAGATAGAAAGTAGGGAAACACATTTTGATGGTGCTAGGAAAATTCAGTCATAAAAAATTTGGTCTAAAAGATTATTTAGATATTTTTTTTTAAACAGGAAATTAAAAGGGTAGGAATTAATGCAAGATCATCATTATATTAAGTTTTACTAAAAATAATAACATTAAAATATGACAAGAATGGCAGCTGCAGAGACAAACTCTACTCCAAGTATAGATCATTCCTACAATTTCTGTATTGCATATATCATGAAATTCTAAAAAATTTTTTTATAAATATATATTTACTACAATGCAATAAGTATGCGTGTATCTGTTTGGTAAATTTTTATTGATACCTAAGACTAGTTGATTTAGCAGAGTCAGTAAGACAGCGTGCTGATGATCATTTGGTCAGAAGTTCAAATCACAGTGGGAGAATGTAGGTTTTACATATCAGGTTACACTCCTCAGTATGGTGAGGATTGTTCTAGTTGTTATTGTTATTGTAAAAAAACAAAAAAACAGTCAACTCCAGACTTTGTACTGGAGTTTGACAAAAATTAATTGTCAGAAACTTTGGTTTTATATGTTATTCAGAATAGACCAAATTTTCTGACCACCCAATCCAATTCCTAGACTGGGGCAATAAAACATCAAGCATTATTTTTTTGTGCTCCCAAATATACTGCAAACAATACTGATTTTCAATGTCTCAAATGAATTTGCAGAAGAGCGCATTCCATTCTTATTCGCGTCTCCACAAAATTAAAGTGGTTTGTCCTATTTCATTTGGTTACATAATGAGATAAAAAGAAAATAAATTTCATCTGTAAAAATTACATTTTTGACAACCGAATGCCAAGATTCTCAATTCTTTCATTGATTTTCCAAAATCACGTCTGCTTTTTCCCATTTGATCAGAATTTTTTTGCTCTTATGTGGATTAATTCTGAAAATCCATTTCCTTCAAATTTCAGCAGAGAACAACCACAGCAACTCAAATATCTCATCACAAAGATTGAGTGAAACCCATTTAATCAACTCGTCAATAAAGTGATTTTTGTTTGTCAGGATCAGTTTTATTTACACAAATAAAAGAGAAAACGCTGCCCGTTTATCCATCCATCTATCAATATGTCAGCACCAGGATTCTAAAATGGCCAATGCTACAAGTCTGACACTCTTACTTGAGGATAGTATTATTTTGGATTGTGAGGAGGTCGAGTGGATAACTACTTAGAGAAGGGACTCAGTGAGCAGAGTTCAAGCTCTAACTGGGACAGTTTCGTGTTAATGCCCTTTGGAAAGGCATGAATATATCTCTCCCCCCAGCTGCGGGTGAAATAGTGAATAAGTGAAGTGAGTGATGCCACTTTGAGTGCTTGTTGCTGATAAGTCTATAAGTCACGTATCGAAATGAACCGAGTAAGTAGTAATGTGATAAGCGGAGCCTGAGCATAAGCCACAGCCAGCGTAAATACACTATTTACATCTTCCAGTTACAACTGGTCTCCCCATCTATCGAAAAGTAGAACATTCCTATGAAAAAACCTTTCATATGTCAAAATGGCAAAAAGCAAATAAACAAGTACTATTAATTCATATGGGGAAAATCTTTGTTAGAAGTTAGAGTGTTGGGAGGTACAGAAAAATGGGGTTGCAGGAGAGAGAGAGGAAGAGAGTGCATGCCGCCTCTGCAAAACAAATGCTGAATGCTATTTTTACTTTTCACCTTTTTTACAAAAGCAAAAAAAGGGCTTAAAGTGAACTTACAGAAAATAGACAATAAGTCTTTATATATATTTCATTAAATACAACAGACAAGGAGCCTTTTGCTTATAATTTTTTTTTCATTGAAACCAACGATTCGTTCACTTGTACTAAAAGAAACAGGTTAAAAAGATGTTTCTTATCTTCCATACCTAATGAAAGATTTATTAAAGAAAATTTGCAGTCAAAGTATGCATTATATAAATATATATCAACCTATGGAAAGAATAACTTCTAAAGATTTGTAGAATAGAAATGTTCCAAACAACCTAAAAAAACTAGCCCCGTTTTTGGAAATCCTCAAGCATTAATAGAGCTTGAGGAACTTCAAAATAAATTTGCTATAACTCTAATTGAAAAAGCTGCAAATAATGTCGTTTTGATCTGTCAGAGGGTCTATTTGCAGTAGCCAATGTCAGGAGTGGTTATTATTGGATCATCATTATCTATGTATGAAGTATCTATTCATGAATCTAGCAATATCATTTTTAATAACATTGTATTATGTGGGAAATTAGGACTAAAAGTATACGATAAGATAAATAAGCTTCAAATAGTATGCTGGATACCAAAAGTGAATGGAAAAACCCACCTGAAGCTCGCTTTATTGCAGTCTTCAGACTTTGTAGTACTAAACCTCTTAGCAAAAATGTTTTTAAACTAATATATGATCAACTACTTCATCAAGAAATGGATATATCGTCTGACAGAATGACTATAAATTGCCTTATATTATATTGAAACAATTTTTTATTCCTGCAGGAGCCAGATTTTCTTTAAGTGTTTATTCTATTTACATTGTCTGGGCCAAATGATGCATTCAACACGTAATAACGAGACATCATTTAAAATAGAGTTTCAATATAATATAATGGAATTAATAATCACAATTAACCATATAAATTCCATATTAAAAGTAAATTCTAAAGTAATTTAAATTTCCTCTTGGAAGTAAAAAACTCCAAAAAGTAATAATTGTTTTTAAATCCCTGGGACAGTTTCACGGTAAACAACGGATGGCACCACCGGAAATTTCACTTATAGTTCTATAAGATCTAATTCTATGTAAAACATAAATCCCTTTGAACAACTTTAATTAACAGTTATTAGTGAATAATTGACTTACATGATATGAATCAAGCAAACAGGAATGAAAGAAATTCTGTATCTATGATCTTCAGTGGTATCTGTAGTAACATCTCAAGTGCTATAAGACTGGAAAACTTTCTATACTAGAAAAAGAATTTTTTTTTCCAAGGTGATATCTTAAGTGCTTGGAGCTGTATAGCTTTGCAGACTATATATATATATATATATATATATATATATATATATATGCGTGTGCGTAGACATATATGCATACACACATACAAAGTCTTCTTTTTAGGTTGTTTGAAGCATTTAAACTTTTGACTTTATCTAATATATATATATATATATATATATATATATATATATATATATATATATATATATATGGAGAATCTTGGGGGAAGGTTTATGTATATCTACTTTATATAAATCCATACACATAAATTGAAATAAGTACTTAATGTTTATTTAAACAGACTTTATACAGCTTGAAAATTAACCAAATTCTGACCAAATATCAATATAACAATACAATATTTGTTTGTTTTTTTATATTTGTTGTGTCAGTATTGATCTTGGTCCAAGTTTTGTCAATTTTTAAGCTATATAAGAATGTTTAAATATACATCTTGCTATATATCAGGTACTTTTTGCACTCAAACACTGTACATATTATATGTGTATGAGATGCATAGCTATTTTCTGACAACAATTCCTGATGATATACAATGTGGTTGCATAAAAAAGGCATGTCTCGGAGATATAACAGGTGACTACACAAGCTTCTAGACCTTGCTATATACTATGTGGGATGCCTAGCATCTATGATTTTTGGTATATACAACACAGGAGAAGTTGGTATTTTTTTTTTAAACATGCGTCTAAATTCAGTACATATAATTTCACATGTAAGTATTCATGCTTGCTTGCACACATTCTTAAACATTTTTCATTCTCACTTTTTCTTCAAGCTACATACTTTCTCAAGCAAATAACTGAATAGCAATTATTCCAGAATGACATTTTCATCAAAGGAATGTATTAATAATATTCATTATGTCACAAGACATAGAAGAATCTTAATCTGTATCCACTTGACTGCAATCCGAGCTGCCAAGTACAAAATTTGATTAATTGCTTGACTCAATCCTCAAAGATTAAGAAAGCATTTAATACATTATCTTGAAAGGAATAAGGAGGAATTAGAGTGGCTTATTTAACTCATTCAGGCCTGTTTTTTCAAGGGTGACAAAGCAAGGACATAATGGGTGGATTTGAGTTTTCACATTTTCTAAGAAACACTGGGATTTTAAAGGTTGTAAGATATAGATTTCATTTATGGCAAATACAATAGGCATGGGACCTCATTATGCATTCAAAATGGCCATGAAATTTCAAGTGCACCTCCGTGTGCTCCTGGTCTGAATGAGTTAAAACAAAAGAGATGGGGGAGTAAAATGGTGTTTTAGAGCAGGGGTCAGTAATCTTTTTACCTATCAGGCTGGATTTCATATCAATGAATGAATGGTGTAGGCCATATAAATGCCATTAAAAAAGCTTGAAATATGGGAATGATCCAATTAAATATGTCAAGCTGCATTCTGCCCAAAGTCAATGAACAACACATGTTAAATATCATTTATGGAACTGAAACCTTACCAAAACCATGCAATGTGCACAGGAGAGAATCATGCTCAACATCACATGGAGAGATCACAAGACAGCACAGTATATTAAAGAAAAAACAGGAGTCAGAGATTTCATAGAATCCATTAGAAATTTCCAATGGCTGGTAATGTTGCAAAAATGGCAGACAACTGCTTGACATCACAACTTACAGTATGGATCCCTAGGGATCCTATGCGAAAATATGGCCGGCAAAATATGAGATGGCATAAAAGTATTGGCTCTGTAATGCACATGATAAAGAGGTCTTGCAAATCTTGGAGAGGGTATACATCCAACAACAGATGCTATGAGGATGATGATAATGGAGGATGCCAATTAGTAATCAAAGAATTCAATTTAGTTGCAATTGATTCCAATAAAGGGATCTTTCGAATCTATTTTTAAAAAAACAAGTTTTAAAAGAAAATAAATATAGCATCCTAATATCTATTCATGAGCTGGTTAAAATCCCTTGGCTGGCCGGATCTGGCCCATTGACTGAGTGTTGCCTCCTACCCCTTCTCTTGAGGTTCCAGTTCAATACTGATAACCGATATACAGTGGAGAAATCACAGCACAGCCATAGCATTTAAGTTTCTATTTCAAATGCTGATTACGATTCATAATCAGATGAAAATGATTTCTCTTCTGAAAGCAGGATTTCTATTGATCATAAAACATCTACTTTATATATATATATATATATATATATATATATATATATATATATATATATATATATATCCTTTCATATCAATTCAATGATCTTTGACAACTGACTTAACATTTCATTCTTTGGGTATTTCTGCTCTTGAATTAAGTTAAAAGTGGCTTTAATTATTCCAAAGAGGTATGATTTTTCTCTGTTTCTCTTCTCCAATCTGTTAGTCTCTTCTACTGAACCAGAATATATGACATTTTTGCACTGACTGACTTCAATTCCCAGGTTGTGTAGTGCAAAACAATATCATACTCTGGTTTGATGGAAGAGGCAGACAAGCGACACCACAAGGATGAATTAACTGATATATGATATCCTCTGGCATGGACAGCAGAATGAGATCATTCTACCTCCCTCCTTACCCCTGAAACGCTATGACTATAACAACCAAGATGTGGACACTAGTCCGAGTGAATCTGTCCATGTCCTTACGAAGATTTGAGAAATCTCAGTGTGTATATGGATGTACTGAGATAACTCAACAACTGGCCATTGTACAAAGTTGATATTTGCAAGATATGTTGGTCCATGTATATTCCAGTGTCAAGTTTGAAGTCGTTTTGGTTAGCAGTTGACAAGATGAGTTGAGGTCGGGTAATAACTTTATTTACAATAAAAAAAAAATTCTCCCTGAAATTGATATAGTTTTTTTTCGCTTAAATGTATACCATGCCACCAGCATTTTTGAGCCTGAGTTTATAGATATAAAATGTTTGGTGAGTATGTAGAGTTAAGGGGAGGTGGGGGTAAGAAAGAGATTTTAAAAAATTTAAATGATGTTAGATGATGTAACTGTATTTTAAAAAATTTCTGTTTGATTGCTACTGCTATTAATTATGATATTTCTGTTTTGATTGTTGCTATTAACAACATCATAAATAAAGAACAGTGTCTCATTACTTCAAGTTTAAACCTCTTGAAGATTTTCATTAAACCAGATACGCTTTTTGAACGGACATGCCCAAGTTAATGAGGATTCCTTCTCTGGAAAAAAAAAAAAAATGTGGGTGAGATAGAAGAGTATAGTTTGTATATCAGTAGACCTGGTAGCAGGTTCAAATTCTGCTGTAGACTGTTTTGCCCATATTAGTCCATTGATAGTCACTTAACTAACAGCTATCATAAATGAACTAATAAAAAATCTATATAAAATTAGGAGAAAAATCTCTAAAACTGATCTCGTTTAAGGGTCAAATTGAGAAGAGTTCAATCCAAACCCAAAAACATTTCAATGACACCATGTCACTTTGAATGATCATTGTCTTTAATATATATGTACTATGCTTATTACTTACATGCATATTAACCAATTATTTCTTTGCAGACAACATTTCTTGTTAGTTTCCTCTCTCCCTCATAATATCTATAAATTTCACTCATTCGGGTTGTATGTTTTAAAATAAAGGCCTCTTAAATCAATATAAGTGTGACAGACATGGCTGTAACTTTTTATACTCAGCACTCATCCAGACCGCTATGGACTACTGATGATGGTTTGCCTGTAGCCTACCAATGGCAGACTTGGCTTATGGCTGCAACTGATATTACATGACTCTTATAGTGATATATATGATGATGCACATATGTGTATAAGTGAGGAAACTGAGTGTTACCAAATCCAGTCCCTCTAATCTAAGCCATGGTAGGTTAGATCCCCCCCCCCACTACTTACTTAACAAAATCAAATCCTAAAATAAAACACAAAACAAAATTGTCAACCTCCACTGGGAACATCCTTACTCCCTCATTCACGAATACAAAAGGATATAACTTCAGACCTCCCCATTTCCCCAATCGGGTATGACCATTTCCAGTTTGACAACCCTCCCTAATAAAATCCCAATCAGAGAGCTAACAATTGGCAACCAGCATTTAGTGCTCAGCCTGTGACCTTCACCAAAATTTTCATCTTATGAGAGAAAGAGAAGTTTACGAGATGGGTCAATTAATCTACAGCAATCTGTTCTCTGAATAACAAAATTTCAATAAACAATCAATTTCCATTAGACATTGCTTGGTGAGTGTCTAATACTTTTAGAATGAATATACAGTGAGTCCAAAAAGTATCCAATACATTTCAAAAAGTTCATTTTAACATTCTCATATCCCTTCAAGAATACCCCGGACAGAATGTGGACCAAAGATTTAAGATTTTTCTACATAAATTTTCAATGTTCAATATTTTTGCCTTTTGTATTCTCTGATCTTTGATCTAAATTCTGTCAATTTTCAGGATGCACAAGGATGTTAAATAAACTTTTTAAAATGTATTGGATACTATTTGCACTCACTGTTTATAGATTCAGAAATTATCATGTTTAATAAAAATTGATTATAAACATTTGTTATGTAGAAAACAGATTGGAGCAACATAATCTTCCTACTTGGATTCCCACCTCATCTGACTTTTTACCATAAGATGAGCTTAGTGAAAATTGATACTTTTTTTTGTGCACCTGATGATGGTTAACAAGCTAATTAAGTTAGGTTAAGTTCTTGACCATTTTACCCCATGCCCCGCATTGACAGGTCATAAGATTTGTTGCTTATATATATTATAAAGAACTATAGTATGTATGTATATATGTTTGTAAACTTGGATATTGAGTACTACACATCACAGCGAAAAAAAGAAAAAAAAGAAAAAAAAAGAAAGTATTCCAAAATTAACAGGCCTCAAATTATCTACAGCATATATCTAGGTTGAATTTTGCATTCATACAAACTATATAATTTGATCAGCATCATCCGGGGAATTCTTTCTCACCATTTATCCGAACCTCCAAATGCATCTGCCCAGGAGTGTATACTGACAAAGCTAATCAGGTGTGTGTATGTGCAAGCTCTATAAAATTCCATTTGCTTTCCAGTGTTCAACTTAGAGGGGGGGGGGTCCCCCAAGGCAACGCAAGGTATTCTGGCTAGTGCTATTTTAAAACAAAATTGGTGTTAAAAACTTATAATGAAATAATGTCAAATTCAGAAATTTATAGTTTTGAATTTAAGAAAATATCTGTAATGAGATAACTTCTCAGTACAAAAGAAATTCTGATGCCTGAATTTTAGGGAACTTACTAAGATTTTTGTAATTTCTTTCTGTGAAATTTATCAACACATTTACTTCATTGCTTTTATACCAAGAATACTTGATGAATTAAGCATTAATTACTATATTATCTACAGTAAAATTATTAATTAATAATATTGTATAATTGGGAATTAATCAGTTAAGCTTTAATACAAATCAGTTTTGAGCCACAGATTGCTTTTTTTTCTCTCCAACCCCCTCCCTGCAAGGTGTGTCACCCCATGTTCAGGATCACTGACATAGACCATTCACTAGAATAGCGACTCCTAACCCTACAGGGGCACAAGTGCAGGGCACCCTCTATGCTCTTGTGGCAAAAATTTATACACTCAACTCCTCCAACCCTAACACATGGATTTTAGCACAAGCATGTGTCAGTCAAGAAAAGAACAATGGGGATTTCTCATAGACTAAATAGCATCTCTGAAAAACAGGTATTAGTCACAGCAATGGGTAGAGGACAAAATGAAAACAAGGCACAAATTTAAAAAGGGGGGACTTTAATTAACATTGTTTGGCGTTTCATAGGTAAATCCACATACCTGGGCACTGAACATGTTATTTAACACCAAGACTTGAATATTTGAAAAAAAAAAAAATTAAAATCTTATTTTATCGGAATCTAGAATAATAATTCCTTTTCAAATTTCTAAGATGAGTCAACATTGCCATATCTATCACTTTCATAAGGAACCAGTTCAAGCCCACCCAGGGGAGGAATGGGGGAAGAGGGGAGTCAATTTATACAGACCATTGCCATATGTTCTGACATGGATTCTTAGCTTGAACCCCCCCCAAAAAAAAAACAATAATTTCTTTAATCAAGTAGAGAGATGATGCATAAAATTAATTTTATGATTCACGATTATGTTTTTGAATGAAGGAATTAATCCTTAATCCTACTTGAAAGAGGAGGATTAGGGATTAAGTACACTCATCAGGAGATAATAATAGAATTCCATTTTGATCTTCATTGTGGACAATTGAAGGTGACTGGCAGGTAAACTCACTTTGGACAAAGGGAGCATATTTGATACTACTAAATAATGGTATTGACTGTGAAAAAGCATTTGATAGAAAAAACAAAAAAATTCTTTTTACAGTTTTAGTTTTCCTTCAAATATTTTTGCACCTTTGCATTCTTACTTGCTTGAAGTTGAATGTCAAGTCACTTCTTTTGTATCAAATTTATGTTAATATTTGCAAATAAATAATGGACACTGCTCAATCAGCATTTATCTCCTAGAATGGGAAAAGTTTCCCCTCACTTTTGGCCCGTAAAGTGAAAGAAATGTTTCCTCACATTTTTTTACCCCAAATTAAAAAAAAAAATTGTGATCTGAATATGAGGTCAGGTAAAAAACAAACTTCCGAAAAGCAGTGTGATCAGAATGAACATTCTCTTATGAAGTCATAACATGCTCTCATGATGTAACAGCCAGTGGGCACAAAAAGAGGATCTAGTTCAGCATTATAGTAACAATATCGTCAATTGAACTCACCACCTTAAACAATGTAACCATTGGAAATCACCTGGATTTGTTTTATTCTTCAAATTAAAGCATTCTGAAGGTACAGGGCTAACAAAACTCTGCTGTGTGTTTTTTGCTGTGTTACAGTAATATACATATATACATATGATGATTGCTTCATCTTGTCAGATGACAGACTTACTATCCCTTTACCTGGTCATCCTGCTTCATTCCACCACATCCATATGCTCTAAGGTAGCTCTTCACCAGCTGCTGTACTGCAAAGTCCAAAGTCCAATGGCAGATAAAAGTCAGATTGCTCACAGGATTGATTGAATTTGACGGTGAAATGATAGTCTTGAACGCTTTCATTTGCCTCTTCAGTCAAGGGTTCGTCTTACACACCATTGCCACATATTGCACAAGTTGCATTGTTGAAAAGGAGGTAACAGAATGTTAGATGCAATCTGTTTCAACAGATTTCTGTGTAATTTAGTCTTTGAAAGAAGGGTATGACCTCAGAAATCACACTTCCAGTTCTGTACAGTCTCTGGCAGATCCACAGAAGCACTTTTGCACACATATACATACATAAATACATACATACATAAATAAATAAATGAACACAAACAGAAAAGCCTCGGTTTTGCATATGATCTCTAGGGATCCATGTTGTGAATTGTAATGTCCATCGGATGTCTGCCATTCTTGCAAAATAGCCTGCCCATTGCCATTTAAGTTTTCTTATAGATTCTATGATGCTTTGGACTCCTGTTTTCTTCCTTATATATTGTGCAGTCTTCTGATCTCTTCATGTGAAGTTCAGCATTATTCTCTCATGTGCGTGTTGCATGCTTCTCAGTTTGTGGGTCACTCTTTTGGTTAAGTTCCATGTTTCAGCTCAATAAGTGACTATCAGGAGGATGCATTGGTTGTATACTCTTCTTTTTAGGATTATTGGGATAGTGATTCGAATACTTTTTCTGTTAACTGACAATCTTTGATCAACTCTTCACTATAAGATTAGTCTTATCTAAACAACATTTGCATACTGTTTCTTCAGCTGTTTGTATTCATAAATCTTTTTTGTAAACATCATAGACATCTTTTTTTCATATCCTAGAATATAATTTATAGTCAGCATTGATCATTCATTTTTATCCTAGCATTGTAACCATAAAAACAAACAGTGGCATGAAAGGCAAGTAGGCTGGCAAACAGGTGAGTGAAGCTGTAACCAGCAGCAACCATTAAAAATTACACCTGCTGCTTGCTTGGTCGGTTAATAACTTGTAATTCAATTTCACCAAATATTCAAGCTGTATGAATGGATATGTCATTTGCCTGCTTATCTCCAGTTTGGATGTTTGAGTCCCAGCAAGATTCACTTGATTCTATACATCTGTTTGTTTCAGTAAGACCATTTATGAAGAGTGACATGGGTTTTCATATATCAAGATGATAGGAATGTATTTAGTTATACTATAAAGACTTTTCATCTCACTATGGTTTTCAGAATTCTGTTTGTGATTGCATGTATGTGTGTGTGTACCAAGATAATTCAACAACTAGCCATTGCATGAAGTTGATATTCATCAGATATGTTGATCTATGCATCGGACATTGTGGTGACAGGTTTGGAGAGAAGTAACCCAAAATACTTTTAAAACGTAGTTTTGTATGACAGACGGAAAATTATTTTACATGACAAATATGGTGGGCTGCTCCACATCATAAAGCCCCTTCAAAACATGCACTTTGAATAGGCATGCTCTAATGTAGGAAATGAAGTGAAAACATTGTGAATCCCCATAAACAGATATCTCAAGCTTTTCAAAAGTTTATTTTAAGGCACTTTTTTGCTTTTATGGAATAATATGAAAAGTAAAAATAGTATTCAACAATTGTATTGCAGCTGGCAGAGATAGGGTGCACTCTCCTACACCCCATTTTCCTGTACATTCTACCATCCAAGCTCCCAACAACTCAGCCTAATATACCATTATCATCATTTTGGGGTTCTATGAACTCTCAAATATTTTTTTTACATAATGGTAATTGCTTCTTCAGCTTATACAATGTCAGCTATCTTTTCTACATATTTGAACATTAATTCAAAAAGGAATTATTGTGCAGTACTCTTCCTTTATGACATGGATGTTAAGGTCCAAGAAAGACAACCATGTTATAACTGAACTGCAGATAATCAACAGTCAATTACAAGTCCTAAAAAGTTCACTGGTGAACAGAGGGTGTATTTATCAAGTCTATTGATAAAATTCTGTTTTTATTCTTGGTTTTCAGTGTGCATTGGCAGTAATGTAGGCAATAATGTTGGGGTCCACAATCCACCTGCCTTATATCATGAATCACGCTATATCAATGGACACCAGTACTAAATTATATGGAAATAAATCTGATGAAATAAGGTTTAATATCTCTTTTCAAATATTCATGTCTGACCCTAGAAAATAAGAGTCCAAAATTAGCATAAATATTTGAAAAAGCCATGGGAACAATTGAGTGTAATTATTGTTGAAATATTTTCAGTGACATTGAAATGGTGTCAGAAGAAAGAGAGAATAAAAAGGTCTGGTTAGCCACTATATAAAACATATTGTGATTTACATCTTTAGGCAACATACCATGTTGGTGGTTATCAAATAAAAAATTGGAAAAGGGGTGATCAATGAATAAGTTATCTCACTTTTTGTTGGGCTATAATAAATAAAAAAAATCTGAATTTTCAAAAACAAGCCTAGACGCAAACAAATTGAACCTGCCACTAAAAACCATCTAAGGTATTAAGGGTGAAAGAAAAAAAATCAACTTTTTTTCAGACATGATAAAAGAGTAAATGCTGAAAATTTCAGCCCTCAAGCTACATTGGTGTGGCCTTTACGCATGATACATACATAGTACTGCTGGCTGGCTAACTTGAAAACTGAAGAAACCTATTTTGACAGTTTTGTTTAACAGTTTCTAATTAGGTGGTTGTGGGGTGGATACAATGAATAATCTACACAATGATTATCCCTTTTGTAATGATAATCATATTCGTACGATTCTGATCTAATTTGGCAAATTTCCTCTAGATAACACAATTAAGAAATGCACAATATTGACAGATTGGAGAAAAAGAATTTAAACTAGATTTTCATTCGTACTGTTTCAATCCTCCCCCTCCCCATATACATTTTCATACAAAGAAGCCATCTTGGACTGAAACCCACAATCAAGTAAATCAATTGATCAGCTCTTCAAATTCAAAGTCAGAATTGGTTACTTCAATGGAAAAGTTCAAGAATGAAATATCTAAACTCAATGATATTTTCTATTGTATAATTTCAGCTCACCATAAATTCACCAAATGTCTGTCCATCCATATGTAACAGCCTAACCAAACAATGTATCCCAATGAAATTTTCTGTGTTCTAATAAGACTATATTTTGAACATATCTTAGAGGCAACCCTGTTGCCAACAAAGAATAACCCCATCTTTTATATGGGTACATCAAGCTGGGGTAACAAAGGAGCTTTCAAACCCCGTCACCCTAGGTTAGAAGGTCTGATCCACAGAGTGGTTGGGGTAGGGGTGGATGGGCCAATGACCCCCTCCTCCCCCAGCGGATGCACATGTATAGGTCTGAATTTTGGCTTAGCCCAAAAATATTGATCTGATTTCCATTTAGCTATATCTAACTCTGTACACATCGTGATTACTCAACAACTGATCATTTTATAAAGTTGACATTCGCAAGATATTGATCTCCCCCAACACAACATGCTCCTAAAAGACGTTAGTGATGTGACAATTTCTATTGAGTGACTAACAAGACCTGTGATACTAAAAGTCTGGTTGTCTTCATCTGTACATAACCTCAAAGTAACCGAAACAGAGCCTTGTAGACAGAATTATTGAATTGAGTTACCCCCCCTCCAAAAAAATCAAGTTTTGATCCCTAATTTGTATGTTCTGCTGTCAACAAAATGTTATTTCTCAAATAAAGAAAATAGAATGATTATTTTGCATAATCACCATTGCTTTTTACCACCGTCTGCCAATATGTAGGCAAATCATAGATTCCTTTGAGATAGAATGATATAGTCATCATACACTGATTTGTTTGGACAGGTACCCTTATCTTTGTTGTAACAGTCACAACATTTCATCGGTTATACTCTCTGGTCTTTGTCTGATGTCTGTCATAGTTGGTAACCTTCAAGGAATTTTGAACTGAACTGAATCCAGAAGGTTATCAACTATGACAGATTCCTGAACACAAGAGGGTACAATGGCCAAAACATGGTGATTATAAAAACCAAGACACTAGTCCAAGTAAAGTGGTGTTTAATAACAATAATTCCTCATCTCAGAAATTCAAACAAAAATTAGAAGAATAAGTTTCTTGACATAATCTTGACATCAGTGTCATTTGGGAAGTTCTCCAGGGAATGCAAAAGGTGATCATTGGACAGCACCAAATCAGATCAGCAAAGACGTTGCGACGCTATGCTCCATAAGGAGCTCACATGTATAAACAAGTGATATCACCCAGTCATGCATGCATACATTTCAGAAGAATTAAAGATGCAGATGCATTTAAATGGCAATTTTGATTGTCAGATATAAAGGAATGTGGCACTTAATCTCCAAATTTGAGACAATATTAATTGCTGCCAAATGATTCAAGATGGTTGGGTGGATATGGGTAAACCACAAACCACTGCATCATTTCTTCAATCAAGTCTTTAATTAAGAGAAGAAAATTCAAATCAAATATCAAGGGAAATGACTACTGATCAACACTACCTACCTTTAAGCCTGAGAAAATTTTATTCATTTTTATTCAATCCAATATAATAAATTCGATAAAAATTTGTTTCCTTCACCTAAGAGTTCAGCAGTCAATTCAGAGCAGTATCATACAGTCTATGTATCTAAAAGTCTAACTACTGCATCATTTCTGGGTGGGTATGCATATGGTTAAACTGCTGCATCATTACTTGGCTGGTCAACAATTAGCTTCCACAACCTGCCCTGATCTGGTTCCAGTGGTCATCCACAAGACTTGTCCATCATCTTGAATTCATTGCAATCGAACTTGACACATCACTCACTGGCCAGTAAAAATAGTATGTAATACCCAGTCTCAGGGATCAGCTGCCCTGGGACAACACTTCCCTATTGAACTAAAAGGGGACACTCAATTTTTGTCACTGGCCCCTACTTTGAATTTGACCCAGAGTTACATTCTACATTCTTGAGGTTGATAAAAACCTACTTACAAGCTGTTGTATGGTCAATACTTTGTTCTCTAAAAGTTTTTTCATTCAGCTCATTTATTCAATTGAACATACATCAGATACAACTGCAACTTTGTTTTCTGATATTGTAGATGCTTCGATGTGATCTGAGGGCTGAGAGCTATTCTTCCCTGAATTGAAAAGGTTAACAGATGTTCCACTTCTTGTCCAGTGATTTATTGACTTTATCAGGATACCTTACATGTTCTGAATTATTTTTTTTTCAACAAATTGTTATTCAGCAGTTAAAAGTGAGACAATTTGGAATTTTCAATAATTTTATATGTACAACTAGAATTTTTCTTCATTAAAATATATTAACTCCATCATTACTTAAAAGTAAGTCACCCAAAGACTATTTGTCCTATGCAGCAAAATTATTTTATCTCAATTTATATATAGTATATACAAATAAGAAATCATTTGATTTTAAATTTGAACAGGGTGTCTTGTATTTCTATTTGGCAAATATGACAGCCTTATTCAAGCCTGAAATACTTTGTATTATTCAGGAAATTTCCTACCAGTCTAATATTAATACTACAAACACAGACCCTACACTATAAAGTTGTGCATTGGATAGTATATATTTAAGCAGACACCCATATGTATTGATCAACTTTTAGACAATGATTAATGGACTACAATAATAAGCAACTTTTGACCTTTAAAAATCATATTTACCTAAAATGGATTACATTTATTGGAAATCAAATAAAAGGTAAGATCTGTGTACAATAATTATGTTTTTTGATATCAGTACAATAAATGATGATGTTTCTCTGACACAAGATTTGCAATGTCAGGTTCAATATTTGACATCTCAATTATCATACCCAGTTCAACATTTAGTCAGTTTCATTAGTTATTTGTTGCATACCACATCATGGAGAAAGCCTTCTTACAAAGGAGAGTTGTACAAAAAGAGCTCAGTTAGACTTATTTTAAATTCATGCTATTAATTTGGGATTCAAACTGCTGATCCCCAACCATTATTTGATTGACCCCGGTTTTGAAACCACTGTTATGATAACCAGCATGCAGACAAATAGAAATCAGACCATTCAGTTCCCAAAGCTGTTTTGAAACTAACAACAGTGTTACAAACTCAAAAAAATTTTTTTGTGCAACACTGACCACAAAAAAGCATCAAAACTCACAAAAAGACCAATGTCTGCCATTTTGTAACTATTTTTGATAGCAGAAAATTGGTGTATTTGCCTGGAATGGTTGGAAAATAGCAAAGAATTGCCTAAAATCACAGAAAAATAATGCTAAAAATTGGGTTGAATGTTAAATTTTCACACAGCCAAAACAAGAAAAACACTAAATTGGCAACACTGACTAGCAATTTTAAGTAATAACTATCTAACTACTGTGTATTTAACAAGATCCATTTCCTAATTAACACACAGTTATGAAAAAATTAATTTCATGAGACCCTGTCTGTTGTTAAACTTCTTCAATATTTCTTGTCTCTTTTTAGCTTTTTCTAATTACAAATGTAAATGGCTTGCAATTAACTTAAAGGATAATTTACGATGCTTTACAATTGTTTTTGCTAGCAATTTATCTTGCTTTTTTTAATCTGATATTTTTTATGGATTTTTCAAAGCATCTTTAAAGAAATAAAGTAGTTTTCATTACCAAAAGTTGTATTTGTGGTGAAAATATTTTGTCCATTTCTTCCAATGTTAGAAATCAGAATAATGCATAATCTATAAATTGAGAGGCAACATCAAGAGGAGACAATCAAACTAATTTTGACTTCAGTAACCTGCAATAACACATTGTATAACATAACAGAATGATGACAGGGAAAGCGTGCAGAATTAATTTATTAAAAGTCATTACATTTTTTCTACTTTTAATTATTGCTGATCTGAATGTGGACACTGCTTTCCCATGCAAAGTTATCGAGAGAAACAGAAAGGGTTGAGTGTTGACCCTGACAGAGAGGGTCATGCGTTGTTATTTTGGTTCAGATTTTTATGTTCTGACACAAACTAAGGATGGATTTCCTTGGATGGGAAAGTCAGACAACAGAAGTGCCGGAAAATTATATCACATTACTTCGGCTAGCCATTAGTATAGTTTCTTTTCAGCATAATTTAAAAATACCTTCAAGAAATCAGTTGTGTCTTGACATCAGACGATAACTCGCAGCCTGCCCACCTCCACTGGGATTTGAAGCCTGGTAGATTGAGATGTTTGTGTCTCCTCCTCCACCATATGTAGAATCAAAAGACCATAGTGCATAAATCTCTACCTTTCTATCTTTCTCTCTCTCTTGTACCCTTTTTCTGCTTCTGCCATGTCTGGATGCTTCAAACGCAACCCAAGAGATAAACATTGTTGAACTGTGATCAACCAACGTCTTTGATTCTTGATTTGACATGCAGGTTTTTGCAACCTGAATGTGAATGTTGCCAATACTGTACACATGAACCTAAGCTTGGTTATCTCTGTGTTTTGCATGCTAAAGCAGAGTCTTTGATATTAGTGTTCAGAAAACCTTGGTGGCTGACAGCACCCACTCTCCAAGTTGACCAACAGTAAAGTTGTTTCAACATCCAACTGCTCATTGTTCTTTCTGCTTTTGTTTTCTGGGTCCAGAACTAGACAATTGTAATGTGGTGTGCATGGCATTGATATACTAATATTTTTTTCAATCAAGGGAGTATTGGAGTTACCATAAAACATCATAAATTTTGATGAACAGAACATGTTTTCTCAATGAAGAATCCAAGATTCTCAAAGCAAATATGGAGCTCAGAGAGGCAACGAGAACAAAGGAAGGTGAAAAAAAAAAGAAAAAAGATACACGAATCAAAGCAACCATTCAATTGCAATTTAACTGCACATAAACAGCCAAAATGGAACAAAGAAATTAGAGACCAAACAGAGATCAGATGCAGAAACCAAGTGAAAACATACAAGCAGCAGCAACAAGAACAAATCAACAACCAAAACATCACAAAGGGCAATTTCCATGAACCGTGAGTGGAAGAATTTGCTTTCAAAGGATGGGACTCTGAAGCCATCAGAGAAGACATTCTGGACTTTTTCTTGACAATGAGAATCACCGATGATGATTATTTTTAGATGTATCCACACACCTCTATGAGACACTTTTTGAGTGGTTGCTCAATCCCAGATATGTTAAATAATAGAATTATGAAGGAGGAGATATGAAGTCATTAAATGGTACAACTTATCTAAAATGACATTTATTCCAATTGATTTTTTTTTACCAGCTGCTAATGATGTTATAACAGAATATCCAAGGCCCACATTTTTGCATTTATAAAAGTGCCCCAAACTGCCCCAAAACATCCCAAATAACCATTCATGATTTTTATTGAAAAAATGACTAGATTAAACAACAATGAGAATTAATCGACTCAAAGGAGAACTATTTGCTCTTCTTCCTTCTACTCTCCCTGTTATCACTAGAACTTATGGTTCTTGTTAAAAGTTGATTAGCATTTACAACTAAAATTTCCTACAAATAAAAAAATTTTTTTAAATCAAATGTTTAGCCTATTAGTTATGATGAATCAAAACCACTCAACAAAATTATGATAAAAACATAAATTTAAATCAATGGGACATATGCCTTTGGGAATTTTTTGTGTTTTTTTCTTTTTTTTCTTTTTAATTTTCTTCTGGCTTGTACACCTGAAATTTGCTTATCAAAATTCTGAAATTTTATTTTTTTCATTTCGCATCTCAGCCTTCAAGAATATTACCACAACTTGGTCCTGTCTGGACATAACACAAAAGAATATGGTTTTGCTATAATAGTAAATAATTGATCAACCATAGCGTCAGAATTTGAAGTCATGTAAAAAAATTCAATCAAAGAATAAATAAGGTCAGAATAAATTCTATTCATGACATCACTTGCGTTTTCCAGTGGAAAACATCTAAAATAGAGGAAGAAACATCTAAATTCTGGAGAATCTTAATGTTATTAATAGACCCGTCAGAACAAGGGCCAAAACAGGTGAAAAGAATTTAAAAAGATAAAAAAATAAAGGCTGAAATTTTTTTAGAATGGGTCTAAGGAAGTACAGATGCTAACTTCCAGGTCTGTAGAGAAAACGGTATGGCCAGGAGCACTGGATCACACAAACAAACATAAAACATGGAAGTCAGGGTTAAGAATTATTTACTAATCTATAAGTGAGTCCATGTCATTATTTTTACAAATCTTAATCCAACTTTATACCACCCCTTCACTAACTTATCAAGACTGACCCTTGTAATTTGTGCAGGAAGGAAGAAAGAACATGGGGTTGGTGTGTACTTTGTGATACTGCAGGGTTCTTATGTGATTTTTAAAAAATATAATTTAAAATACCAGTCATGTATAATTCCTAAAATCATTGTATTATAATTTCAATGAAAAACCTTTTTTAAAAGTGTTCACTGCAGTTGCCTCTCTCAACAACGACAGAAATCATCAGTAAAACACTCATCGGAAAAGATTTGATTAAATACAACTACAATGCTATCCTAGTGTTATTACATGACAAAAAGAAAATTACCATTAATTTAATGATGGATTCTGCACATTTTAAAGGCAGCATTCAAGTGTTTTTCAATTACAAAGTTGTAGTTGAATAGATCATACATTGATGGTGAAGCATTCCATTGCACCTTTCTATTTAAGGATTTTTTCTATCAATAATGTTTTGTGCTGGTCAGGGGAAACTTGGCTGAAAAAATTCTTCAGAATTTTTCAAGATCTTTGCAAAACACTGATCTATACGGTTACAAAAGGTGACTTTTCAGCTAAAAAAAATTAATACGGAAAAGAATGTTTAATCTCTGATGTTCAGGATATTGAATGATCCAAATAGCATATAAAAAAATATAAGGAGAGATAAAAGACATAAGACAGTTGTTAACCATACTTAACAAAGACTTCTATAAAGATATTTACATTCTAATTCAACTCAAGTCATCAAATCAAATAAATAAGAAAAAAGATCAAAAGATAGGTAAAAAAACCTTTGTACTTACCTTATATAAAGTTGTAACAACGCAGATAATTGAGCCTTTCACATCACAAGCCTTGATTCATAGTTGTTATGCTGTTCTCTTTTTGGTGGTAGAATCAGAAATATGAAAAGGTGGTCCTCAGTTCAGCTGCGAGGCAATTGCGTTGTCATTTTATAGCTTCATTGGCCACTGTATTGTAAGCCAAAGTCAGATTCTGACTGAAGAGCTGCTAAGAGGCGGCAGATGTTTAAAATTTAAACCTACTTTGCAAAATTTCCCAGCTCTGGTTTCTCAATACTATTTAAATCTTTACATGTTCGTATACTTAATTCATCTAGTTGCCACATTTGTACTTTAGTTTTCAGTTGTACATAAACTTTTCCTCGTATCCTGAAGCTTTGATGCATAATAATGCTACCAGAATATAAAAAAAAGGATGCATATGAAATTGATTTATGTTTTATTTTCATTTAATTTTAATAAATATCATGTATATCTTGTTCACTGAGTTGTATTGAAGACTAGTCAAATCATTTCAGACTTGCAAGGAATCCCAGCATTGCTTGGAAAAAAACTTTTTGCATTTGAAATTCTTAGTTGACTGATGACAACATTTGGACATTCTAGATAAACCATCAGAGAGCCAGAATATCTTGGGCAGACATTCTGAATGAGTTGCAAAAACATTTTAGCACCATAGTTCATTATGTTGGATTTGTGAAGTTGTCTTAGTCAGAATTTGTTTCATCAAATATGGGCATATTGTAGGTCATTGGAAAATGAATTTTTTTGGTATAAAGTTTATATCAGATCCATATGCCTCAAAGCCAGTTATTTTGAGCTATCAACAATCAAATTTCATAAACCCTTGTTTTAAAATTAAACACCTCGGTGGACTGATAGCTGTAACATGGGAGAGGTATTGATGAAAGATCCCCTTCAAAATTCAATTCTTCTGAAGCCCAACCTTTCGCAAAATATCATTGAAATTCATTGAGAACTTTTGGGGATATCACTTGGACAGAGTCCCTTTGGCGCTATTGAATGGTCCCATCAATTAACTAGGACATACAGAGGTAATTGTGCATGTATCCGCTATAAAATCTGCTGACTTCTTTCATAGATTAATACCTACCCTTTCACAAAATTTCATTGAGGACTTCCAAAGATGCGTGTACAGACAGAGAATTTTTCAAGCTATTGTAATTAGTGGACAGATAGCTACAACATAGGGGAGATAATTGCACATGGATTCGCTCCAAAATTCAATCATTTCTCAAATTCATTGCCTACCCTTCCACAAATTTTCATCTTAATTCATCAAAAATATTAGATATGTGGATAGAGAACTTTTAGTGATATTTTGTAGTTACAGACAGTTAGCTCAGATGTAGAAATGATAATCTTCGATGAATCCACTCAAAGATTTTATTACTTCTTTCATGACCTAATGCCTAGCCTTCCATACAATTCTATCAAAATTCATTGAGAACTATTGGAGATATCATGTGTACTGACAGAGAACTTTTAGAGATATCTTATAGTTGCAGACAGTCATTAGGGAGATAATTCTATATGGATTTGCTCCAAAATTCCCTACCTTCTTTTGTAGCTTATTGTCCACCATGGAGAAATATCTGTATTTTTAAATTTATCTTTGTATGATCTCTCGAGAACCACTGATCCAAACAACTTCAAACTCAACACTGTACTACTTTGTATGTTCGCATATCTGGCAAATATCAACTTTGTACAATAGTCAGTTGTCAAGTGGTTCACAGACACATAGATTTCTCCAACCGTAGTGAGATGGTGTGAAAAGAGTAATTTTCAAAGTTGGCAACAACTATTATTTCATCCAATTGTATGTAAATAAGTGGAAAAACAGGAGAAACAAGAGTTGGTGGAATGTGCAAAGTAGGTCACACCTGCAGGTTTATTGAGTAATAGAGCCGCTTTTCAAGTTGCAGAGAGATACCCAAAACTAACCAGAATTATAGACTCATCCATGGTCATAACTTTGGAAAGAAATTGAGGGTCATTTTGAACTTGTCCTCTCAAATCAAGGCATACATCCCGATGATTGTTTTTTGATCTTCTGAGAGAAAACAAGGCACAAATTTTGCAGAAACTATTTTCATTTCCAAATATTCTGTTGATGTTTGCTGGCATAAATTTCGAGACAGTCTCCTCAGATATCTCATCAATGGTCCAACATCAATCTTCATAGGTTGTGTGGAAAGCTTTATCAAGATTTTCATCATTTCAGTTGGTTAGTCTTCAAGTGACATTTCACCAAGTTTGAAGCATGAATACCACTTGTACACTTTTACCAGTCTTCTTTGAAAGCTTTTTAAAGCATTATGATATATATAATATTTTCAGATGCAGTTTTCTCCCCAAAGAAAACACACAGTTCTTTCTTATCAGTCAATGTGAAAATCGGAGAAACATGCTTCCAGATACCAGAAAAAAGCCACAAGAAACAAATCAGTCAATTCAGAACTATACCATGTGGTAGGCTGGCTCAGAATAATGTCAACTCTTGACACCTAGCAGCACAATGTGCAAAGGTCTAGTTTGCACATCTCATTTGAATTCCATTTTGGAGGGGGGTACCTCACACAAACACAATGTCAGGAATGAAATATCTATAATTGTTGCCCATGAAAATAAAGGCCACTTTAAACTGACAAAGAATTGAAACTGAATCATGATTTATAGAACAAGAAAATAATTTTTTTCTTTTAAGTGATATAGAAGCCAATTCCAAGACTGGAATGATATCCTTTGCTTTCCTCTAGACTACATCAGTGAGGCCAAGAGGGGTATTCTGTCAACTGGGTATTCCACATGCCAGGCCCAGGTTTGCGCCATGGGGAGGTCACTTCAATGTCATTCCATTGTCTCGAGACAGAAGGAGACCTTCTTCAACTGAGATATAATAAGTTCTTTTTCTTAAAAGACTTCCTGCCATTTTGCTTGCAGGCAGGAAGAGCTTTCTGCATAAGCATTATCAAATTCTATGAACTTACTTATATGTTATGAAAGAACAATCTGACCTTTAATCGTACAATATGAAAGTGGCTATACAAACTGAAAGAAAAATCTGTGGCAGATGAATTAAGAAGCTGAAATAAATGAAGATAAATTAATTTCCTAAAACAGGTGCCGAGTAATAATGGATTATATTTAAATGAAACCTGCAAAAAAAATCTATTTGTACAGAAAGAAAATTTTTTTTTTCACTGCAATAATCATTTTTTCAAAGGAAGAAGTCATTTTCACTGCAATAATCAAGCTACACAACGTGAATCCAATAGAAACGGATTGAATCAGGGGTGAAAAACAAAACAAAAACAAGAATTTTAAAAGAGGATTCAACAATTGACCTGAAAGAAAAAGTTTTAGTATTTATCTCCAAGGTAACAGAGGGTGAACTCCCTAACTGTTTATTAAAAAACAAAAAAGCTTTTACAACTCTAACTGTCAAAAGGACAGTTTACAACATTGAAAAACTACATTAAGATCACCAATTCTTTCAGAAGGACCAACAACATTAAATCAATACATTCTTTTATTATTGAGACAACCGGCAACTTGAGTGTTTCCATAGAAGGACTATGTCCAATTATGGAAATCAGACGGTGATAGGATTTTACCGATCTAGAAACTTTATATACAACCTGTCTAAGGAGAACAGAGGTCATGATCTTGAAGGCCCAGCACTGCTAGATAGGTTACATGATCCATATGGATAGCTCATGTATGCCCTGTCAAGTCCTTTATAGAACCCTGGCAGAGAGCCACAGAAACAAAGAGCGTCCAAGAAATGCTAGAGGGACTTCATTAGCTTAAAGCATTGTACCATCCTTGTGAAAATCTTGTAACGCCTAAAAAGGATGCCAGGCTTGACAAAAAGCAAGAGATAAGAGCAATATAGAGTTTCTACATGAAAAGTACATTGACCAAAAACATCATATCTTGTCACACCACTGGTGTATTCATCACCATGTAACATTGCTTCAAATCTATGTCATGGAGGATGTGGTCCATGTCATATCCCCACTTCTGGAGCTAGTCTCTTGTTCTTCCTATTTGGGATCTTGATCTTAGAGTGATCCAGTTCTCTTTAAAGAACGATAACCCTTCAGGTAGGTCCTCACTTGGGCTTGGCACAGCTTCATGGAGGGAGGGGGGCAGCAGCCACTCTCTGTCTGTTTCAATTTCTCTAATCTATAAGCTGTCAGTGTTGCATGGGTTGACCAAAATGGGATGAAAGCAACAAAGATGACAATGTCAGTCAGGAAGAATTATTGAATAGTTTCTAAGACATTCTTTTCTGAGTAGCAGATGTACAACTAGTTGAATAGGTGTTACAAGTGATCCTCAAAATGATATATTCAACTTGTTTAGAATAAATGACATTTATTATTCTTATCTCCTTCCAATGCAGGTTTTCACTTTTTCTGACTACCTCAAGGTCCTGATGTGATGAAAGGGAAATGACTAGGGCAAGCTTTAGATGTGGTAAAGACATAAGTGCATAATGTATGGCAATCTCCAACCTAATGATGGAATCTTATGCCCCACATGTGGAAGAGACAGCCTTTCATATTTTGGACTCCAAAGTCACCAAAGGAGCTATCAACTCTATAATAAAAACAACCCATGACGTGTATACAGGAGAAGTTGAAGGCTGACATTGTATTGGTAAACTATTAATACTACTATATTATATCATTATTATCTAAATGAAATGAGAACATGGGGAGAAGTGGAATATAATCAAAGAAATGAGATAAATGCAAACTCTTACCTCTGCGTCAGGCATATGGAGCCACTGCTTGGGGTTGTCTTCAGCGGCAAGGAACCCAATCAGATCAATAGCAGTCAGACGTGTTTGTCGTCGAGATGATACAAAAATCAGAACTGGTTTTGTGGAGGAGTGAGTTTTGATGGCTGAAAAAGTTCAAAGATCACAGATATCATCTGACCTGAAGCTGGATATTTTGCTGATGGTCATTTAACCGATTATTTGTCAACAGACATTTCATGATTTTTTTCATGATGAATCATTAATCCATTACCTGCAGAAGGTGGCAAATGTAATAGATATTCATTGCAAGAATTAAACCTCTTGTCCATAGCAAATTATTCATTGCAAGATAAAAGCCCTGACCCTAGAGAGAACTGAGTCATCACTAATCACAATAAAATAGAAATTTCATTGAGTTAGCCATAGAACTGCAATGACAGAAATTTCCATCATAAAAAATGGTAACTTGTACTATTCTGTTGTAATAGAAGCTCTGTCTGTTCATCGCAATTTGACAAAGCTAAGAAGTGCGTCAAGGGTTTGAAAATGGATACTGCTTGAACAGTTCATAGAAAATTGACAGCAAGATGCATATTTGTACAAGTCATGTCATTCTTGGCAACTACAGGTGCCATTTTTTGAAAGAGTCATTACTGGAGATTAGAAATAGATCCTTTTTCACAATGTTAAGTGCTATCATCAGTGGCTCAGTCATGATGATAGACCTGTGTCCCAACCTAAATCTTTAGAAGTGTTTAGTGATACATGCCAGGAATCATTCATAATGATTTAAACAATAACCACACAGTTACAACTGAAGTTTATTGATAACTTTGGTGTTTTAAAACTGCCCTTGACAGACAACACGCATCGTTAGTCAACAAAAAAAAAGGAGTCATTCTTCATGATAATGTACATCCTCATGCCACGCGAGCAACCAAGGATCTCATAGGAGCAATCAGCTAGGAAAAAATAATTCATTCATCATAGTCAGTGGATGCAAGGTCAGAGTATCATTTGTTTGGAAAACCATCTTGATTGACAAAGACCCACTCCAACATAAGAGGTTCAAAATCTCTTATTTTAGGTCAGAATTGAAAGAATTTTCCGAATCTTATATAAAAAAAACTTGTTGATAAACAGAATAAGATTATCAAAAGTGAAGGAAAGTATATAAATGATTAAGTATCTTTAATTACTGCTTTATTTGTGTTTACAAATAAATTGAAATATTGCACAGAACTTTTGTTACAACCTGATAGAAGAGCTGAAGTATTTGCAAGAGTGCAGAGCATCAGGTATCCTACTATGATTTAAATTTTCTGTGTATTAATAGGACCCCCAGGCAAGTTTTTAGCAAGTTAGTCTTTGGAAATTTTTCAAAATGATAGAGTGATCACACTCAATCCAATTATAATGATCTGATTTCAATCTATATATCTGGTTCTAAAAGTATGATTCCATTTATCTGTATGTGACTTCGAAGTAGCTGAAAAAGAGCATCGTAGCCAGAGGTTACTTAATTAAGGTACCCTAAAATATCACCTATAGGGCAGGATTTCTAACTAATACTTGAGTATTCTTTGAAAAGTGTAGTATATTAGGAACCATCAACCAAACTGTCAACATAGGTTTCTTCAGTTTTCAATTTGGTCCTGCTGGCTGTTAGGCTATGTATGTATGTATTCATTAGGTGCACAGTTGCATCAATTTTGTTTTTTGAAAATTCCCCCCGATATAGGTTTTTTGGCAGAGGGGGGGGTCATTTTGGAATGTAAGTTTATGCTAAATCTATCCCTTACTTTGTTACTACATATTTTTGGAAAATCAGACTTTTTTAGTGATCACTACCCAACAAAAGATAAGAGAAGTAACTAATCCATTGATCACCTGTTTCTCCACTCAAATTGATCACCCCTAACACAGCATGCAGCCAAAAGATGTTGGCCATGTAACAATTTCTATTGAGTGACTTACCAAGCCGGTTTTGATATTCTTCATGGAGAAAATTCTCCAAAGAGAATATGTATGGCATAGACAGGAATGAGTTCTAAGTAGATTTGAATCTAAAAAATTAGTTTGTTTGCGGGGAGAGTAGGAAGTAACATGCTGTAAGTAACAATCAGAACAATTACTGTGCATTAATACAGAAATTTGGATCACTCAAATACAATGACCTAAGAAGCATATATAGTTTTTATAAGATAATGACTTCAATCATAACAGTGATCTTATCAGTGTTTACTCAATAATTAAGCAGCAAAAAAATGTGCAGATTTATCCTGTCAATTCCTTCATATAATGAAGACACATACGAAAGGAAACATTCAACCTGAATTACTCGACTTGCATCATCTTTATGCCCCACACATGAATCAAGAGGTGAGAGAGGCATAAGTGTCATCAGTTCAAACTCCAGTATAGACTGGTTATGTTCACAGTGCCCAAATGCCCTTAGTAAAGACATGAATCGATCCCTTTTCCCTGAACTATAAGTAAAATAGCAGGACAGACTTTGGCAGCAACCAGTCTAAGAGGAAGACTACTTTGAATTCAAAATTGGGAGCTGACTTAGGATGGAATAGTGCTTTCATGTGTGAACAGCTCTCATATTTCAATCACTGCTATTTCCAAAGTAATCTTACATTGTCTTTAGCCTTATTCTGGCAACTCCTGTAACAACACTGGTGCCAAGTAGTCTCAGCCCTTGTGTTTCCTTAGGATAATATCAATGCTTTGATAGGGGAGACTTGCTGCATGAGCAATCACCCATCCTCCATACAATCATGCCCAGGACTGTGCCCTGGAGAGACTGAAAGCTAGACTCTCCCAGGGGCAGATCTATAGTCTCTTGAGATGGATAGACAAATGCCATTGAATGCCACACATATGACTCAAGTTGCCTCCTTTGAATCATAGACATAGGTAAGACAGATACCAAACAAAATGTAATTCTTTCTGTATTTGATGAGTTTCTTTGATCTGCTCTGATCAAAGGAATAACCGAATCAACCTCAAAGGAAGAAGAAACCGTTATCGATGACTCTAAATTTAAACATAAACCAACTATTTTCTGACCCTCTCTTTATAGCTAAGGATAGAATAGTGCTTTCATGAGTGAATAGTTCTCGTATTTCAATCACTGCTATTCTAGACTTCATAGAAGGTAGAATTACCAAACTGATCAATGACTCTCTCTCCTCACGATAAGCATGCAGACAAGCAAATTCAATTTACTACTTTCTGTGATTTGGATTCCTTTCAGGTCACAGTCAGCATCCTTCCTCTTGTCATGAGATCTTCCATATCTTGCCACTCAATAGAAGAATCATTACATAGAAAAAAAAAAAGAAAAAGAAGTCCACGTACAAAAAAAAACAAACTTCAGTGCCATCATGACCACTAGTACCACAAAAAAAAACAAAAAAAAAACTAGAAAGCCCCCCCAAGAAAACAGCCCTCTACCAACACCATACACTAACTAAAAACTGAATGAAAATCAGTCTATACATAGCTATGATGCAGGAGGTATGACTGTATTTCGATTTTCTATATTCCAGACCATTGCCTTAATATATGAAAGATATTCCTCAATAAAAAAAAAAAAAATATTTAAAAAAAATTTATAAAAAAAAAAATAAATAAATAAATAAAAAAAAAAAAAATAAATAAATAAATAAAAATCGCTGGAATAACCCAAAAATTTGATCAATTATCCAATAGTCTATGACCCATCCTTCCATAACATGTCATTGAAATTCATGGAGAACTTTTTGAGATATCATGTGGACAGGCAAGTGAATAAATTCTGTTCCTCATCAATCGGCAACTACCACCAACACCACAAAAAATTTAAAAACTCATAATCCACAAAAGCTGATGAGCTTTTTTCTTCAGTTTATAATGAGCTTATACAATTCACATATATTCTGAAAGTAAACCTTCATTAATATGGCTACTAGTGATCCGGTTCAACTCAGCACTGATTTAATTTTGGGGGGATGAGCATATGACTATAGTGAAGGCTGGTTTCATCAGCAGTTCAAGCACCTTGTCTGTACAGCACATTTCACGAATTTCTAAATCAAAGCTTTTTTCCCCACTTTATTATTTAACTTGAACTGAGTTTCATTGATATTTCAAAGGTTTGATGAAGTGGTTAGCTACTATTTAGAAGTAATCCTTTTGCAAATCAATCAGCATTTTCACTAATCCAGTCCCAATTATGAAAGATTAGTGAAGGTCTACTGTACTTTTACATCTTGATCCTATTTCTGGCATCAACTTCTGAAGTTTTAAGGTTGTATTATTAATAGAAACCATCAACTGAAACTGTCAACACCGGATTCTCTCAATTTTCAAGTTGGTCAGGTTGGCTATGTATGTATGATTCACGCATACAGGCAGCAAAAATGGAATTACATGGTCGTAAATTTGAACACTGACTTCTTATTATATCTAGAGAAAAATATCATTTTTTTAAAATTCCCCCTGGTTGCTTTTTCAGAGGGTGTCAAGTTTGCAATGTTTTTTGAAAATTCAAACTTTTTTTTAGTGATCACTGCCTAATAAAAGGCGAAAGTAGTATTTTATCCATTTATCACCCCTTTTTCTAATTTTTCCAATGATGACCCAAATATGGCATGCTGCAAAAAGATGTTAGTTGTATGACGGTTTATCATTATTATTAATGGTTATTGGATGACTAACCAGAACTGCACTTTTAAGGATTGTCTCTTCTGAATGTGATTCTTGCTTTGCCAGACCCCTAACCATTTATGGCAGAGGTGGGATAAAAATCCTGCACTTAAAGAGGTAGGAGATTCATTGTCTGAGGAGCCCCAAAGGAAAGTGCCAAATGAACAACAGTTTTTGTCTCTAAATCACTTGACCAACACGTACATGCATAAGGATCCCCACTTCCCAGGCGTATAAATAATACCAATTATCCATGAAAGAGATATACAAACACAAAGATATGAAATCATTTGTCCCAAGCACATATGTAAATTAGGTAACTAGATAGAACTGCCAGACAGTAGCAGTGTTGATTGCTATAAATAAGGGAAACTGTTACTGTTGCACACTTGTACTGTAATGCATTTCATTGGTGATCCTGCAACAGCAAACCAACTTACAGGGAGGAAGTCTGGAAGAGAGTTCCACAAAAAATACATATCAAGTCTTTATATCATCTTGAGCACTACAAGAAGCACAGGAAGACTTAATACATTATTCCTGGGCACTGTAGCAGTAGGCAAAGACTCACAGCCAGGGGACTTGATGGTGGATAGCAAGAGAATAAAATTTTAAATTCACAGCCATCCCTGAAGAATTACTCAAGTTGGTGTTCAGAAGTAACACTCCAAATCTTGAAAAGGCAAAAAAGCCAATAATGGGAGCAGGTTCTGGATTACATGTTCTGGGAATAACTAATATTACTCTGAAAACAAAACAAGCAAAAAGAAGACATGAACATCATACACAAGTAAGAGACAAACACCAACAAATGGAAAAATTTTAAAAAGTTATCAGTCATGTGGAAGACATCACTGAATGGTATGCAAGAAAGTTCGTAGCACAGAGAAATTCTGGTGACACAAAAATATATGTCGACCTAACACAACTAAATAAGTTGCAGGGTAGGGAAAAATATATTCTGCCGTCAGTAGAACTAATGCAAGGTTCATCAACTGGAGACAGGCTTTTAAGTAAGTTGTACACCAATATGGGGTTTTAGTAAATCCCTCTTGCTGAAAAATCTGCAAAATGAACAATATTTATAACACCTTTTGGTCAATATTACTTCAAAAGATTACCATTTGGAATTGCTTAGGCACCCAAACCCTTTCAAAATAGGATGATTACAGTAGTAGCTGTGAAGCCTCAGGAGTTTCTATGCCACATGGACAATATATCAATACCAGGGTACAAACATTGTTTTGTTAATGCAATATTTTTGAAAGATGCAAACTTTTAAAAAAGAAAATTTAAGGTCAAATTTCAGATGAGGGAATAAAATCAGTGTAAAACAGCTGCAGCAGAAGAAATTTGCAAGCCTTCAAATGCTAGTCAATTATGCAACTTCTTTGAAATGGTGAACCAGATCGGGAAGTTTATTCCTCAACTGGTGGAAAAAGACAAATCACTGGTTCAGGGGAATATGTGTTGGTTCTAAATGATACCAATAAAATATCAAAGTTTTACCAGGTGCCTTGAGTTTGGTTTATGATCAGTCCTCCTTCAGAAATGGGGTAAAGAGTAGAAACCTGTTGCCTATGCCTCTTGATCATTTTATCCAGTCAAGCGGAGATATACTCAAATTGAAAAAGAAGCACTTGTATTAATGTGGGCCTATGAGATTTAAAACTTTTTGCTAAAGCAATATTTTCAGCTAAAGACTTACTACAAGCTTCAGGGATCCCACACTCTGGATGCCTTACCCCCCCCCCCAGGAATCCAATGATCTAAATTTGTATGAAATATCACATGTTTCCAACAAAAGTTTGTGGGCTGTGGACAAACAGAGAAAAGGAGAGAAGGAAAGACCCAGCATGCCATGAAAAGCCTCACAGAGCATCAGACTTTGATAGACTCCCACTATGGAAAAAGGTGAGGTTGACTGATGCAAGAGTTACCGGGACCATGGTTGGCAAACATCCAGCACCACAGACCATGTATAATGAAAGTGAAAGGAAAAACAGCATGTCCCTATGATGTAGGGGCGTAGGGAATTAAACCTCTCTGATTGAGATTTGTAGACTGAAAAAATTGTCAGTTAAAATTTCAAAATGAAATATCTAAGAATTATCAAATCAATTGAAATGAAGGACAATTTTAAATAAAAATTCAAAACAAAGATTATACTGACAACAAAGCTTTCCTTTCTTTTGAAGAAAGAAATATTGCATACTTAGATTAGGTAACCAGTCAGAACTGTCTAAAAGTAACAGCATCAATCACTATGAATACGGGAGACTCTTACTGCTAGCACTGTGTCCAAACCAGGAGCTCTGAACATAATGATTCTAACATTAGCACATATGACAGTCAAAAGCATTCAAAAGATACTTCATATACCTGAAAAATAAATGAACGTTGTGGCCAAGAGGTAGAGTGCTCATAACTGGTTCAGAAGGCTGTGGTTCAATTCACCACTATATCATGCCAAAGATTTTTAAAATGGTACTCATTTCCTCTTGTTAAGTAACCAGCATAAAGACTAGAAATCAAGAACCTGTCACTGAGGCTAAGAAGTTACAGCCAAATTGTGTTGTACACACAAGTTCTCTTAAGATCACCGAAGTTAAGCAATGTCAAACCTGGTCAGCACTGAGATGGGTAAGCATTGGATAATGCCAGGTGCTGTAAGCAGAATAAAAATTCAACAGGCCTAGCAAGCTGGAAGTGGGTCTTACTAACAACTACCTGTGTACCTAATCCCGTGATACCTCATCAAGCACTCAGCAAGGGACTAGGATTGAAGAACCTCTGCCCAAGGCTATAGGATTACAACCAAATCCTGTTGGATACACAGGTTCTTCTAAGACCATCAAGGTTAAGCAACATTGAGCCTGATGAGATCCTAGATGGGTGACCATTGGGGAATTCTAGGTGCCGTTAGTAGAATGAAGCTTTGACTGACCAGGCAAACTGAAAGTGGTTCTTACAACAGCACATTACCCCTCGACATAAGTGGAGAACATTCATACATGAAATATACAAGCACAAAGAGATGGAATAATTTTCAAAGGACATATCAAAAGTATTTTTTAAATACACATGTACTAGAACTAATTATCTAAAAATTAGATCTTTTACCAAAAATTATCTTGAAATAAAATATCAGTACAAGATTTGGTAATTGTTGGTCCAAGCCATAAAAATCCCCTCAAAGGCACTTTTTTGAGAAAATAAAAAACATTATGGTGACTCAATACTTCAGTAATCTAAAAATAATCATTTATTCTTTGATGTACAAATACATACAGACTCAGCCCTATGCTTTAACCACTTGTCTACATTCCTGCCACAAGCAACTAATTCAACATTAAAAAAAAAGGAAGAGACAGTAGAAATTACTTTATCAGAGTAAAAAGTTTGCCTATTGACATATAGTCTATAAAAACTTTATTTTTCTTCTGTTTTTTATCTTCATTCAGACTTTATTGCTATCTGAATTTGTCATGTAATGCCTTTAAAGATAACATGATAAACATATTGTCAAAAGTGTCCTTTAAGTTTCTATTTCTCTATTTCATATATCTCAATACAAGTGATGCTATAAAAACTACCTAAACATGGGCACAGTTCAACCAAATTTGGCAAGTATACATGAAAGGGTTAGGTGGGGGGTTCTATTTACAATGTAATTATATGCCAAAGTGAAACCTTACTTTCATCCATATACATCTCTTTTTATTTGATAAGTTTATTACGTCAAGGAATCTAAGGTGAGAAAGTCAAGGTGTCAAAAGTAACAGGAAACTCCCCACCTTGTTCAAAGAATGGAGTCTTTTCCTCCTCTTTAAGGAGTCAAAAGGGAAGGGAGACCTCTACACTAAGTGAAAGGAGATTTTTTTCTTCCAATAAAATGTCAAAAGAGAAGGCAGAGGTGTTGCTGAGGAAGGAGTTGAGCGATATTTTAAACAGCCATCCGGGCTTCCAATGTAGCGGAACCCATAAGCTTTATAAATAGAAGTTCACCTACTGCATTTCTACTGACAAAATGCAATATCTGTAAATGTTGGCGGTGGCCCCTCAAAGAGCCAAGCCTTCCAGGGCCCTCAAATATCTCTGTACACCCCTGAGTGGAGGAAAACTATGTATTGTTGTCACATATTTAACAACTCATGCTATATAGCCGCAAACACCATTGAGAAAATACAATGAAAAAATTGTACTTTTAACAATAGCCTTATCATTACTAACCTACTTTGTAAGTCTATAGCTTATGAAATAGATTAGCAATAAAATGGCAATACAGGCTGCCCTGATTTTTATCACCTTCGATTCCACCAATAATTATCTTGAGTTGATATTGAGGTCATGTCAATTCTCAGTGTGACAAATGCTTGGCTATGATATTCAATGTTGTACATATTGCTCACACATACAATTCACTAACGGAAGATATTTTAATATCGAATGTATTGTCAGAGATTTATTTCTGAAGTCTTCCTTTTTTTTCACACAGCTTCAATTTATGCCAATTGATAGTAAGGCAGGTTTGAAATTTGCCCAAACATTTCTTTTTGTAATTCATATAGGATTTCATTGCTTAAGCTATTATCTATCTATTCTATGTATTAAAGAAGCGAATTAAAATTATTTTTATCAGGACTGCATACGATATGTATTATGATATTTAACTTACGATATGATGTATATATCACAATACAAGATGAGCTCAGCAAAAGAGAACAACACCCAAAAGGAGAGTGTTGAAAAAATTCAACTTGAAAAAACTCTACTAGAATATGAGGTCGGGCAAAAAATTAAACCTCCTTAAAAAGTGTAATTGGTATTTTAAAAAAATCCACCCAAGTTCAAAAGAAACAGATTAGCCAATAAAATGTATAACTGGCAAAATTACACCCTTTCCCTAACAACCACTTTTGCACTGATAGAGGATTCTATTGACTACGGTAGAATTTTAAAAATGTCAACATGTGGTTGCTATTTGCAGTAAAATTGTAAAAAGATATTAAAACAGTCAGTACTAAGATGTAATTTAAGAAAATTGGTTTCATTTTTTCAGACAAAAATTCAGTCTTTTTTCACTTATTTAGATTTTACATGAGCTATAAAAGTTAGTATCATTGAAGAATTTTGTAGACCATTTATTGTCAAAGAGAAAAAAAATTGCGAATTGTTGCAGCCTTAATATTTATCAGTAAAAACTTTTATCAACATGTGATTTTTTTCAAGCTGATTTTGCTTACACAACCTTGTCTAGGAATGCATCTCCCGCATAAAATCAGGTTAGCTTGTACTTATATTTGAAGCTCTTGGGAAATGTGTTTGACAGCATAACTGCATGGGCAGATTGGGCTCGTTAGCTGAGGTTGGCAGCCAGCCTAGGAAAAGACAATCTCTGAAAAAAAAAGCTGAGCAGATGAAGCCCACAGCCATGGCAAGCAATCCATCTAAGACAAGGAAATATCTGACATAACATCCACAAAGTACCATGGAGTGCTAGATTATTCTGAGATGTAAAGACCCTGGGTCCATGAAAGCCCTCAACATCTAGCATCCATGCCTCTGCCATTAGACTATAGTTATGCTGACTTGTAGGTATCTTCAGGAAAGGAAAGACAATAGGAGTAAACCCAGACATAGAAATACAGAGTGGAACTCCTAAGACAGTAGGATGCTAGCTTTGTTTTCCTTCCAGAAACTCCTACAGCCAAGCTGATTCCAAAACTATTGCTCAGCTTTCTTTTGGATTAGATCATCAAGGTCAGAGGAGGATTCGTCTGATTGAGCATCCAAGGATCTCCTTATACTTCACCAAGACTTGTGCCCTGGGAGGTGATCTTAGTGCAACTGCTCATAGCGTCAGAATTAACAAGATAAATAGAAGGTACGAGCGGCTGCTGAAACCACTCAATTACAGACCAATTGTCAGAATATACACTATTATCTTCAATGACAGGAGGCCTATATCAACATTGACATATCAAATCACCATAAAAACACATATTGCCTGACCAACCAGCCAAATGAGCAACAGATTCGTCTCTCTTGGAATGTCCTTATCTATCTGTTTATATGTGTCTCCCAAGCACTTTTGGTCAAATTTTGAAAATTTGCAGGATTCACTTTTTTTTGAAAATCCAAAATGGCACCCATTTTCCAAGATGGTTGCCAGATTGGCCTCCCACATTTGATTTTTCTAGTAGAAATATGTACAGTTGGCCGATTTGAATGATTTTGGTGTCAATTTATATATTTTAAAATATGCTAGAATATGTATGACCTCTACTTGTGAGCAAAGAGATTGAGTCTTGCTTCATCCATACCAGTGGATGCACTTGATCTGTCATACATGCAAATCTCTCTTGAGATTTTTTTCATTCTATTCATTTTCTTTATACATTTCTGTATTCAGTTATGTCTGTCCAAACAATAACTCTGAAAGTTCTCAATGAATTTCAAAGACAAAAATTTGGAAAGACGGGCCACTGGGTGAGAAAGTGACCAATTGGGGGCATTCATTTTTCTATACAGTGCGTACTGCTGTATGGAAACATCCATAACTCATGAAGTATATCTGTAACAAAGACTTTGTATGCAATCTTGAAAATTTCCTGAGGTTGACTTTTAGTATGTCATCAAGCACATCTGATGTTACAAAAAAAAAAAAAAAAAAACCATTTAGGAACCTTTTGTTGTGAAAATTTAAAAGAACTGATTTTTAAGCAGTTGATATAGAAAATGAATTCAACCGTTGCTGTGGACATACCTTTTTAAGTCTCCATCACTGAAAATGATTCGTACCTATCAGAGAACATTTGCACCAAATTTCATGCTTTTATCACCAATTAAGCAATTTTTGCTTACATTATCGAAAGGAGCAAACTCCTATAAAATTAGATTTTATCAATTTAAAAATAAAACCCAAAAAAACGCAGACAGGTATAAAAAAATTGATCTGTCTCTGAAAACCAAGCACTGACAGCCTTGCTCCACACCACTGTCTACTAAGTTGTGAGGCAAAGCCTATTCAGCCACATTTGCTGCAGACACTTGGAGTGCACTCTGCTTGGAATACTATGTGATGGCACCATTTCTAAATTACACCAAGCATTTTGGTGTTATGTAAAAGAATATATATAAATATAGCTATATAAAATCAGAAAAATTTCATCCAATAGGCATGAAAATGTACAAATTGGTGCCAAGATCATTCAAATTGGCAATCTACACACATTTCTATAGAAAAAAAAAAAATCAAGTTTAGGTAACCAATTTGGTGGGCATCTTGTAAAATGACCACCATCTTGGATTTTCAAGTGACCAACCAAGTAGATTTTATCAAAACCAACTAAAGAACAAACATAAAATTTCATGCTAGTATCATAATGTGCACAATTGCCTCCAAATATTGATTTTATCTGCACAATTAACAAGAAAATTATGAACTAATTATTTTCTCCAACTTAATGATAAAACTTGAAATAAGAAATGTTTCCAGAATAGTAATTGGCTCACATGAATAATGATGCCCAACAGTGGTGGCTCGTCTTTAGGCACTGACGAACGGCACCCCCCCCACACTTATTTTCACGCAATATATATGTATAATATATGTTTATTTATCTATACTTGTATGAGATATTTGATACTATAATCAATAATCCTCTCATTTCTAGAAATAAAAACAACAAAAATCCCCATGGAACTGTCTACTCCACAGTTCCTCTGCCAGAAATTTATTTTGTCGTGCAACTAGACACATGTCATAGGCAAACTGTTAAAGCGAGTTAGAGCATTGTGGCTCAAGAAGTGCTGAGCGGTTATTTGTGTAGGAAGCAGTGATAAGAGAGAGATTCCAATCAGTACTGTTTATTTCCTACATAGAGGAAGGTGAAAACAGACTGGCCTTTTTTTTTGTTGATGTATTATCTTGATAGATCCTTCTGTAAAGCAATGTTTTATGAACAATTATTATTATTAAATTTTAGATACTACTATCCAACTTTATCCTCATTTTTCAGTTGCTTTTTTTTATTGAATATTTTAACCTTTGACAGCCTGAGTTGCGATGAAAGAAAACAACTGAAAAATTAAGATGAATTCTAATTGTGGTATTAAAAGAATTTGAATAAAATTTATAATGAGGATTTAAATATATCTGATGAAAATAATTAATAAGATAATCGCTTTTACAAACAATTTTGGCCAGAAACATCTCCAGTGTTTTTCTTTTAAACAGCAGAAAAAGAATTTCATGGAAAAAGTAACAAAAATTCATTGGGGCAAGACTATATCAATTATTAAGGTGGTATAGCTCTATATGCCAGCAAGGCCAATTAGGGATCCATTGCTTTTCTTAGCATATTCTTTTTAGTTTGCACTGTTCTTATGGGTTTTCCATTCCCTTTTGAGTATTTTGGGCTGCCGGCTCCACGCCGAAATCTGTATGTTGCAAAGGCTGTGAATTTTTGATCAGAGAATCATGTCCCATTATCGGTAAACAGTATCTCTGATACTCCGTGGTATACAAATATGGATTTCGAGTGGATCGTTGGTTGATCTTGTGGATATAAATTTTGCTATCACAATGTACCACCACCAAGGTGAACAAATCTGCACCCAACTTTTGCCAGGGTCTGGCAGGGAGTTCTGCCTGTATACATGGGTATGAGTGGTTTGAGCATTCTTTTAAACATTCATTGCAGCTCATCACTACTTTTTTCTAGCTATTGGCTAAAGCTTGTCCACCACATGCTTTACCGTGCACATTTTATACTTTCAATTTTTTCTTGACAGCCTTTGTGAATTTTCTTTATGACATCCTTTCTAATGGCTAATGGAACTAGCCTTGTGCCTTACAGTAAAAGGCCATTCTAAACAGTTAGGAGGGCTCATTAAGCCCAGTACTTTTTCATAATACCAGCATCTGCATTACACTCAGGCCATCTATCATGATACAATCACATAACTTCTTGGCAAACATTGTCTGATTTTAAGTGATGTTTTAATTTTTCCAGGTACGGTTTGCTTACTGTTAGGCCCTGCATAATATGATCAGCATATATGTTTGTGCTTTCCATGAGCTCAGTGTCAGGGGTAACTGTATTTTCTTGCATATGACAGCATGTCTGCAGCCCACAAATTTGGGTCAAAAGCATATGATATCTTATACAAACGTTTTATCAGCCCTTATCTAAATCATTGGATTCTGGTGGGTTAGGCATCCAGAGTATAAACTCCCAGAGGGCTTACTGGTGGTTCGGAATAAATCTCCAGATTAAAATGTTGTTCTAGCAAAAAGTTTTCAGAGACTCACGTTAACACAAATGCTTCTTTTTCAATTTGAGCATACCTCCGCTCGACTGGATAAAATAATCAAGAGGCCTAGGCAAACCCCATTTCTGAAGAAGGACTGATCATAAACCAAAACTGAAGGCATTTGCTAAAGCTTTGGTATCTTTATTTGTGTCGTATAGAACTAACACACGTTCTTGACAGATCATCCTTTCCACCGCTGAAGGCTCTGCTCTCGTCAATTCCCCTGAACCAGTGATTCTTTCGAGACAGTATTTCTCTTTTCTTTTTCCGCTAGTTGATGAATGAATTTCCCTATTTGGTTCACCATCCCAAAGTTACATAATTGGCTAGCATTTGTAGGCTTGCAAATTTATTTTAATGCAGCTGTTCCATAGGGATCTGGTTTTACCCCTCACCAGAGATAATTTGACTTAAAATTTCTTTTTTAAAAATTCATGACTTTCCAAAATGAGGATTATTCGAACCTCTTCAATTTTTGTTAATGCAACATTTAAGTGAGAATCATGTTTTTCCTATACGTGCCCCAATATTAATATATCATTTGTGTGACAAACAACCCCATTTAGCTTCTTAACTACTTCAGTAATCATCCTATTTTGAACGGGTTTGGGTACCCAAACAATTCCAAATGGTGATCTTTTGAAGTGATGTCTACCAAAAGATGTCATAAATGTTGTTAATCTTGCAGATTCTTCAGCAAGAGGGATTTGCTAAAAACCTTGTGTCTGTTCTACTGATGGCAGAATATACTCGTTCCAACTTGGTTATGGTGGGTCTGCCAAGTAACAGTGTAGGAAGATTTCTAACTTTGTTTGCAGCGTAATCTTTTCTATTCCCAGAACATGTAACAGAGAGTGACCTGCTCCCATTTTTGGCTTTTTTGCCTTTTCAAGCATTAAAATGTTACTTATGAACACCAACTTGAGTAATCCTTCAGGTAACGATACCCAGGAATAATGTATTAAAGACTTGCCATACTTATTGAACTGACATGGATGATCTGCAGACTTGCTTGAAGTGTACTTTTTTTTTCCACAAGCATAGCATTCTTTCTCCTTGGCAGGGCAATGCGCGCATGGGTGAAAGAGTCTTAAATCTACTATTGATTTCATTTTTTTTCTCAGTATTTCTTTTCCTCAACATCCAGTATATAGAGTTCTCTTTCAGACTACCCCCTCCCCCCCAGGTTGATTTGCTGTTGTGGGACAGCTTTGCTTTGCCATTTCAGAGGCCTTCTCCAACGTGAGGTCCTTATCCATTTGCATGTCTTGACCCACTATCAACCCGTCTCTTATGAGTTCCTCTTTCAGGGCTCCATATTTGTGTATATAGCAAAGTCAGGAGTGAATCAATGGATTCTCAGATTCTTTGCTGTCTCATATTGAAACAATGTTTCTTATAAATCAAATTTTTCTTCACAATAAAGACATTGGTGAACAAGTCTCTGATTATTTCATAATGTTCCATATCTTCTATGATCAACTTTACCTCACTTAGCATGTTATCAGCCTTTGTTCACTTCTGTCAATGTAGGCCACTGTCTTGCCTGAACCTCTCAAAATTCAAATCTATCTTTCCAACCCTAGCGGTTATGAAAAATTGAATTCTTCCAGCAGCTGTAAGGTGAATGTTGCATGGTCTCCCTTAGTTTTCTTGACCATTTTTTTTCTGCTGATGTCTCCTTTTCTGTCTTCTTGGTAAAAAGGGGGAAAAAAATTTCCAATTATCCAACAATTTCTTTTCTTGGCTTCTTTTCACCAAATCCCACAAATACTTAAGTACAAAGAATCATATTAATATATAGACTTGATTTTAAGCTTCACAAATTGTGAGCAAGGAGTAATGAATATATGACAGTTATTGTGAAGGTTGAATCCTTTTGTTCCATTCAAGCATGAGTACCCTTTTCCATTCTTATCCTTGTTCATTGTATTGCAAAGCTTGGTGGGAAGGGAGAATAGGTTAAAAGATATGACGAGACTTCAAAATTTATTACTGTAAGAAACTATGATTTAGTTCCTCTGGACAGCAATTGACTCTTTGCCATCATTACCCACTTTGTAAGCAGTGAAACATCCAAAGGGGAAAGTAGAAGTAGTAAAACTAAAGGACATATTAAAACAAATACATCAATAAGTTGTATTGGTGCAAGAAGACACCAGAAAAAGAATGAAAAACAGCCAGAAAGTATAATGATTGTACAAATACAAATGAGCATATCAATATATAGATTAATTGATAAGAAAAACTGATAAGTACGTAAAGATACTAACCATTGAAAGCTGGTTTATTCATGGAAGCCATCCGTGGGCAGTAATGTTGGCCAGGAAATCCAGAAACATGAACTTCGAGGGGAACTGGTCGTACAGAAGGCCGAAAATTGTAAAGACCCATCTACAGAGAAAAAAAAGTCACACAATAAGAACATGAATTTATTCTCATGAATAAAAGTATAATGTCTGGTGAATCATTCAGTAGAAAATGTCACATGACTAACATCTTTTGGCTGCATGCAGTGTTGGGGATGATCAATATAAAAAATGGAAAAAAGGAGGTGATCAATGAATAAGTTACTTCTCTCGGCGCTTTTCAAAGAACAAGTAAAATGTTGCCAGATACAAACTAAGAAGGTAATTTAGCATAAAACTGTATTGTAAATTGACATGAAAAGCTCTGTTCAATGGGATTTCATTCAGTATTTCTGTAGCAATTAAATCCTGATGAGAGTGAATCAATAAGTCCGTAGCCTGACAGTAATTAGCTGAATTTGGATCTGAAATATTCACTTCATAATGT
The DNA here is from genome assembly GCA_963457665.1 of Thysanoteuthis rhombus. Lineage (NCBI taxonomy): Eukaryota > Metazoa > Mollusca > Cephalopoda > Oegopsida > Thysanoteuthidae > Thysanoteuthis > Thysanoteuthis major. The sequence goes on along the minus strand of OY735211.1, from coordinate 3,217,653 downwards.
TCGATCTATATGCTTGATAGAGACGGGTTGGATTAAAGGCATTGATAAAGAAGGAGATTATGTTGAAAAATAAAAATTTGTTGTTTTTAGATGCTTTTTTTTCAATCTTACTCTATGGACCTATTGATGTACAAGGTATTTAATCGCTGTTCCAGTCAGGGTGTATTGGCACAGGGCCGTTTATTTAGTGTGGAACCCCACACACCATAGCACCATGCTCAGCACATAAAGAAGTATCTTAAAATTGTCTAGTTTGCAGAGGCATCAAGGAATAGCCCTGACCCTACCATTCTTAGGGTAATTGGGAGGTTCAGCCCAGAGGGATGGGTCTTCCAGAACTAGACATAATAAGAGTAAATCCTTGGCTATGATTGATCAAGGATTGAAATTGAGGATCTTATTGATATATTTATACAACAGTAAGATTATGAAACTAGGGATTTTGCAAAATCACTGAACATTTCAGTAATTTCATGAAATCTTTAGTTACACAATCAGTGTAGAAATGGTTAAGTTCGATCCTCACTGGGTGCTCCACTCTGAGGTCTTAAGTCAAACTTTGCTGAACTTGGTGAATATATACTGAAGCAGAATGTACTTAATATTCACTTGATTTTACTTAATTTGACAGGTAACTACAGTGTGGGGACACCCAATAAAGATCAAACTCATTACAGTAGTAATGGTCAGCATCACAAGCTTGATCAGTATTACTGATTCTAAAACTATGAAATTATTGAAATGTTCAGGAATTTATGAAATCCCCCAAAGATTTTGATGAAAACACTATGTTTACAGTTTTACTGTAACATCTACATGCCAAAAGTAAAAACAAATTTGAGTGGGTAAAGAGAAAATTGGTGAGAAAATCATGAAAGCTATTTTGCCCTGGGCAGCTTCGAATCATTTGAAGACCCAAAAAACCTGAAATCCAAACAATGTTTTCTTTCTTTTGACTTACTTCTCTGATGTTCAGCCAGTCAGCAAGGTCACGGGCATTGGCAAGGGCAGTTGACAGACCGACAATACGAACATTTCTTTCTGTATGAGATGAGATGAAATTGGTTCGAGAAACAATCACCTCCAGAACAGGACCACGTTCATCCCCTATGAGAAGAAAAAAGAAAACTCAATGTACTGTTTTATGTCTCTCCACCCATTATATATATTGGGTGTCACAAAAGTAAAGCCCAATTCTCCAGTTCTAAGGCAAGATAATGCATGCCAAGGTTATATATATTATGAATACACACACACACACACACACACTAACTGACTATGCTGGTTAAGATATTAAGGAGTGTAAAAAAAAAATAAAGACAAACTTTCAGACATGTAAAAAAGATTTCCTTCACTAGAGAGCTCTGAAAGGTGGAAAAATGGTTTACCTCCACTTCTGACCCATTAAAGGAGAGGGGGAAAAAAATTCTCCCTTCACTTGAGGGTGTTGGTGGGAGGTAAAGTCCTCCATAACTATCTATCTATCAAAAGAGAGGAAAAAGTCACAGTTTACCTTTGGTTCCTTAAAGAGGGATAAGGGTCTCCCTTTACTTTTGATCCTAACAGAGGAAAAAGTCTCCAGTCACTTTTGACCTATTACAGGGGAAGGGGCTCCCTTCACTTAAGTCTCCTAAAAATTCATATGTTGATATGTAATCTAAGAAGATATGTACATGGACGAAAAGTAAGGTTTCAATTTGGTATTATAATTACATAGTAAGTAGAATTCCCTTTCTAAAAGCCTTAAAAGCTTTTTTTTTCTTGAAACATGTAATTCTAAGACCTTCCTCTGGGTCCAATACGTATGCATGCCAAATTTGTCCAGACTGTGCCCATGTTTAGTTGTTTGATATTAATTTTTCATTATAATTATAGATAATGTTATCAAATGGTCATTGCTATCAAAATCAGTTGGCGCCAAACAATTAATTCGAAATGAATTAGAAAAATTCTCAAATTGAAAAAAAGAATTCTATGATAATTTTTTATAATTCAAAATTGTTATGACAATGAATTTATAACGTAAATCATTCCAATTTTTATATCCTTTGCTTAGTTATTACTTAGTTATGAGCAAAAAGTAGGGAAAATTCTTCATTGGGATGAATTTCCTTGTCCTCTCTGCAGCTAATCAAGTACACCCTAAATTGTGTGATCAAGGTGGAAAAAACAGGGAATATGAAGTATAACAATATGTATGCATCATGCATGCCATTGGCAGGTAGGTGGGCATTAATCATAGATCAGTAGATAGAAAGGTAAATAATCAGAGATGTGTTTTAGAGAAGTGCATTTTGCTTTCTCTTCACAAATGCCTTGGAATAGACATAAATCTTCTACCCCCCCAGCTACGAGAAAACAGTAGGGCAGGCTGGGCCCTTCAGCCTTGGTTGGCAACCAGTCTACAAAACAAGCTACTCTGAATTCAAACCAGAAAAGTCCAAGTGTAATGAGAGGCTAGAAATGCAGAGAGGGTAGGGAACGTGTTCTTAAAATGTATAATTAACTGGGCTCTAGTGAAGCTTTGACAGGCCTAGCAAGCTGTAAGTGAATGATAAAGTGCACAAGGAAAATAAAATAATTAAAAAAACGGATAGTAATGATGCGACCACTATCTCCACCTACCACTTGAGTACATGTGGAAGATTTTTTTTAAAAATAGCAATACTGTATACACTTTGCTACCTTGGGTGAAAAACAACAAAATGTGTTTTGGCAGATGTGTATGATACATTAAAAACATCTAAGATATGTAGATGGAGAGATAGGTTTGCATTTTGATATATGGATATTCTTTTTTAAATGACAGCAGTGTCTAAAGACTGACCCAGAGAAATAAAAGGAGAGACAATAACTTACCCAAAAGGTGAATCTCATCAATCACCAATAAGGCAACTTGTTTAACATAACTTCGGGTTTGCCAGCTTCGACTGACACCATCCCATTTTTCAGGTGTTGTAACAATTAAGTCTGCACTAGCAATGGCTTTCACATCTGGTGTGAAATCTCCAGTCAGTTCAACAACTCTGAAATCAGAGGAGAAACAAATAAATAAAGTATATTAGAAATAAAATCAGAGAATGTTTAGAATTTTAATTGTATGTTTTTACACAAAAAATCTTTTTAATGGTTTTCCATTTTTTTTTTAAAGACTTAAATGTTGTAGAAAACATCAGAAGGACTTTGCCAACAGCTGTTTCACTTATCCCAAATTAAATGTTTTTCATCAAGATTTAAACATTTTTGGTAGCATCCACAAGTAAGAAATTGCTATATGGATGAATTTAAATAAAAATAAAGAGCCATTTTTTTCAATCTATAGTTGTAAAATATGTAATATTCTTGATAAAATCAGTGATATTTGATAAAGTAAATGTTGATGATCAAAGTCACATTCAATTTACTAAAAATGTGTAATATTTCCTAGGTTCTGAATATAAGAATCTAGAAGTTTTGTAGATCAATTTTAGAGGTTAACTTGAAAATGTACTTGGCAACACAGCTAGGATATATGGTTGGCTATCATGGATTCCAGTCAATTAATCATTAAATTAATTAATTTTCTTTGAATCAGTTTTGAGAGGCCTATTTGGGGGGTGATTTCCAAATAAATGTTTCAAATTTGATTCATTTTTCTGTTCAAGTAATTTGTTATTGTCATTAATGACAAACCTGTAAAATCTAGAACATCTAAAAACTTACTTTACAAATAAGTTCAATTAATCTATGCTAATATAATTTATATGAATGATTAAAATTTCTGCAGAAAATCGATACCTGATGAAAAAAAAAACTTGTATATAAAAAGGTTTTATTTGCTTACTTATCAAATAACTATCAATCATCATCAACTCCACTATATTGAGATCATGTTGATGAATAAAAAAAACAAAAATAAAGCTTGACTTTGAAACAGTCTCATTCTACTTATTAATGAAAAGCTGTTTTTCTTTACTACGGACAGAAATGTGTGTTTTTTATGTCTTGCAAAACCAAGAAAAGACTTGAGGATAAAATTTTAGTTACAATTTTAAAATTGGGGGTCAATATCTACTGGATTATATCTAATCATTTGCAAAATCTCATTTCATAATATTTGTTTTATCACCCAGTTCTTTTAATGTTGTTCAAGATGTAAAATAAAATTATTTTTGGAAAAATTTCATTTTATGTGGTTGATTAAGCATCTGGATGAAAAGAGTACTATCTGACCTATCGGAGGTGGTGACAAACTCTTTAGACGCTAGGACATTCTCTTATTATCCAACCTTAGTTTGTAACATGCACTTGAGAAGTCTTTGGGGTTGAAATTGGAATCTTTAAAAGTTCAAGGTCAACATGGTTATTTTCAATTCTTATAAAAAGGAAAGGATCAATAAGAAGACACCAGAAATTCAAAAAAAAAAACAGAAAAAAAAGACTTACTTCTTTCCAATTTTTTGTTCCAACCGCACTCTCCAATCAATCATTCTTTCACGAACTAAAGCTTTTAATGGAGCAATGTACACAGCCTAAAAAACATGAAGAAAATCAAGAATGAATATATTAGAATCAAATTTATGATAAATTCATACAAGACAATCTTTTTCCATCAAATCTATACAAATGTTCAACCATATATTCTGGGACACAAATTCAAACTTAGAAATAATCATTCAATTATTAAAAGGAGAAAAAAAAAAAAAAAATATACTGATCATATTTACAGAGGTCCCTTTTTCAGGGGATCCAGGATACAGAATTATTACAAAACTAATATTCCACTTTTGATACCTGCCACCTTCCCGATTGACAATCAGTCAAAATCGTTTAAAACATGATTTTAATTTTGGAAACTTTATGTCATTTGTAAGAAGGAAGATTGGCAAAAAATAGGAGATAAAAACTGTGTAAGAGATACTTTTTAATATAGATTGTGGCATAAGTAAAGTAATGTTGAACAATGCATTTCCAGTAGAAATTAGCAATCAAAAATATTTTCAAATTTAATCATTTTTTAAAATACTTGTTTCATTCTTTGACTTGGATTTTCTTAATTATGATACAATTATAACATTAATCAAATATAATCAGTGAAAAAGAGAGTAATACGCAGGGAATATTTTCAGGGGTGATATGGGGTTTTTTCAATGGAGGCCTTTTTGTAAGTATGGAAGGCCAGAAAGACTCAGCGGGTTTTGTGTTTTGCTTGATTTTTTACAAATTGAAAGAGTCATTTTAGACACAATTCAAATACAATCCTCATCAAGTTTTCGAAGTGATTATTCCTGTAATGCTTTCTTAAAATTGAGGGTAATCTCCAATTGAAGTTAAAGCACAGAGTTTTCTGTTCCATGACTACGTTGTTGGGTCTAGATAGCCTGACAGAGCCCATCCCTAAGCTTCTTCAATTATTCAGATATCTCTATGCTTAGTGCTCAAAAAAGAGGTATTGAGTAGCATTTTCAAAGTCTTCAGTTTGACTCAGTCATGGATTGAACCTATATCCTATAGAATGAGAGACGAGCACTATACCACAGGGATCAGTTTACTTGTTATGTGTGTGCATGTATATATATATATATATATATATATATATATATATATATATGTGTGTGTGTGTGTATATATACACAATGGCATAATATTTGTAAAAAATGATAGATTTTTCTCTTTATCCATGGATCTAGTAATATTTTAGAGTATTTCTTTTTAATATTCAATTCCAAGCATTTTATATTCATTAAACCAGCCAAAAAAATTTGAGAATTTCGCTTTTTTTTCCAATTCTGCCAACATAGGTTTTTAGCTGTATCACTTACACACAAACACAAAGCTTTGACAGTCAGTCACATAAGTTTTACTCTCTTCCTTTCTTTAATGAGAGGAAGGGAGTAAAACTTATGTTTCCACTGTAACTCTTTAACATGGACAAACATGCATACAAATCAATTTGGTGACACTGGCATATATATATATATATATATATATATATATATGTGCCAGACAACAATTCTCTATTCCAAAATAAAAACAACAAAATCTACTTTTCCCTGAGAAATGACCATTCTAGCCCTTCACTGCCTTTCTTATCTAAGACAAGTGAAACACCCACAGAGACAGGACACATACACCCCCGACCCCAACTCTCATAAACCCATCTCATTTCAAACCTAATGTACATTTACACAGGTACAAACACCTCCTCTCCCACTCTTACCAAATAACCAAACACAGAAATATTTACATCCTCTTCTTCAGTATCAAACATGGAAATAGCAAAATTTTCTTTGTGCACTGCCGCAAATATTTTTCCTCTGAAAAAGATAGCTGGCCCCTGTCAGAGTGTATTGAACTACACCAATGGAATACTAAAAATTTTTTTGATGTAACATCTATCTCTTCAGTTTTTCTCTTCACCTTCCAATAGTCCTTTTCATCAACATTATATATATATATATATAAACACACAAGAGAAAAAATATTTTATAAATTTACTTTGGCATTCGGATAATTCTGGAAAACTCTAAAAATGGCCATTTCAGCAGCAACTGTTTTGCCTGATCCTGTCGGGGCGCCCAAAAGAATGTTGCAATCAGAGTGGTACACAGCGTGGAATATTTGGGTTTGGACTGGATTGAAATGGGTGAAAGAGTATAAATCTTCCAGATCTTTATTTTTTAAAGCAGTCTTTGGTAATGGCTGTAAATCCAAAAGAGCTGAAACAAAAAACAAAAAAGCATTAGATTAAAAAATTTTTAATTTTCAAAAATAAATCCACATAGAAAAAATGCAGTATATTTTGTGCAACATCTTTTTTTGTCACCAGAAGAGCTGTTAAGGATGATAGTGCTAATCTCAAGTTTTGTGGTGTGTTGTGTTTTGCCATATAAGATGAATTCTCCGAGCAATATTTCAAAGCAGGATTGAAATGAAGTGTTGTTTGGAGGGAAATGTATCCAAATACTGCCTACAGCAGATTGTCTAGTGTGTGTTTGGACATTTGCGGTTTTGCTTAGTACAGATCATAGAAAAGTGTTAAAAATCTATCAGCTAAAATGACCAGCTGAGTAAGTTTTCTATTTTAGATCTTTCTGCTTATTTTAAAGGCTTGTTCTAACTTTATGGAGAGATGTGTCCATGTTTATACTAAATTTATTGTAAATTTCATATTTCTAAACTTAGTGGAAATTATATAAAATCTTATTTTTTGTTCAATTTGGACACTGTAAAGAGTTGTTCAAAAGTAAATATTACTGTTACCAAGTCCACTGCATAGAACTACCTTTCTCTTTGTATTGGACACTTCTGGTGTCAAAAAAATAGAATTTTATGTTATATCAAACTGTAACTTGAAAAATAAAATTCCATAATTATTCAATGGTGAATAGAACTGTTTCTGTCAATTTTGGTGGGCAGAACATTTTTTAGCTGAGAAACTGATAGATGTGTGAGCAAATACATATTTATACATACATTTTTTGTATGTAACATTTTTCTATATTTATATAAAAAACAGTGACAAGAGTCATTTTGCCCAGCTTTATGTAGTGGAATCTTCTGATGATAAATGGAAATTGAATTTTATGTTATGTAACACTCAATAAATAAAACTTCATAATTATTCAGTTATTTTTAGCATTAGCTTAGTTTAAGAAGTATTGAACCTAAGCAAGAAAACACAGAGAAATGGAATGTTTTTGATATTTTAGAAGTGCAGTGCAGGTGAAAAATTATCTAAATATTAGCCATTATTTTCTTCACGGAACACAAGAAAAGGTGGAAGAGTAAAATATTTCAGGAATATGAAAATCTTCCCAGTATTTGCATGGTCTGCAATAACTTGTGATATTTCTTCAGTGGACTTGAAGGGTAGTCACTATACTAAATAAAATAGGCGGCTATGATGATTCCCTCCACCAGTGAAAGTAGGTTCTGCTTCAATATGCTCTGTAGTGTATATCCATGAGCAGGAAAAATTATCAGAAATCATTAGAAATTTCCCAATTACTTTCAAATACTTTTTAAAAAGTGTTGTTACCATATTAGAAAAGTGAAATTATGTAGATTATTCTAAATAACATAATTTCACCAAATTTGTCAAAATAGTTTGTTTCAGTTTTTACTCCATTCTGCCTATGTATACATCTGGAATATCTACAAGTTGTATCAATCAACCTATAAGGCTGAGAATTAGCACTAGTACTCTCTACTGAAAATTTTTTTTTTTTTTTTTTTTTTTGAAAAAGTTCTTTTTCTCTGTCAAGATTTTAAACCCCCCCCCCCATCATTTTTTTAAGTTTTAAAAGTGTGAAAGCTGTACGGAATGCATTTTCATGATACAGCCCTAAAAATTTGCATTAGTAGTCTACTACATATCACGTAAAATTTTTTTTTTAAATCCCCATCCCCTAGAAGGTTTTAAGTGGGAGTTTCAATTTGCAATGGAAGTTAATGATTTAAAGGCCACTTGAGTTTTTTTTTATTTCATTCCTTTTTCCCAATTTTTACTTGATCCTCCCAACCCGTTTGTTTTTATCGAAAATCCTCAGATATCACTGCCCAACAAAAGGTGTAAGAAGTATCTTATTCATTGATCAACCACAACACAGCATGCAGCCAAAAGACGATGGTCACGCGACAGCTTCTTATGAGTGATTGACCAAACCTGTTACTAATTATTTTCTCTCCGAATGATTCTTGCAAATAAACGCAACAAAATCTATGCAGCCTCATCAAATGTACTTACATTGTTTAAATGTACACATATACTTTGATTAGAACTAACAATGAGTTACAAAATTTTCCGTACAACATAAAACCGCTTGTTCATGGTCTTACTATAATTTAATGTCTTTGTTTTCAGTTTATATTTGCTCACATTAATTTGTACAGCAATACCTTAAACCGTACTACATAGAAACAGGATTATTCAAGGTATTCTTGTATTTTTTTTTTCTAAAATCAGTCATCTCCCTTGGATCAGAAGGCTCAAAATACTAATGTTCATAAGAGTAAATAACATTTATCGTCTGCTTTTTATCAAAATCTTATTTTAGCAATGTGAATCACATTTTTTTTTCCAAAAATCACTGCTACCCACAACTGACCGGTTCAGTCACTGTCGTTTGGTTTAGGTTATTCATATCTTCAGACATTTACATGTATCTATCCAGACTTAGCCCAGTCTTAACCATTTAATAGTAGAAACTTGAAATTTTGAACACATCCCCCAACAAGTAAGGAAAATGTTGTCTGTTTAATGAAAATTCCACCTTGAAATAGTTTTGTTTGGGTTTTTTTATAGGGGGATACAATTTACAATCAGAGTTTATGCCAAATTGGTAATTTAGTTAAAGCATATAATTCACACACTTATCTTTTTTAAATTTGTACATTTTTAGTGATCACTGCCTAAAATAGGTGGGAAAAGTAACTCTTATTTTTCAATTGATTATCCCCTTCAAGTGATAACTAGAACAGCATTTATGATTCAAACCACACTGGTAGTATTTTTAACATCCATAATTTTCGTTGGAATGCTACTTCCTGTTGTCATTATTATTTAGAGTTGTTTAAAAAGAAAACACTATATTGCTTCACGAAAATAAATGTCTTAGTGTTTTTGTTAAGCTGCTCTTTCTTTGCCCCTCCAGGTTGGGATCTGATTGAGTATCTGATCCTCAGTTGTGTTCTCATCATTGGCAGGACACTGTATAAACAAGGTAAGCCTAAACCTGGGGATCCCTACCCCGGGGCACCACCTCCATATTGCAAAATAAGAGGAAAGTCAGGGATAGTCCTCACACCTTTGTGACACTAGTCTTTACCCACATGTTTGCATGCGGGTCCCTGAATTTAACCGGCCTTGTGTCACATTATGCCCCATGGGGGAGGCATGAATATCATCTTGACATGATTTAATACTCATTTCTTTTTTTTTTTTTTAATTAAACAAATTCAACAGGTCTGGTTGGTCACTAAGTAGAAACTATCACATGACTAATGTCTGGGCAGCTTACCATGTCTGGGGTGGGGATGTTCAATTGGAGAATTGGGAAAGGGGTGATCAATGAATAAGTTACTTCTTTTACCTTTTCTTGGGTGGTATCACTGAAAAAAGTCTGAATTTAAAACAAAAAAATAAGTAGGAATGCTGTAGGACACAAGCTAAGGGACCGATTGAGCATAAACTTACATGACTGAACCCCCCATCCCCACCCCACTAAAAAAAACAAAAAAATATTTTGAGGAGAACTTTCAAAAAAACGTTTTTCCTATACCTTTTCCTGAGCAAGTTAAAAATGAGAGCAAACAAGCAAGCAAATAGAATAAGCAAATCATAAACTAAAATGAAATGAAAACTACAACAAACAAATCAAAAACTACAGCAAGAAGATTAAAAACTAGGGCTAGCAATTAAGAGATAAAGCAAGCAAATTGAAAGGGATAACAAGAAAACTGAATGAAGAGGAATAATTAAATAATTACATTTACTGCTTCATTTGCTGTGAATGTTATTTTTTTTTAGTTAAATTGGTCAAAACTTGTCTGGTAATATAATTCATTAGCTTTTGTAGTTAATCCCTACCAAAAGCTGAAGCACATAATTCTAAAGTATAAAACCTACCCACCCAAACTAAATTGAAATTTCTACAACAAAAAAGAACTGAAATGCTAGATCTTTGTAAGTCCCTGCCATAAAACTGAAAACCCTATCCCTAACTAACACCTAACCTGTACATCTTTTTACTTTGGTACTGGGTGACAAGAAGGGAAATCCTTGCATATCTTTTTTGTTTTTTGTTGGGTTCCAGATAAGTCAAGACGTCAGTTTTTTGCAGAATCACCCAAAGAAGAGGCTAATCCTGTCAAAAGTTTTAAATAAGAAAAAAAAATAACAATATACAGCAAAGTATTTGGGCTTTTTTTCATTACTCCCCACCAATCCAAAATTTTTGTTATTTATGGGAATAGATTTATTAAACTTGTAACATTAGCCCAAACTTCCTAGAGTTACAGTTTGGTGTAGGGTTTGGTGTTCCATGTCCGGGATTAATGGTAAAGACCCAGGCTCTTGGGAATTGTTTTGGATAGAAAAAAAATGCAATTTGATTTTTTTGTTTAAAAATTATCAGCATTAGCTTTCAATGGAGACTAACTAAAAGGGCCCATGAATTTCATTAAAAAGACAAGTTCTAGTAATAATAGCTGAAAACTCACTTGTGTGAGGAGGATGTCTTTCAGGTAGAATAAGATGTTGGAATGATATTGGGAAAACGCTTGTAGAACCAATCCAACGATCAGAAACAACTTTCACATAATACTGACTTGGTAGAGGTTCAAATATTGGAATGGTAAAAACCATCAACTGAGGTTCTTCTCTCACCACCTTTAAAAAAAATAAAATAAAATGTGAGCAACAAGAATAATTTTTTTGATTTAAATATACAAAAAGAATTTTTTTAAATCCCATAACTCAGTGCAAAGTTGTTGGAGCATCACAAATGATTTCATCATGGGTGCATCAAGAATGAGATAGCCTGACAGATCCCATCCTTCAAGGTTGGTTTTGAATCAGAGTTGTCCATCTTCTAGACTAGTTGCCAACTCTGATTAGAAAACACAGTCTGCTCTACTATTTACCCATGGCCAGGGGAAGGAAGATTCATGTCTTTCCCATGAGTGTCAGAGCGTTATCAACACAAACTGCCTCTGCTGGAGTTCGAATTTGGCTCGCAAAATTCCATTCTCTCAGTCATTAACTATTTTGCCACACACAAAAAACATGAAAATTCATGAATCCTAACTCAGAACACTGTTTAATGAATGCAAAATTTGACAATTTGTTTAGAAACACACTTCAAAGATTTTCAATATTCATGAGCTTGCTTATAATTGAGGATTCAAGTTTTTAGATGCTCTTTTACTCTATTTAACATTTTTCCACTGGAAAATGCCAGTGATGTCATTAAAATTTCATGAAAGCATAAATATGGTTAGAATAAATTCTATTCCAACCATATTTACGCTTTCATGAAATTTCTCTTAGATGAATTAAAATTTTGACTCAATGGTTGTTCAGTTATTGACTGTGATGGCAATTTATATTTATTTTTATACCACAACATTGGCTGAAAAAGTTAATATTGTATAAACAAAATTAGAGATAAAGCAACTTATGGAAAACAACAGTAAAATCTTGGCTATATATTCTGAAATTTTCAACGAAATTTTTCCAAATGTTTCTCAATAAATGCTTTAATCAGTCAAGTAAAGCAAAAACATCTATTTGTGATTTAGAAAAAATTAAGAAAAATTTGGGTCAGTATTTCAATTTCATCAGTTATGCTCAATGAATCATTTTAAAACTAACCTCAAATACATTTTTTCTATCATTGTTCTATCATTTACTATAGAATATTTTTGTGGGACATCATATTGGCAAAATTTCTTGTCATCCGAAAAATCATCAATTTTTCTACCTTCATCACCATCCACTCTTTGTCTTGAATCACAATCCAATTTACTACCAGAGTAAAAACCAAGAAATTTATCACAAGATACCTTGTCAGCCACCCCAGGAATAAAACAATTTTAATATCTAGTCAGCTGCACCCAAATAGTCAAGATGTATGTGGATGAACATGTATGAAAATAAACCATATAAAATTTTGCTTTTCTCCAACATTTTTCAATAAATTTATAATTTGAAATAATAGATTTTACAATTCTTTGTAAAATATCAACAAAATAATTGAAAATAATCTTACATGTTTTTTGTGTAGAAGAAAACTTTCTGAATGGTAAATAAAGCAATTATCTGGATCTTCAACCCAAATCCAAAAGGGTTCACCTGTCTTCCCATGCACCTGAAAACAAGCATTAAATATGTTGTTAGTAATCTTAATCAACAAGTTTACCCATGCCATAAAAAAATGACAACATATATGAAAAATATGTATATACACATATTGCATTTTATGTACATGGATAATAAAGATTTGCATTGCAATGTGTTTGGAGAATAGCCTTTTATACACAAGGATAAAAGACATAAGCATTGCATTGAGTTTGGAAAATAGCTTTTTATACACATTGTATGTTATATATGTGGATAATAGAAATTTGCATAGCAGTGAGCTTGACTACAAACAGATTTTTTACTATTTTTTTGTTTTTATTACTTTTTCTATTTTTTTTTTAATTCAATATTTTTATTAAGTTATTGGAACATGAATGAAATTCTATTTTTACTACATCAGTTGTGTGAATGAAATTCTATTTCACTACATCATTTGCGTCCCTTAGCATCACAGAAGACATCTGCACTCTGCTAATTGTTATGAGTGAGGATACTCTTATGCAAGGGTTGGCAAACATTTTTAGAGACATCATATTAGAAATGTTTTTAAAGTCTCATCAAAGGCAAATGAAAATTCAAACAATGGTTATAGAAGGCTATGGAAACAGCTTTTTTTTTTTCTAAATTACTATATCATTTTTCATTTTAGGAGTATATAACAAGAAAATTCCATTTGCTATCAATGAATAAGAACAATGAAATTTTTTTGGAGGGGGAAATATTGTCAAGTTGAGGTTCAAATTTTTTCGTTCCTGTGATTAAAACAAAGTGAAAATAGCAATCACTTCAGACTGACATATAGACAGATTCAATGTACTTGACATTTAAAAAAGGTTTTTTACATAAATAGGTTGTGCCAAATGCTGAAACCCATCCAAGCTAAACAAAAGAAGAAAAACAAAGATTTTTTTGTACAAAACATATTTAATGAAGTAGGCAAGCCAAATGAAATGAGGGCATGGGCCATATTTTGTTGACTTCTGCTCTAAATTGTACATAATGGAATGAGATGCTTTTTTTGTCTAAATCTTTATACTATAGCAGAGTTTTGATTTGTAATAAAGAGGCTGTATTACCTACAAAGAAGAAATTATTTGTTGGAAATATGACTTTAATAGGAGTATAATAAATTCTGGTCACACAAAATAGTAACATTTGGGTGTTTACCATAGTGATAATAAGCGAGCTAGTCTCACATTTTATTGATAGTGTAGGGTGTCCAATTCTCACCTGATATCCTACAATTATGGTCCTGTAACCAGACTAAACTGAACTTAGTAAACATTTACTATATAGATATGTAGATAATTAATTAGAATATTCTTATGCATGACTTTGTCTTAACCCACCCCACCAAGTTACTTTTTTGACTCTTGGGGGATTGATCCTTCATTTACTCCATTGTTATACATAAATATACTATATCATAGGATTTTTGGTGCAATCTGTAATAACGTGGCAGCCATTAAGAATATTGAAATAATTCTAAACTAGATGAGCAGTATCAAGCCATATTTTGAAAGGCCAGAGAGGAGGGAAAGAGCAATTGACAGTTCACAAGACACTTGCCTGTTTCTTTCAAAGTTTGGAGGTCTGAGACTTGCAGTGGCAGCTTGAGGAAAAAATGAGTTAAAAGGTGCAAAGATTTCTACAGCAATCAAAGCGCTGAATACGAGTGGATCTCAAGAAACAGAAATTGATCATAACACTAAATCCTCATACGTGAGGATGAATGGAGTCAGACAGGGACAAGAACCTTGGTCCTTGTTGTTGGAGATGACTTAATTCAGATAGCTTTATGCAGTGCGTGTATTCTACTGTCACAAGCAGTAATGTGCACATAAAGTGTCCTCCCAAAAAGAAGAAAAAACAAAGAGGAAGTAATGATGAGTTTGCATCACTTTCTAAAAGCCAGAAATGCTTCTTTGAAAAGAATTAATAGTTGAGTACCAAAAACAACTCATCACTCTTTCTTCTAGCTTTTTTATTGTAGCCCCACAAACCACCTAACCAATGAAACGGACAACAGATTCTTCTCTCTTTGAGTGACTGTGGGTCTAGGTGTCTGTGGGCACTCCTGGTCATATTTGGGAGCTACAAACATTAAAATTTGCATGAGTACACCACTAGGCACCATTAAAAAACATGTCTTTTTTTCAAAAAGTACCCATATCTTGTGCTGGTATTTTTAAGATAATTTTAGATAAAAAAAATCTATTTCTTATTCTAGGTAATTATTGCCATTCATTTATGCAAGGTACATATATATCTTATTTTTGATTTTACACCTCAAAACTGTAGGATTACCAAATATTTCAATAGAAAAAAGATGAAGATGTGGGTAGGTTAAAAAAAATAGTGGAACACTTTAACCCATTGACTGCTGATGATGGAAATTTCGTTGCAATTCTATAGTTAACACAATAAAATTTCCGTTGAATTGTGATTGATGACAAATTGGTTCTATCTGTCAATCAGAGCTCTTATATGGCAGTGGATAACTTGAAATGGACAAGGGCTTTTATCTTGCAATGGATAACTATTCCAATTACCACTTTCTGCAATTAATGGGCTAGTCATGACAATACCTATAATGACAAGTTAATATAAAAGCAATGTTAATAACCAAATGAGTAAAAAGTGAATAGGAGAAACATGAGTGCAAAACTAACCTTATCATCCCAGTGGAAATCTGGGGTTATCGTCAATCTCACTCTGAGGACTGTGCGAGTGATTGGCTGGATTGTAGCCTCCAATTCCAAATGAGGAATCTGATGTACACATCTTTTAATCACAGAACCCATTTTCACATGATGAACCATGTGACCTGCAGATGGAAACAAAATAAGAAATACTCAGGAGGATCACAGATATTTCTATTCAATATTGAATTTGGACATCAGAATTGATATAACTCACACCACAAAGTTTATACACAGTTTGATAACAGGAAAGTACTCTCAGACAAGTTTGTTCCACAAAACAGCCATTTGGGGATAGAAGCTGTTTGAGTGGAAATTGCAATAGGTACGTGGAATGGTCAGAAAGTGTGGATGGGATTCACTAGATACAGTAAATTATGTTCTCACTCGAAAATTTCTTACCGGTGGAACCAGGTGATAGAGCTCCTATAAAAACTTTACAGGAAAATAGCGATAGAGGAGAGCCAGGTTTGCTACATCTTGTTGTTGTTGGAGTGGTTGGAAAGATGAGAATAGCACATCATCAATTAATCCACGCACTCAATTCTGCACCCTATCGAGGTTAGATAATATCTGCTGGGAGAATCCTGCCTAGATGTGTAAGCAGTATCATATTTTGGGTTATATCTGTCTCTTGTAGGGATACAAGATGGTACGTTGGATCAAATTGTTTCAAGCAGTATAATGAACCTAATATTTTTGTCGATTATATATATATATATATATATATATATATATGTTGATGAAAATCACTATTGTAAGGTGAACAGAAAAACTCAATAGAAAGTAGGTGTTACATCTCCAAGTTTTATTATTCCATGGGCATGATCCGATGCATTCTCATGGAGGCCAGCCATCTTTTTTATGTTTCTGCCCTGTTTTAGCTTCTTCAGGAGAATGATTCAGTTTATCTGGGATTCCTATTTAGGACATAGGGGGGGGCATCTTTATTTCAAGGAGTCAAGATCTTCTTTTTATTCTATTTATATGTTTTTATTTAGTGGTTGGTCATTGCTTATGGTGTTTTTTGTTCCATTTAATAGGGGTGCTAAGCTTGTTGGTAGTTATGGATTATAAATCAGGAGAGTATGGTATGGGCATTTTTGTTACCAGGAAGTGGTTGTTCTGTCAGTTCTCTAGTGGTATGTTTCCTCTCAGAGTATTTATTGTCACATAATTTTGTTTCCCAGTTTGATAGTTCCCTTTTTTATGACCTTGGTTATTAATTTGATTATCTTGGGTTCAGTCTGTTTCACTATTTCCAAGATGATCATGTTGATTTGGCTGCTTTTTAAAGTGGCTATATGAATACGATATCTATGGTGGCTATTTTTAATATACCTATACATGCGTTATCAAATTATGTTCGTTAATAGAAATTTTAAGCAAAGCTGAATCTTCAACACGATTTCGTTTTTTCTGTTTAATTATTTCTTTTTTTGTTCTATTGGCAAAAGTGAGGGTTTTGAATTTGTCATTCAGGGGTAGCTAACAAAGTTTAAATATTTTAGCATATGTATACTTGTTTTGATATTTTCCATTTTACTGTGGCTTTAGTTTGCAATCACTCAGTCTCCAATAATATGTTAAAAGTGATATATAATTTTCACATTTTTTTTATTTGTAAATGATGATAGATGGTTTGTTGATCATAGTTTTCAATATTCCTATATAATATTTCACTTCTAAAGGTTTCTATTCCTGCTTGGTATACAATATTCAATTTGATACATTTGTTTTGCAAATGGAATCTGTTTTTGATTGCACAATTGCAGTCTGGTTTATTTATGCTTGCTTTGTTAGTATTTATACTAGTTATTCTATTATATTTTGTCATGAGTTTACAAAAATTATCGGTGCAACTATTGCTAATTTCCAGTTTGTTGCTAGTGTTGGGAGCAATTCACCTGAAGAAGCCCATATATATATATATATATATATATATATATATATATATAAGGAATTGTGCATAATTCGGTCCTACTGACCATCCAGTTCTGCGTAAGGCAGGGGTAGAACATCCACCTCTGGGTCTGAAGTGAAGCTTTTGATCCTATCTCGCAGTATTGGAAAGGATATTGAATAGTCAATATTCACACTGAAGAGTTGTAATACAACAAAACAGCTGTCCATGGATTTATATAGAGAGATGGATAGATAGATAAATATATGATGACACTACTATCAATCATTCATAAATATACATATATATCAATACATTTTTATTTTCTGTATATAATAGATAGAGATAAAAAAATATACAGTCAGGGTGTCCCATATTTCATATATATATATATATATATATATATATATATCCTTTTTGTATCAGTTTCCTCCAAATGTAAGGGAAGTAACTTTATTTTTATTGCAAAATAAACAGTAGTCAAATGGAGCAGAATCCATGTGAACAAATGCAAGGGAAATAACTATGAGACAGTTGAGATTGACATCACAGCCCTTACAACTACAAAAAATATATATATTGGGCATCTTCAATCGGAAGACGTTTTTTTTGAATATGGATATAATCAAATAGTTATTGTTATCAAAATGAGTTGGTCCAAAATACTTTATCAAAAACAAAATGAAACCCACCCAATCATGTAGGTTCCAGTTAGTATGTATATGTATGTATATTGGACAGAAACTAAGTGTTTAGTTTAGCATCATGGTTACATTGGAAATAGAACACCTGCTCTAAAACCCTTTCCTGAAAACGTCTTACTTCAAAACGTTCCTTCTGGTCCATTAAGTAGGCAGCCAATTTTGATCAGTGATGAAGTAGTTGGGTAGTGCAAAAGACAAACAGTTTTTTATATAATAGAAGATGAATTAAAAATCCCTTGAACCAAGTCAATAAACTTCATACTTTTCTTCGTTATGTGAAGTTAATAACAATGAACATAAATTGTTCCAGTTTTTATATACCATGAAGGTCAACAGTAGATGTATCAGTTATTTAATATTACTACTGTTTTTGTAGTAAAATAGTGAAAGGTAATTTACAATATTTTATTAATTATTTATACCCAATAATTAGAATATTCACAAAAATATTCGAATTTTCCATTGATTATATACAGGGGTCCATTAAATCAAGGGTTTAATGTATTATATCATGTTTTTTACCCAAGTCATCAAAAATTGATGGCAATATTCAAGTAATTTAGCAATTGCATTCTAGCTATTAAATATAAAAAACATTATGCTGCACACAATTTTCTCATTTATTATACTGATCTAACAGTAAAATTACATGAACATTTTTTTTTAATTTGTAAAAATGAGCGAATTCCATAGAGTCATATATTGACATCACGTCATAACAACTTAAGATTCTACTTTTATCATGTCATCACAATCTAAGATTCTATTTTCATCACGTCATCACAACCTAAGATTCTATTTTCATCACGTCATCACAATCTAAGATTCTATTTTCATCACGTCATCACAACCTAAGATTCTATTTTTATCACGTCATTTTAGACTTACCAATTTCCTGGGAAGACATTTCTCTCATTCTATCCAAAGTGAGGTTGGCTTTTTCGATTTTGTTCAGGACTTCATGAGACAAGCTGTGTTGAAACTGTTTTAGAGGATTTTCAAACTCCCATTGTCGTTTATCTACCGTCTTGCTGAGAGACAACAGGCGGCTGGCCATGATTGGCCAACCTTTTCGCAGAGCAATTTGAAATAGAGCACGAACTATTCGGGCTCCATTCTACAAATTGAAAAGTGGGAAATTATTAACAATATAAGTCGTTATATATTTTACATGAATATAAAATGTTCAGTTAAGATATTTTGTGAACTTGAATTTGTTTTCTATTCATTCCAATATGCAAAAACAACAAATAAAACAGGTCTGGTTAGTCACTCAATAGAATCCATCATGTGACCAACTTCTTTTGATAGTAAGATGATATTAGAATTCTCCCATAGTAAAAGAAGTTTCATAGAAGATCTAAGATAAAATGAAGAGTAGGCAAGTCATAAAAAAGATTTTTTAAATAAAACATGGAACAGGTCTGGTCAGTGACTCAATAGAAACCATCTTGTAACCAAGGTCTTTTGGCAGCATGCCATGTTGGGGTGATAAATTAAAAAATTGGGGAAAGGTGTTTATGGATAAGTTACTTCTGTTCTTTTTGGGGGCAGTAATCACTAAAATGTGTGAATTTTTTTAAGAAAAACAATTAGACACAAACTAAGGATGAAGTTACACTGTAAATTGAACCCACCTCTGAAGTCTTATTTATGAAAGGAATTTAAAAAAAACAAAAAAAAAAAACACTTTTTTGTAAGACACGATAAGGAGTAAATATTTAGATTTTCAGCCCTCTAACTACATTGGTATGGCCGGTACACATGGGATAAACATACATAGCCAGCTGGACCAACATAAAAACTGATAGAAATCTATATTGATAGTTTTGGCTGACGAAGATGCTCTAATATTGAGACGGGTCATTATCATCCCGAGATTTGCTTGAAGCATTGATCTCATTGTAAACAATGTTTTCATTGTAAACAACGCTTTGGCCAATTCATTCTACAGCCCTCCCCAAGGGTATAATAGAGTTTGTCTTTTTGACAGATTTTCTGAGAGGAGGAATTATCATTACTCTACACTGATTTACTCAAACAAGGCCATTGTTTACGTACTATGCATTGTGTTTCATAGGACACAGGACCTAGTGAGTAAAAGAATTGGTGAAGCATATTTTGTTGAGAGTTCAATCCTTGGGTCAGGTATTTCAAAAACAGTCATACACTCTGGTTCAATGGAAGAGACAGACAAACCACATCACTCGGAAGAATTTACCGAGAGGAGAAACCCTTGGCATGGACAGGGGAATGAGAACTATCTACTTCCTTGGATTGAATAAAGGGTTCAGTTCAGAATTCCTAAATTGTTACAAACTATGATAGACAGCAGAAGAAGGTTGGAGGGTACAATGGCTAAAACATTGTAACTATCAGAACTAAGATGAGAACACTAGTCTGAGTAAATCAGTTTGTTGGGCGGAGGTGGGGTAGGTAGTACCCACCAATACTGTAAAAGAGGAAATATTGGTCGACACAACCTGAAAAAAATATACTTCCTCTCATACAGATGGTGCACTTGGAGGAAAACTATAGAATGGATTAGCTGAAACATTGTGATAATAAAAACAACAAACAGATCAATAGTCTCAATTCCTGGAACCAAATAAAATTCAATAAAAACATTGTTACTTTTTCAGACAACTTCAGATTTTAGACATTGAAATCATCAATTAAATTCAAATTAAATTGAATTTTATTACATTTTTTCAAGTAATTCATTTTTCAAAAACAATTTTAACTTCATATCAAAATTTGCAGGTAACAGAAAATAAAACCTTGTTTTTCAATGAAATAAAAAATGTTAATTTATAAATTTTTGCAAACTAATGCACATTTTTTTCAATGAAATTTCATGCTTTAAACAGTTTATCTTTAAGTAATAATTACAAAGACTTTTTCAAGTTTTGCATTTCCAATGAACAGCCTGTAAATCAACATTAAACCCAAATTTCTAAAATATTTTAAGCCATTCAGTAGGATTTCAGGATTTGAATTCTATGATTAATAATGAGCTGATCTATTGGACCTGAGAGGTATACTCTGTCTCTCTGCACTTGAAATTGAATAATGTCTGTGGGTGTGGCTGTAATAGTGACAGACCAGCCTTATCTGTAAGTAGCATCAATACTAGCAGTCTTTCAGTTATCAAGTGTCTCAAGTTGATCTTAAGCGGTGACCTAGCAGGCTCTCCAGAAGTTGGTCAATGTGGTAGTATTCTAAACACCTTACACTATTATGACAGATCTTTCATCATGATTTAATCCTCATTTCTTCCAGGCATCATCGGGAATGTCATATGCTTTGAGATTGGATTTCAAAAAATCCTAATAAATCTTATACAGGCCTCTTTGAGTACACCAGCTGTTATGATATAATCATGGCAATATTCTCTATTTACATACTAATGATAATACAAGCTTACAAAGCACGAGAAGTGTTCTTCACAAAAAAAATCTACCATATAAGCATGTTAATATAACATGAATTATTTTAATATCAAAAATGAATAATTAATGACTTTGTAAGTAATGCCTAAATTACCAAAAAGAAGAAAAAATTTGGCCAAATTTCACAATGGCATAATTGTCCATGTAAAATTTGTTTTTATTGATTGTAAAGAATGATATAATGTTTTTTAGAAGTCAATCCATACTAACCTGAACAACATATGCTTGGTCTGACACAAGGGAGAAATTATCCAAACAGGCATGAGAAACATAAGATTGTAGAAGAATATTCACTTTACCAGGAGAATTCTCCAACCCCAAAGAGGCTGGCATTACACAATCTTCAGTGTGTAGTTTCTCAAGTTCTTCAAGTTCTTCTCGACGAACCTGATCAAAGAAAAAGAAATTTGTTAAAAGATGTATTTATGAATCAATACTTGATAAAGCCACCTTTACCTAAAAATGAATCGTTGTAGCCAAGTTGCTTCATTTTTCTCACTTCTAGAGAAGTTCTTATCTCTTTGTCACCCACGACTTTACTGACCCACCTACCCCATCCAGACTCTTTGGACATTGATCAAAGTTACATATATCAATTCAAGACTTAACAAGATCGAAGGTGCTGACTGACTGGAGTTGTCAATTTCAAGGGAACTGGTGTAAAACAACCAGGACAACGAAAAAGGATGTAATGTGAAAAAAAAAAAAAAAAAAAAAAAAAAAATGAAAATTCAACTATTTACTCATTATATTCTCTATGCATGTATCATTCAAACCAAATTTTTCCCCAAACATCCAAATGCAACATCACAATTGTGGCAAAATAAGAATTGATTTTACAATGAATTATTATAGAGAATCAAGCACCCCAAAAAACAAGTGAAAAAAAGATGAATTTCATAAAATTGAAAAACCTATTTTTAGAACTGGACTACACATCAAAATTTTCAAAGCTCTATGCCACAAAAATGTGACCCGGAGTATTGACATAAACACAGACTAACAAGAGAAAAAGGAAGAATACCCAATGTTTTTGCTGTTCAGTTGGGTCAGTGATCATGGTTATGCTGATTCAATATTAAAAAGTTACCTGTCCTTCTCTTTGTTCATCTTTCTATCAAAGCAACCCGGCACCTGAATAAATTATCGAAGTATAAGAATTCTTATATTATCAACCTATGTTATTAACTTACCAGAATTGTGACTTGCATAATCATATTTTTGCATGGTTTCAAGATTCCTGTCCATCAGATATTAATTCACATCAGGACACATATACACCAAATGTTAGTATGAATTATTTAAAAGGAAAAATAGTCAACATAATAAAAGCAATGCTCGCACAATAGGGAAGTCAAGCGACTAAGACAAAAAGTTATTTCCCTTGAATCTGTTTTTTAAATTTCCGAGGCCAGACAAAAATAAAATAATCGAAATAAAATAAAAAAGATTTTTCTTTAAATATTACATAGATAATTGAAGTTTTTGTTTAAACACTCTGTTGCTAGTTATATTTACTAGCTACTATGTTGTTTTTTTTTCAAACTATCAAAATAAATTATAAAATAACTATAAAATTATGTACCAAATTATTATTATTTAACTGTTTAGTATAAAAATGATTTTAGGATGATTAGTCACAGGGTACAAAACTGTCTAACAAATGTGTCGGTTATGATTTTTATATCAAAATTACATTTACCCTATGAATTTACTTAATTTTGTTTTTGAAATAGTCTTAAAAAAACTTATCTGCTATGTGCTATATGAAGTTTTTGTTACTTGATACACACTTTAATCTGTCTTTTCTATGTTGTTTTCTGATCGGACTTTGCTATTTTTGTTCAGCCTCTATTTGCGAGTAGGTCTCCTTTGAATTAATTTATATAAGTGCAGAACAATATACTCAAACGTAGCATCTTTCAATTCCAAGAACATCAAGGTTTTTTTTAGTTTCTAGTGCTTGTAAATACAATCTCTAGATGAGATTTTAGAACAGTTTGTATCCAATTTTCATAATTTTCAAACAGGTGAACAATTTTTTCTTGGAAGTATTAAGAAATTTTGAATTCCTTGACCCTTGTTTACCCCACCAAAACCGTCCTAACCTTTCTGACATAGAAAACTTTCCATATAAATTTTACACCAAATTATAGTTTTTTTGATAAAATAACTGTGTTTCATAAGGGATTATTTTCATCTATGTCCAGCCTCTAAAATTCAAGAAAAAAATCAAAGTGAATAACTTTTTTGTCTTAATTGTTGGACCCCACTATTACGTAAATACCAAAAAAAAGCTATATCCTTCTTCACTGATAATTAGCAGAAATGCAAACAAATTCTACATTCTCCTCAAGTATGAACTTGAACTGAGCAGCATAGTTGACCTTAACAGTGTGTAGCAAATAATGAGTTGTAAAACCATTTGTTTTTAGTAATAAAAAGGATTTGCGTAATATGAATAAAATAAAAAATGAAATACTGTGATTGCTAGTCTGTAAAACACTTTTTATGAAAATAAATGAAATCCAAGAATCACACCACTGCCAATGCAATGGTATTATAAATAGAAGGCAATTCACAAGAGGCTTCAACTGTTCAGCTAAAAGGTCAAAATTAATTGTGGTCAGCTGTAGTCAAAAGATGTAAAACAAGCATTTTATGAGATAAGTTTACCTTGATTTGATCAAATTCTTGAGCTTGAGATATTATATTTAGCACTTGGCTCTCTGTAATTTGAGGTTTGAAGAGTTCATTTACAACCTAAAATGGAAATAAGAAATAAAACACTTCAATTATACAGAGAATACTTTACTGAATTTCATATCATACTTAATATTCATCAAAGAATAAATCCAATAATTGAATATCAGTCATAGTGACAACTTCTTTTGGTAACTGACAACAAAAAAAGCTTTCAAACTTTAATAAGGAAAAAGAAGCACTGTTGAATTTTACAATAATCATTTTGAAATTAACATTATTTTCCCTTTTGTTGATCATTACAGTAATACATGCAATTTGTGAATTTGATTATTCATGTTTTTTTTTTCATCAATAAAGGGAAGCTACTTGCTCAAAATTTTTTTTAATTAGGTCAAGTTTTTTCTTGTTATTGCTAAAAAGAAAAGAGTCCAAACATTTGTTAAAAAAAGAAAAACAAATTTCCATTAATAATAGAGTAAATTTGGGCTGTTTTAACTCAGCATTTCAGTTTTATCAAATTTTACCAGCAAGGCATCAATAGTGGAAAAAAAAAAGCGATCAAAAGTGTGATTAAACTTGAAATTAAATTTGAACTTCAATTGAAGAAAGCATAACTAATAAAAACTTGAGATGGGCTATATATCTAGAATGACTTTCATTTAGTAAAAAGATGAACAAAATAAAAATGCTGGATTCTTCAGATTGACCTCTCTGGCCTCTCATACTTACAAAAAGTCAAAGTTGGGCGAAGTAAAAGAATAAAACAAGAATTTTTGAAAACAATAAAATTATTTGTGAAATTCAAAAAAATTTTTTTCTTTTAAATCCCTACAAAGAAAAATTTTGATTTGAAAAGCCCTACAATATGTTAGCAAAAAATTGTCGTTTTTGTGTGAAAACGTTGTGTTGTAACATTTAAGCTATCTATTTTAAAAAATATCTCTGGTTATGTTTCTTCATTTTGTGCACAGACAACTTTTATCTCGTATTTTGCTGATCTTTCTTCTTACTAATGACACAAAGATTCCAAAGATAGAATCAAGTTTTTTACGATTTTAACATTTTCTTTTCATATGGAGTTGATTTTCCAGTAAGTGCGTCACATCAGCAAGTCCGCGTAGATACCTAGATTCTCGTTGTCGTAATTTCTTTCTTCTTATTTCCCAATCCATTGAGCAAATGATTAAATGATTATCATTTATATTAGTCTGCACTTGCTCTACTGCAAAATTCGAGGGACAATTGTATATAGATTTTTCCACCCTAATTTTGATGAATAAAAAAAAAAAATCACAAAAAAATTTTTAATAATGTATGCTTGAATGAAGGATTGCTGTCGTGTTATACTCTTTTCATATACATGCATCTAATACTTATGAAATCCACAAGTCCAAATTTCTGACAAAACATTAGCTATTGTAACCAATAAAGTATTTGAGATGAACTAATTAGCCTAAAATCATTTCTTTTCCTAATTGTCAACTTTCTTCACATCATATATATATATATATATGTATGTATATATATATATATATATATATATGTGTGCACACACACACTATTTTTTTTCATTGGGATAACTATTTGGTTTGTGTAATATTATGAGAAGCAACCAGAAGCAAAGATATCATTTAATATCTTCTGATTTTAAGAATAGTAAACCCTCACTATAACAAACTAATTTGAGGAAGAGGATGGTCATTAAAGCCAAAGGTTTTTTTATACCCAATGGTAGCCCTTCATTCCTTGAATAAGAAGTTCAATAGTTCATCTGGTAAATAAGCAGAAAGTTTGTTCTAGTCCATGTGTTCGACACATTCATCGTACTTTGTTTAGTTAATCTCAAGCAGTTCAGATGGATCCAAGAGTTTATCATAGTAAGGATTTACTGTACTTTTAACCAATAATTTTTTGGCACTGTGATCAATTTCTGGAATTGATCCAAAAAAAACTTTCAGAAAAAGTTACTTCCATCAAAAGTTAATATCATGCACAACTCATAATCATAATTAATGATAAAACCAATCCTCTATCAAGATTATCCATTTTATCAGAATCAGAAGAAATGCTTACCTCGATTGTGGCATATTTGATATAGAAATGACTGGCTATTCGTCCAAGATCAGTGGATGAAAATCCTTCAGTTGGTTCATTGAATCGGATCATGTGAGCTTTATCAAGATTCCGCCCAGCACTAAATATCAATTTCTTCCGGTGAAGATACAAGTTGGGATCTTCCTGAAATCAACAATAAAAGAACCAAAAAGAGAAATGAATTCTACATAAAAAAAAATAAGTTATTATAGATAACTACTTATTTTCCATGAGATAATGGTTTAAGAAGAGGAAAAAATATAAAAAAGAAAAAAACATCTCCGTACATCACATAAATGAATCATCATATCCCACTGGTGTACCAGAACTAATTCTATAAAATCATATAAGAAAATAGATCTTTAACTGAAAATTATCTTTAAAAAATTGATCCTTCATCTTAGATTATCTAAAAAATACTAGCACAAGATTTGGACAATATTTGTCCCTAATGTCTGTAGAGTTCATAAAAACGTTTTTAGATGGTGCTTAATGGTGTACTTGTGCAAATTTTCATGGTTGTAGCCTGAAATATACGACCATGAGCACCTGGATACATACATACACACACAAGCAAAGAGAGAAGAATTGGTAGCTTACTTGGCTGGACAATTAGTGGGGTTACAGTGATTAAAAATAATTCATATTATATATATATATATATATATATATATATATATATATATATATATATATATATAATGCAGGCTGTAATGCATTTAAAAGATATCTACCTGTGTTTCTTCACATTCTCTCACTTTGAAACTTGATAGTTCAATACTTAAAAGCCATTATTAGTGTAAATAAATGTTTACATCTTATCAATTTCAACCTAAGTTTTTTTTTAAAATGACAGAACAGTGAAAGAGTTCATTGTTTCAAATGTTCAGTAGGAGGTATTTTTATCAGCAAAATTGTTTTCTTCAAGTGGAAGAGTTACCAGTTATGAACAGAAAAACAAACAGAAAAAAATCACAGTTCATTATATAGATAGATTATTGTAATCTAAATGACTGAGATGAACAAAGAATTTCTACAGATTGTCCCATCCATAATTAGAATTATGACATTTACCAAACTCAACAGATTAAAAATTATGTTTAATACTTGCCTCAAGTGTTTGGTAACCAATTCCATAGACCATTGGATTGCATTTCATTCTTACAAACAAGTAAGTATAGCTGAGCCATTTGACAGCCTCTTCAACAGTGCTCACAGTTCCAAGTGCTATCTAGAAATTGAAACAACGACAGCAGATTTACAATAATCATACAATATATCAAGGCATTGATTATGGCAGGTGGCAAAGAGTAATAGTGATCCATTGCAAGATAAGAGCCCTGACTCAAAGATAGAACCAAGTTGACTTCAATCACAATAAAACAGAAATTTTATTGTATTAGCCATAGAACTGCAATGACGGAAATTTCTACCACTCACAGTTTATGGTTAAACTTGCTACATTTTCAAATCGTAGTGTTTTTAGAAAATAAAATAAATTTTCTGGCACATAAGATTCGCCTCAATTTTTACAGGCCTACTCTCAAAAAATATTTTTTTTAAACTCTCTTTTTTTTTCCACTGATCTTCATAGCCCTCCACACTATTCAGCTATTTTGCTCTAACCTATTCAAATATCAATCAAACACCACAATGGCTATAACTGTTTACATTATTTTCATAGCATAGTAACTTTAGTAAACAATTGATAAAGCGTTCACCAGACTATACATGCAGATCATAGGACTAATCATGTTCACAACGTTAGTTATACCGTGGGACTGTCGTATGGGAGCGATCCGCATATTTCATCAAAAGTGCTGGATACAAGTCCCATTGCTGCAACACTTGGGCCAAGCCTGCCAAGTTGCCTAACAGTTCCTGGCTTCCAATAACATGGTAGCCATTCCCCACCAACCCTATTCACCAGACCTTGCCCAAGCGACCTTTTCCCGTTTCACCAAGCTGAAATTCCAACTGAAAAGGTGTCCATTTTCTCGATTGAGAAGAATCATAGGAGATGCTCAAGACCCTCACGCTTGGAGCCTTCTAGAGATACACAGAATCATGGAGAAAAAAAATTCTGGGATCACTGTATACGTCTCCAAGAAGACTAATTTGAAGGTTACAGTGGGAACTAGTAGCTAGGGTAAGTTATTTTCCTACAATGTCAAATTCCTGGAACTTTTGTATAATATCTTATGCATTAAAATTTGAGAACCAATGTTTTAATTTTATATATGCCGTAGTTTTTTTTATGGCATGGGTACAGTATTTAGATACAGTTTTACTAAAAATACAGATGTTTGAGATAAAATTCTAAAATTACAGTACTTTAGCATTGCAATAAAAATAAATGAAAGAAAACCAGTCAAATACTAGTAAAATATCTATCAACAGTAATGCTTCAAATCATCCAATATTTATGAAAATTTTTTAAAAAAATCTTACCTCAGCATTGAGATTGTCAGTCAAGCTTGCAATAAACTGACTTTCAATTGGATTTTGTCGAGTTATAAGGGATAAATAGTGGGCCAACTTATCATGGGTCGTTATGATTGTTCCATGACCAAATGTATCAAACTGAGGTCGACCAGCACGACCAAATATCTGCAGAACGTCCAAGATTCCTAAATCTATGAAGGATCCTTTTTTGGCATCATAAATTTGTGTTCCCTGTGAAAAAAATTTAGAAGATTGCTGATCAAAGATTCTCAAAATATTTTTTATCATTATCAATTTTTTGATTTTCTACACATCTGAGTGAAAATTTTGATGCTGATATTCGAATTCACCCATAGTAAAAGAACTTTGAAAAAAGAACTGAGGTAAAATGAAAGGGTGGGAAAATTGTGAGAAAGATTTTCTTAAATAAAACATGGAACAGGTCTGATTAGCTACTCAATAGAAACAATCTTGTAACCAACATCTTTTGGCAGCATGCTGTGTTGGGATGATCAATTAAAAAATTTAAAAAAGAGGTGAGTCAGCTACTTCTCTCACATTTTGATAGGCAGTGATCATTATAAAAGTCGGAATTTTTTTTAAAAAACAAGCAGTAATATACTATTGATTAATTCAGCATGAACTTATATTGTCAATTGAACCCCCTACTAAAAACTTATTTAGGGGGGAATTTTCAAAAGAAAAAGAAAAAAGTTTTTTCTAGACATAATTAGGAGTGCATGTTGAAATTTTCAGCCCTCTAACTGAATTGATGTGACCTGTAAGCATGATGCATTCATACACAGCCAGCCAGACCAACTAAAAAACAGAGGAAACCTCTGTTGATAGTTTTGGTTGACAGTTGCTAATACTGTAATTGCTCGCCAATCAGATCTTGCATGAACATATATTCTCAAAATAGATTTTTAATACATATTTTCCAAGTGATTCGGTTTTTTTTAGTCCACCAATTAGGACATGACTAAAAATGCAATGCTTTGACAAACTAAAATACTGATTATTCACTTTTACCAAAGTTAGCCAAGAATGACACCAGGTAGGAATATTAAACAGTTTGAGGTATTATACCGATTTGTAAAATTCTTTTCCCTTTTTTTGAGAAATACTTTCAAAAAATATCAGTAAATGCCAACCTTAATGATAACAGCATGTGCTGGCAAATTCACTCCCCAAGCCAAAGTGGCAGTGCACACCAATACTTTGATCAGTCCTTCTGAGAAGAATTTCTCCATCAGATTGCGATCTTGTCGAAGCATTCCAGCATGATGGATGCCAAAACCATCTGGAAACAATTCCTGGAGTTGTCGATTTCGAGAGCTTTGAGCCTAGCAGGAAAAACAAAACAAAGAACATCGGTTATATTGAATCCTTTCACCCCCTAAGATCTTGCTAAAAACCCAATATTTGTTTTAAATCATACATTATCAATCACTGATCAAACATTAGATATCACATAAATATGAGACATTTTAAGAGAAACAACACCGACTGCAACAGGGTCAAAACCAATCAGACAAAAGTGTTCAAGTTTTTACAATATTTTGACTTGTATAAAAACATTTTTTTACTTTAATGAAAAAGATCTTTAAATTTGGCCACATTCACTCTCTCTACCCACCTTCCTTCCTTTCATCAAAGACGTTGGGATAGAAATTTTTTTTTTCCTTCTCTCTCAATCCATCTTTTCAAACTTTTCACTTTTTAGTCTTAACCAAAAGTATGAAATTATCATAGTTAGGTGAGGAAAATAAGGTAAAAAATCAAGAGCTTGACAATATCTAGTTCACTTATATAACATTGACCCATTGACTTGGAAAAGTAGCAAATGCAATGGTTATCCATTGCAAGATGAAAAACCTGACTCACAGATAGAACAAAGTGACCATTAATCACAATAAAATGGAAATTTTATTGATTTAGCCATAGAACTGCAATGGTATAAATTACTGTCATCCGCAGTTAATGGGTTAATTACAGATCCAGGGATAGACAGCACGTAAATATATGACTAATTAGGAGAGAAAATGTCTGTTTTAATCATACATTATTAATTACTGATCAAGGGGTAACTTTCTTTACTTCCCCTCTTTCTTTCTACTCTCTTAATTAAGTACTTGACTTTTCTGTCTGTTGACCTCGTCCAAGCCTCTCAATAAACTATTTAACTTTTTCTGCTCTTCCTTTCCTACCCTCTTATCAAAATTAAAGAGTAACATTCAAACACAAGATAGGAACAAGCAGAATAATATCATAGATTGATTACTGATCAAAATATAGTTAGCACATAAATATGATAACTTTATAGAGGAAATGTGTTTTCATCACATGTTACAGCTCAAGGGGTAGAGGGCACATAAATATGTGACAATTTAGGAAAGGAAATATCTGTTTTATTCATATGTTATTGATTACTGATCTGTAATGGATATATAACACTTCATAGAGAACCCAAATAATCTCCGGTTATTGAGTAAGAACAATAGAACACATTTTCACTGAAGATCACATTCAAGACGCTTAAACCTCTTATCACAAGTAAATATCATTGTTCTCCTTTCGGAACAACCGTACTTGCAACTCTCACACCTCTTTTATGAGGGAGGCACATTCAATCTTTGGCAATTTCTTTCTCGTTCTACCTATGGGTAGATAAAGGATGATTTTTCAACTGCCTCTATATCAAATGCGCATCTTCACACATTTCAATTCATACATGTATATATACATACAAACTTACATACAAGGTAACATATAAGTTCTTTCAGCCAACACGTACGCTCATACACAATAACACATGAATTGCATGCACTTATATCCACTTTTACATCTACAATAAACAATTGATAACTTTATCACATTATACAGAATACCAAACTTTAAAAACATATTTCTTCTTCTCTACCATAACTCTATCATTCTAGTTCAGGCTTATCTCAAATAAATACATTCTTCTTATATTATATTTGTATTCTACATCATCATACATGCAATCTTATCTGCATCTTTCCCATATTGTATGCAACCTTTACTCACTGTTCAAGCATTAACATTGTAGCTTTATTCTATCAACAACTTTTCCTGACCCAGCAGCAGCTAGTGAGTGAAACCATGTCTTGCTAGTATGTAAACATACTTCTGCTACATTCAAATATAGTTATTTCTTCTACATTGTTCTCTTTCGTAAACGAGGTGGGTGAAGTTTGAAGGTAATTAATAAAGTCAGTTAGAATTGAACCATATCCATTTAATCCCAATTTATTTAAGATGATTAATCATGCTTTCAGAAAATAGTTACAGATACATTTCTGTATGAAAGTTATAAGTGGAACTGAGAAAAAAAAAGAAAATGACTTACAGTCTTTTGAGCAATGCCCAAATTTTTTCCTTGTGGAGCAAAAGAATGAATGTGGTCTTTGTTTTTGGCTGTTTCCCGCAAAACCATGGCAGTACGAACAGTCTCATTTCGAGCATGAACAAATACCATCACCTAAAATCATATATTCAAGTTGGAATAAAGGGAAAAAAAACAAAAAAAACACTCATGTAATGAGATACACATTAAACAGAAACACCTACATATACCCATATACATATATATAAAATGACTCTAAATCTAAAATAGTTCCCAAAGAGCTTTTTTTGTCTCTTCAGAGGATAAAAAGTTAGAAAGTAATCCAGATTTGAAGAAAGTATCGTTAAAAGATTTGAAATCATGTCACAACATTATATTGAAGCATGACACCTTTGATTGTTATTCTAAAACACACTTGAGAGTCAGTTAAATAGTTTTAGGAAGAAAACAAATTCCTTCTGTCAGCAAATATCATATATTAGTATAATATAGGGTTTTAATGGAATCCAACATCTACAAAGATATATGTAAAAATTGATCTTGAATAGAATATGACTATTCATCATCATCATCAGTCTTTTAGCGTCCGTCGTTGGACATATACCTCCCCCAGGATTTGCCATACTTCCCTATCATGGGCGTCACGGAGCCAGTACTTCCTGAACTTGTCTAGCTCGTCTTTCCATCTAACATTTTACTGGCCTCGGTTGCACATGTGGTCTCGGGGGATCCATGATGTGAGTCACGATGTCCATCGATTGTCTGCCATTCATGCAACATGGCCAGCCCACCGCCATTTGAGATTTTTAATGGATTCTATGATGTCCCTAACTCTTGTCTTTTCTCAGATGTACTGTGCTGTCTTGTGGTCTCTCCATGTGAGGCCCAACATTATTCTTTCATGTGCATGTTGCATGGTTTTCAATTTACGAGTCTGTCTCTTGGTTAGGTTCCATGTTTCAGCTCCATAAGTAACTATTGGGAGGATGCATTGGTTATACATCCTTTTCTTTAGGATTAATGGGATCTTATTATTTTTGAAGGTTGAGCTAGCTCTGCCAAAGGCTTGCCATCCTAGTGTGATTCTTCACTTGATTTCTTCTTCTTTTGAGGGTCATCCAATCTAAGTAGTAAATTCTTGCTGGGAGACAGACATGAAATATGACTATTACATTTTTTTAAATCCTTTTTATTAAAATATCAAACTTTATATAAGAACACCAATTCCATGACTGACTATCTGTTAATCAGAATTAACTTTTGCGGTCCAGTTTCTTGAATTGTGTGAATTCTTTTACATTCTTTAATAAGAGCATGTTAGCATTTTCTTAAACATCCAAAACACTGAGAACCTGTCAGAAAGAGTTGCAATGAAGGAAAAACACAAGAAAAAGTTGTGCAAACTGGAATTGGGACATTAAGTATATGAATGCTGGTAAGCTACTAAACAGAAAATATTACAGATATTTAATAGACTATATCAAAGTCACAATACAAAGCTTGATTATGTTATCACGTACATATGTAGTATACATAAGATTGAAATGCCATGATTAAATCTCATTAGAAGCTGTAGTCAATCAATATTTTTTATGACTAAATTCATTTTCAGAACTGCAAAATTCACTCAGACAAATTTTACTCCTCAAGAATGAAATGCACAAATCAATGATTTTATGATACACAGAAGGGCTCAGTCCGACCCGGTAGACAATAGAATGAGACTGAAATGATTTCTCTAAGGTACAAGCCTTATTGAAATTGTCAATCTCCTATAGTAGTTGCCAACCATGGCAATAGCCCAGTCTGAGGAGAATAGATGGATCCATGCCTTTTCCAAGGGCATTGGTGTGAAGTGAAAAACTATCTCAGCTGAATTTTGAACAAGACTCATCTATTCCGTTCTCTATACTGTTAACTGTCAGATCACTCGCACCTCCATGATACACAACTAATGTGAAAAAGATAAAGGCTCCAGCTGTTGATTTCTTTTCCTTTTTGATAATATTGATTTACAGCCAGAATGCTTCCAAAACAAATCATGACTAATTCTGGGTCATTGAGAATGGAAATGATGTCTGAAATAGTTGATTAGTTTCTAGTTCTGGGTCACTATAAGTACTTACATGTGCATGTACATGATATACACCAGACTCACACACTTTCATTGTTGTTTTAGCTGTCAGACAAATCAGTTGAGTAGTGTATAGTTCCCTCATATCAAATGAAATAACCATGAACACATGAAAAGAAAACGTAGTTTTACAATACATGATTGGAAATCTGCTATGTACATAGAATGTAAAAACTTATACATCTTGGAAACAATATCTAATCAGCAATTTTAATTGTCATTTTTTTAATTCAGCACATCAAAATACAGACTAAATATCACATTTCATCTCAGTAGCAGACAACCTTTGGAAAATTGTAGACCAGTGTAATCAATACATTGAAAATCCACTTGATAGAATAATACATAGAAAAAAAACTCACTTGATAACCTTTTCGGACTTGATCTAGAACCTTCTCATAACAGACAGTATTGAAATCTTGTAACTGCTGCATCTTCGAAGTGCTTTTGATACCTGAATAGAATTACAAAGTTTATGTTATGATCATCATTTCTCCATCGAAAAATGCTCAAAACAAATAGAGGAAACCATTTATTATGATCACTTGACAAATTTGAACTCTCATAAATTCTCAATCTATTGATAAATAAAGAAAGCTATTCTTGAAGAGGAAAATATTCAAAAGTTAAAATTGAATATAATTACCGATAAATGTCTGACTAAGAGGTACAGGTCGGAATCTTCCATCAAAAAAGAAAAGACCAAGATTTACATTGACTCTTAGAAACCTTGCTACATCCAAATAATTTGGCAATGTGGCTGATAGGCCGACAATTCGTATCATGCTCTGAGTAGCCTCTACCTGTAAAAGAAGAATTGAAACAAAAAAAAAAAAAGAATAAGAAAATTAGAGCTATCATTCATTAAAATATTAAAAAATACAATTTAGAAGAAATAGAGAGATTTTTTCTGAATATTCCCAGCTGCATTGAGGATACCATTCATAACTATGCACCCTTTGAATGGCCTCCGTTGTGTCTCTTACAGACAATGGAACTACTCGGGCAAAGTATGTGGAGATCTTAGGATGCCCACTCATCAAAATCCCCCTCTTGGCCTTGCTGATGTAGTCAAGAGGAAAGCAACGAGTGATATGTCTGGCATCAGCTGAGTTGCAAGGGCTGTCGGAAGGATGTCAAATTGGGAATCAAACAACCTTCAAGGGGCTCCACTTCCTGGTTAGAAATCAGAGTTGTCTTTCTCCTCAACCAGTTACCTTCCCCAGGCTATTGAGCCCAATCTACCCTGTTATTTTAGGAAAGATGGATTCATGCCTTTCCCAAAAGCATTCGAGCAAAGTGAACATGAACAGCCCTGACCAGAGTTTGAACTCAAATAACCAATTTCATTGTCCTAACCATTACCTATTACACCTCATATGCCCTCAAATACAAGAGGTCATTTTTTAAATTGTAAGTTAAAAAAACACACAAAAAATAAAGTAGTATCTGAAACAATTAAAAATCAAAATAGGTTGGGTTAGTCACACAATAGAGACCATATTTAGGCAGCATACCGTATTGGGGGTGATCAATTTAAAAAAATTAAAAAAGGGGGAGATCAATGAATAAGCTACTTCTCATGCCTTTTGTTGGATCACTAGAAAGTCTGAATTTTTAAAAAAAACTAAAGACCAATTAAGCAGAAACTTTTGCAAATTGACCCCACTCAAAAAAAAAAAAAAAAAAAAAAAAAAACAATTTACGGGGGGTAATTCTTTTTTTAAAAAGTTTTTTGAAGGTAAGATTAAAAGTAAATGTTTGAATTTTCAGCCCTCTAGCTTCATTGGTGAGTCCTATACAAGTTGTACATACATATGCAGCCAGTCAGCTGGACCAACTTGAAAATGTTGTTGACAGTTTCTAAGAAGTTAATCTTTAACAAAATCAAACATGAAATGTTAATTAAAAAAAGTAGGAAGATAAAACGATGTGTTGAAATGACCTGACGTAGAGTCCGAGCTACAATGCTTTCAATAACAGAGCCACGGTCATCATGTAGTAAATGGACTTCATCAATAATAAGCAGGCGGACCAGTTGGGAAAGGGACACATCTCCAGTTCCTTTCCTGGTGACAACATCCCATTTTTCTGGGGTCGTAACAAGCATCTAAAATCAGAAAACAAGAATTAGAGCAAGAAAAAAATTTTAAAAGGAAAGATAAGTTTTAAAACCACATGTAAAAAGCACAAACCAAAATTTACATGCACAATATCCAATCACTATGCATTTTTTGTCTTGTCATTGGCAAGTCATAATGATCGACAGGAGAGGAACTATGGTGAGCAGAGACATATGTAACTCAACAATACAGGAATACTATATCCACTTTAAGTCATGACAGTAGTAGGCGAATCTATGCAAGATTTCACTTTGTAAATGGTTACATAATGATAATATTAACAACTACCAGTACTCGTGCTAATTCCATGGTGATTTTGAAAGTTATAAGATTGTTGGAAGTCCATAGAGAACCTTGAATTATATCATTTCTTTCGAAATTGTAATTTTTCTTAAGTGTTTGATCCTTGAGAAATGTTTGTAGGAGTGATCAAAAATCATGAAAGTGAAAAAAATATTAAACTTGGTAAAAAAAAGTAATTTAATATTTAATAAGTACAGAATCGAATTAGTCCTTAAAAGTTGATACAAATCAAGAAAATTTTCTTCCTACCACACCCAATCCTTCCTCCTCAAAATCTAAAAAGGTAAACAAAACAGAATTCATTCCTCCATACAATATTATTCCAAAACTCTGTGTCCCATTTCAACTCCTTTATTAGTAGTTCCTGTAAACTGGTTGAGCAAACTTAAGCAAAACAAGTTGTTATTCTTGCATGTCATTGGTTTTTGATCAGGTCATTGTCATCCGTTATTGTTGTTACATACGAAAATTAAGTCAAAACTCAATATTAAGGGGTTTGACGATAAGAATGTTGAAAATTCTCACCTGTGTTGTTGCAATTTCCTGCTTAGTCAGTTGCATGTCTCCAGTCAATTCTCGTACGGTGATGCCGAGGGATTCAAGACGTTTACCAAAATTCCGCACCATCTCAGCAGCCAGAGCTTTCATTGGTGCAATATATACAATCTAAATCACATGAAAAATGAAAAAAAAAATAGATATGAAAGTAAAATTGACAAAATATGATTACTGAATGATGTAAAATGTACATTTCTTTTCAATTTACATCATTTAAGCAAGAGGAAAAGATTTAGCTATTATATAATTTGAAAAACATGCCAGCACGGTAACTTATTAAATTAATTAAAAGTTCAAATAAAAAGTTTTTGTGTTCTTTAATTGAATTAATATTTAAATTGTTGAGCTAGCATAGTTTTCAAATGACAGCCAAGCGTAAGCAGGGCTTCTCTGATTGAGGGACAGGAGTTTGATTCTCACCAGAATCTTACTCTTTAATTCCAATCACACTATTCATTTGTTGCCATAGAAACAAATGACTATGTGATAGTTGTATAGAGACAACTAAAAGTTAAGATGAGCATAAATAAGTTGTCAAAATTATTCAAAACCATTGATTACAATTTTTCATCTAATTATGATAATAATCAAATGAAATTTTAATCTTAAAAAAATAGTATAGGACCTGTCAAAATTATTTACATAGGGATCAGCACTTCTGCTTAGGATCAGAGCGTAGTAACAATGTGCTCATTGAGAGGTGTTACACATATAAAAAACACACACACGCACATTTTATAAATATACGTATGTATTTTCTTTGTCTGTTGCATTTAACCAGACATGCATTAATAAACGATTGCTATATTTACATAGATATAGTCCAGAAACCTTTACAACTTTAACATTGAATATATATATATATATATATATATATATATATATATATATATATATATTGTTAATATTGGTTAATGTGATTTATGAAGTTTTTTTTACACATATTTAGATATTATGGTACTACATGTGAATATATATATGACTAATGTATCAGTATGGATTATCATGATCATAACTGAAATGACAATTTTTTTAAAATTCTTTTACACCTTTAATGTTAAGCACTAAGAAAAATTCTGGCCATTTTGATCTGAATGTGCTCCAGCAATGAGATAGTACTACATACTGTAATTCAAATAATAAACCTAACTTAAAGTTTTCCAAATGAGGGTTTGTACACAGAGATGTTTTGGTTTTGGATACATCAATTCAAATTTATGTTTAGCCCTAAATCAGACAAAATTTGAACAGTTTTGGATGTCAGATTGATTTAAATCTTTATTAGACATACAGGGCTAAAAAGGGACACGATGTTTGAAATACAATGGTTTCCAAACAAAGAGGTGATACTGGTATTACTAAGAAACGTGTTATCAATAAATTGAATTGGTTTTATTCCCATTATTTATGATAATTTTAGATTTTCTTACAACGTTATTGATATCTGTGTAGTGTGTCATGTATACATTTGTACAATTTTTATGTTTTTTGGGTTGTTTTTTTTCAATACAAAATTCAGTAATACCAGATAATCAGCTTTAACAGACACCTGCTCACCCCCAGCAGTTTGTTGATAATAGGGTTTACAGTATATATATATATATATAGATAGATAGATAGACAGATGGAGAGAGCGGGAGAGATAGATACACTTTGCTTTTTATCCTTGCAAAGAAAGAAGCTAAAATAATTTGAGAAAGAAAAATACATATCAGAAGAGAAAAAATCTATATGAAATATCAGCTGCTGTTTTTTAACAAACTGAATGATTCTATTTGCAAATTTTATTTCAATTTTTACACCCTTCAAAGATCAGGAAAGTTATAAACTAATTCAAGTATTTGAACAACCGTAGCCACTAAAAGTGGCAAAGGGTTCTATCCCTTTTTAAATGTGTACAAGTTTGCGTATCCCAGCACTCCTGGCCACACTATTCCGTCTACACACTTGAAAATTGGCATTAGTACTCTACTCAACCCCTTCTAAAAAAGTTATTTTAGTAAAAAAAAAAAAAAAGTGGGGGGTGCTTTTTTAAGGGCCTTGTTATGATGTGTTTAGTACATGTATAGAATCTACATGTTTTTTTTTTACTCTATTATAGATGTTTTCCAATGGAAAACACTATTTATGTCATAAATAGAATTTATTCTGACCATACTTATTCTTAGACGGAATTTTTTTTATATGACTTTGAATTTGATCACAACAGTTCAATTATTGACTGTGATGGCAAGTTGCTATCATAATTTCAAAGTTTTTCTGAGACTGGGAATGAGATAAGTGTTAAATTTGAGGCTAAGATAATATCTCTACTGGGGTGCCTCACCATGTAGCAATGGTTAACCTATCAACTGCAGATGACTGAAATTTCAATCATTGCAGTTCTACAGCTTAGCTGCAGTTGAGGGAAATTTCCATCAGTCACACAATGGACTGTTCCACTTGAAGTTACAGACAACTTTTTCTGCTTGTTTTTATGTTTATCTGTTTGTAATTTTAAGTGGAAAAGTTCATAGTTTACGGGGAGAGACTATTCAGCTAATTCAGAGTCAGCCAGTTGAATCAAAGTTGCCACCACATAACATGGTAATGTCATTACAAGGATATTTTTCAATGCAGCTCAGATATTTTTATGCGTAGAATATTATTCAAGATTTATTAGACGTTTCAATGTGATTTGTTGTATTTTGATTTAGCATACAGTGAATGGTGGCTTTACAATACATAAGTATCTTAGATAATTTTTCTAACTACTAAATATTTTTGGATTGGTCAAGACAAATTATTTTTGAGTGAGTAAAGTTTCCCTACATTGAATCCCTACCACCTTCATGACATTGGACCAAAAAAGCTTTTACTGTCTGTTGCTCTTTATAGAAACTAAAATATTTTTGCATTTTTGTACATTCGTAGCACACCCAAGATACAAAGCACCATACCAAGCTAAGCAAACCTCATAATATCTCAGCCTAATTGTAATGATAACAACTTACCTTGAACTCATCTTTCTTAATGACATTCTGTATAATGTGTTGTTTAATTTCCCTGACAACTGTCAACATAGCAATGTTGGTTTTGCCTGCTCCAGTTGGGGCACAGATCAGGAGATTTTCATTCGTTTTGTACGCAGTTTCATAGACAATTGACTGAATTCGGTTCAGCGTTTTCATACCTTGGAATGCCATTGCACCAATCTGAAATAGTCAAATGTGTTAAGATTAATGACATCATAAATTTTTTTAAACTAAGCTTGCTTACAAATTAGAAGCATTAAAAAGGGAACAATAAAAAAAAAATAATTTCAATGATGACTCCTCCATCCATGGTGAAAGTAGCAGGAGGATAAGGTAGAGGAAGAAGAGCAAGTGGTCTTTCTTTGAGTCAATTGATTCTCATACTTGTAAAAATATTGCAAGATGGAAATATTCCAATAATATTATTTCCAATAAAAATTGTAAATGGCATTTTAGCCTTTATTTTGTCTTTTTCAAAATACAAAAATCTGTTATGACATTATAGCAGCTGATAAAAAAAAATAATTGGAATAGATGTCTTTTTAATCATGCCACACCCTTTAATGGCATCACAACAATTCTTTTCTTCCTATTTCTGTTGGTCAATGTGACTGGGACCAACCAACCAACCAACCAACTGAAAATAGTCTTATAGAGATGTGTGGACACACCTAGAAATAGATTTGCCTCTCTTCTTGGATAATACACCTGACAAAGATTCAAGACTGGCTTGGCAGAAATGTCGGGTTAACAACAAATATAAAGAAATTCAACTGTCCAAATAAAATTTGGAATAATAAGTGTTAATAAGAATTAAAATTGCAAATAAGAATTCAACATTATAACCATAATGTTTTTTCCATCATATTGTGCAAACATTACATAATCATTGAACATAGCGCTAATCATAATCTTTGTATAAAATCGTAGTATAATCAGTATTTACCTCATCAAATTCTGTGATGGGAACAAGCTTGAAGCCAAGAGACAAAGGTGATTTTTCTGTTGCAGGTAAATGCACTTCTTCATATAATTTGCTATCAGATCGCTCAAAGCCAACAGGAAGAGACATCTAAAAAGAAATAATAATTCAAATCAGTTGAACAGAATTAAAATCTGAAGTTACTAATGAGCACAAAAAGTTTTATTTTCTTGATGGAATAGATACACAAAAAATACAAAAGGACCAAATTCAATCTCAATGGTTTACAAATGAGGCAAGTTGCAAAAAAAAAAAGGTACACAAAACAGATTTAGTTTGTGTAAAATGAAAATGGTTCAACCTTACTTCATTTGTCCAATTCATTGTACTCAAGAGGTACAATAAAAACTATGCTCCTGAGCCTCAGTTTAATTATATAAATTGCTCTTTTCCAATCATTGGACATCCAGAAAGGAAAGGATACCCTTTGGGCTGGGTTTTTTCTAGACAAAGTCATAAAAATAAAAAAATTCATCAGATGAGATCTAAGAGATGAGATCTAACTCATCATTATCTTCATTACTCAAGATATTTATTACACTCAACAGCCTCCACTCACAAGGCACTCAATATGGAACAAACTCACTTTGCTTGTGAGATGAGTTTGCTAAACACTACCTAAATCCAAGTGTGAGACTTTCGTTATTCCAACATTTGAATTATCTCTTCCAAGTTGCACTTTATAGTAGCACTAGTTATTAACCATGGCAAAATATATATATATATATGAATTTTTTTTTTCAACATATTCAATTAACTTTATCTTTCTTGAATCATGTATTACAGACAAAAACAAAGTAAGAGCCACATTGTTAATTATATGGATTGATTGTTGTGTAGGTGTGCGAGCTCATATAATTGTAAATCTTTGTTAATACACTCCAGAATTTGAAAGCTGAAATAATTCACTCCTGACTTGATACCTGAAACTAATTAGATATACATGTTCCATTGATAGTGAAAGACTGTCTTAGCCCTGAATGCTATTACCTAGCATACAGGAGATTCTAGAGTAATGGACATAGAATAAAAATATTTTTAAAATTTTAAATCACTCTGTTAATCATAGATAATGGTTCTAATTTGCATTTCAGATTCTTTTAGTTAGGGTTGCCAAATTTAGTCAAAAGGGGAGATAATCCGAGTTTTCTTTTAGAGATATACCCAACACAAGCATTGGAATAGAGTCGAATTTGTAAATCAAGCCAGTCTTGGGGCAGAGACTCAATACCTGCCTCAAAAAGCCGGATCAAAAGAAGTAAAAAGTTTAAAGCAAGAAAACATAGGACCACTTTACTTTGCAACTGCCAATAAATGCTGATGATTGCTTTGCCTCAGCCATAGAATCAAATACATAAGGAAGCTGTTCTTTTGACGATGAGTGTCGGCCAACACTTCCAGGTCTTGTGAACATAGGAGTCCTCTGAGATATTGCAAGAGCGGCTTCTCTGTGAAAAATAAAAGGAAGCAATATAAATTACTAATTATCAGTTTAGCCATCAAAAAATGACAACAATATTCAAAGAAACTTTAGTAAATTTTAAATTTCAATTCTCATATTAATTTTTGTTAGGAAAAAGAGTCTCAGTTTCAGGACTCTAGAAAAATTAAAAAATGCATTCGTAAGTAATCATTTGTGCTTATAAGACCCTGGGATTCACCATTGAATTTGTCAGTTATCCTTAGGGTGTGACAGATAAAAGATAAATATACTCATGATGATGGCATCCATCAGTCTTGAGAGACCATGGATCCATGCCAAGAGTATCTAAACTGAACCAGCAAAGCAGTGTTTGCCATGACCACAAGAGACTCACACAGTCTAGATCCAGCAACTGCACTTTAAGGCACCATCTTCCAGTTCTCTTTTGCCTCTAACTTCTAGGTGGCTATACTGAGCCTCTCCTGAACCATGCAATGAACATGACTCAGTCAGCAAAACCAACATAGTGGAGCAAGTCGAAAAAGCTTGAAATTAGAGCGTGGACCAGTACCTCATTGTTTGTAATGCAGTTAGTCCTTTGATTCCCAGGACATATACCAATACACTTGGTATATCATTATTATTGTAGATAAAAGAATCAACATGGTGTTAAAATTAATCAGGCTATGACATAGATGAAGAAAACTACCACAATAAATCATGCAGTAGCCTACAAACAAAAATGAAGGGATTTTTTATGCTATGTATGAATATATTATCGATTGCTGCAACAAAATGTGAAAGAGAAATCATTTATTTACCTTTGTGCTCTCATTCCCATTGGATCAAAACTACTGGTAACATTTTCATTTCCAATGCATTCTTTACGGGCAGTTTTCTTCCCTTCTTTGCGAATTTGCTTCAATAATTGCTTTTCTTCTTCAGTCTAAAATGTAAAAATTCAGCACATTAAAAGCGTTCAAAATTCTATGATGTTCAAGGGTTTTGTGATTAAAAAAAAATAATAATAGATAGAGAAAATTTGAAAAAAATGCAATGTAAGCAAAGATCAATTTCTTGATCCTTTTCTCTTATCAAAATATACAACTTAATGGATCCACATACCAAAATTGATCCAGGTCAAAATCACAATTTTTCAGATTTCAGATCACTTCAACTTTATTAAAGAATATTCTGGGGTCTGAATTCTACAATTTATCCTTGTTATGATTAAATTAAATTCTGATAATAGGGTTTTCTGAAAATTTGCACTTTTAACTTTAGTCAATTTTGGGGTCTAGATTTTTCATTAGATCCAACTTAAATACAGATAATCCTATTAGATTCAATGTGGAATTTTCTGTATAAGATCATCCAGTTATATCAAGATCATTTTGGAAATTTCTAAAAAACTGGAATTCAATTATCATGAAATTATAATAGTCAAAGAGATTACTGCTTTTGTCAGTAACAAAGGTTTCAACATGGATACAAAAGATGTGAGGGAATTGTTTGATTCATGGATTAAGCAAAAATAATCTTCTTGATGAGTATCATGCATTTGAAGAAGCTGAAGGCAAAGAGGATGAAACACCGGGAAATACAGCTAAAGAAATCACAATAAAAGAACTTGAAGGATTCAATTTGCCAAGGATTTGCCAAGGATTTTTATCTAAATCTTAATCCTAACATGGAAAAAAGTATCAAAATCTGCAGAAATTTGGAAAAAGCCATCACTGGCAATGGAAAATAGTACCATGAGGGAGGAGGGGGAATCAAAATCAGGTGCTGTCAACTATCAAATATTTTTCTAAGAAATAGTTCAATTATAATGTAATTATGAAATAAATTAAGAATATTGAATCACCAAAGCCCTACAACCTGCCAAGTTGGCCACAGAATCTTCCCTCTTTGAGTGTCTATGCGTTTTTGTGTGTCTCTTGGTCACATTTTTTTATTAACCATAATAGTTTTGACATTACATGCCACTCAAATTTTTGTTTAAACATTTCTATAAATCTCAATGAAGGATCTGAAATGATAGGGATCCAGTGTAATTATTCCCATTGATTCTCTTGATTGCTCACAGTGAATTCGCTTTGCATGACTAAAAATTAGGATGAACCTATAAAGCAGGATTTGCCTC
Organism: Thysanoteuthis rhombus; assembly: GCA_963457665.1. Classification (NCBI taxonomy): domain Eukaryota; kingdom Metazoa; phylum Mollusca; class Cephalopoda; order Oegopsida; family Thysanoteuthidae; genus Thysanoteuthis; species Thysanoteuthis major. Next base: position 3,172,747 of record OY735211.1, on the reverse strand, counting down.
TACTTGTATAAGAATTATCATATCATAGAGTTTCTCAAACTTTTTGGGCCATGATACTGAACACAGAATTCAGGGAATGCCTGCTGACCCTTGGGGTGGAAGCATAATTTCAATATTCTGTCATTTTGTTTTATCCACTAATTTTTACAGAATTTTATTTCAATTTAATAATCAAGTACAAGTATCCCACGAAATTAGGGCAGAATGTTTTAAATTTGGGGCAAATCAGTGTATTTCTGACAAAACCCCAGTTTTGGCAAATCAATGTTTTAGCTCTCTTTATAGAATGAGTTTGCATACACCTATGTTTGTATGTGACTATTGAACTTTAGCCTTGGTTATGGAATTATCCGCATGTGTACAAGCAAGACATATGAGCATCTGTGTAATATAAATATCCAAGATATTTCTAATTAAAAACAGTAAAATGGTGTTGATCTTTTCAAATAAAAAGAGTATTGTTCGTATTAAAGAAATAAAATAAAGACATGTGAAGGCCGTGATGTTCATGTGATGAGGGAATGTCACCGTTTTGCAGAATCCCTTGGAAGGTCACGTGGAACACAGTTTGAATACTGCTGCTCTAACAAAAATTTGAGCTGTTTTGTATATTCAAATCTAGTTTTCTTTGCTGTCATGAACAACTGATTAACTTCTAGCTGCAAAGGTGGATCAATAAGTCCATAGCCTAACATAGTTATTTACTAAATTTTAATCAGAAATTTTCCCTGTATAATGTTCGATCAATGTGATCAATATTTTTTTACTGAATCAAAAGGACAAGAACACAGAAGAAGATTACTATGAAAAATGAATATTTTTCATGTTGATGCTTTTTTTCCCCCACATTAAGCTATATACTTATTGATGTAACAATGTGTTAGGGTGTTCCCCAGAGATTAAAATTATATTCAATATTTCTGCTTACCTGAATTGTTACTTGACAGCCATAAGTGGGACGAGAAGAACCAGGATCTACTTTTTTTTCTGTGAAAGTAAGAAAAGAAAGTTAAGTATAAAATGATAATTGAATAGCAAACCTACAGATGATTCCTGTTAAAAGCGCTGCTCAAAGGAGACAAATCAGTAGAGTCAGCTATCGTTACAGTGCTTGATGCCTTTATATATGAGGTTTGTTCAGATAGTACCCAGCAATTTTGAATATCTCGAGAACACAGAGTACAGCCTTGATGTAATTTGGCAACTAATCAGAAAGGACCTTACTAAGTATGTATTAACAGTCTCCCATGAGATTACTCAGTAGGCAATGCTTTTGTTCCATGTGACTGTTGCTTTCAAAATGACCAAGTCTGCCTATTCTCTAAGTTTCATGCAGGTTTTTTTCCGACAAAAACATCATATCTACCAGGTCTGTCAAACTCCAAACTATCCAGATTTGGATCCCTGAAACTTCAGGCTTTTCCCCAGAGAAATCTCAGACCGTGGACGAGATTAAGGGGAATGTTGGAACTGATGACAACTCCAAAGGACTTTGGAAGGGATGCTGGCATGTGTGAGGCCTTAAAGGGAGTACTCTGAAGGGGACTAAAGCACATAATTAGCATAAACAGAAGACAACCAATGAATATTTAAATGAATGCATCTTCAAATACTTACTGGCTGTTTGATATGACTGTTCTTTGCTCATAGTCACTGCTGCACTCACATACTTTTGACGATTCTGAAGCAGATTCTCAATTAAATCCAACTTATCAAATCCCAGAAATTCAAAAAGCTGAAAAAAGAAAAAAAAAAAATAACTGAAATATATAATCTTGTTAAAGGAATCTATCTATATCAATTAAAACGACATTAAAAAAAAGCAAATGAAAATATTAGGTTGGTACTAAAATTATTACATTTTTTTGTTATTTTAAACTTTGATGCTTATTTTTGGAATAAACTATTATTCAACTATGTTCATGTAATACACCATTTCAAAGTGTGAATTTCACTCTATTTAATCAAGTGGAATGTTTTCTTTCCACTGTTTATCCTGGTGTATTTGAGGCTGTCAAATCAAAGTTGTAAAAAAAGGTTTTAAAAGAGAATAAGTACTGATTAAAGTTACCTCCTTCTACCTACGGGTAATTTTTTTTCTATTCTATTCCCAGAAGGGTTCCACTGTCAATTAAGAGCAGTATCAAGTAGTTCATGGAATTAAGAGTCAAAAATGTTGGCTCACCTCATTTTGCAAAGCATCATCAGTTTTGACTGAAGATAGAAAATCAAAAAGTGTTGAACAAAGATTGTCCAGAGTCATTCCAAGACAATTATTTTCATCAGGAAAATGTTTTCTAACTTCAGCAATCAATGCGGATGAATCTGATGTAGCATCAGATTTGGAATCAGCTCGACCGTCTGGTGTCCTCAATGACCTCTGCTCACGATCACCTTGGTATTTCAGTGACAATTCGGTTGGTTCCATTTCATCATCAGACTCTGAACTTGAGTAACTCATTTCCATGGAAATGATCGGTTCAGAAAAAAATTTCATATTTTTCCCAAATTCCAGACCTTCAGTGTTAGAATCTTTGTTCGTAGAGTATTTTTCACTTAATTCTTCCACGATATAGTCGGGAAGCCAATTGACAATCCTGGAAACAAGGTTGCAAGCTCTTGAAGCTGAAGATGCAGGGAAAGGTCCAAATATGCTACGTAATTTCATGGTTTCAGCATGCCCCACCATTTCCACACCAAGAAATACTTGGAACAAGAAATAAGCAGCACTTTCAACCGTCTCTATACTTGCTTCCTGGCCAACTGTAGAAGAGAAATAAATAGGTCTGGTTAGTCACTCAATAGAAACATCTTTTGGCAACATGACAAATTGGAAAAAAGAAATGATCAATGAAGTTTTTTTGCTCACATTTTGTTGGGCAGTGATCACTAGAAAGTCTGAATTTTGAAGAAAAAAAAACAAATACATGCTAAAAACCAATTATGGGGAGGAATTTTTTTTTTTTAAATCTTTTTGTAGACATGAGAAAATTTCCAAATTTTCAACCTTCTGGCTGCATTGGCATGGCCTGTGCTCATGATATATGCATATATATCTAGCCAGCCAAACTAACTTGAAAACTGGCTAGTGTCTTTTTCTCCTTTCCATTCTTCTTCACTCATTGGTTCTTGCATACGTCACACATACGAGGCAAAAAAAATGATCACTGTACTTCATTCACTGGGTTGAATGAAAGCTTTCAATAATTCATAATACACATGATACTATGTTTATTTTTATCAAAATGTGAACCAGTGCAATTTTGACAACCTTTTTATGAACCCTTTTTTTTCAAACAATTTATTTTTGAATTGGATCAGTTTTAAGATAACTCAAATTTAAATTAAATTTTGATTTTTGAGCTATCAACACAAGTTAACCCATCTCTGTAAAGAAGAATGAAAAGGAAACATTTTTCAAAATTAACACACAATAAAAAAAACAATTTCTGTAAGAGGAGCATGATCTCATCATAAAGGTATTCTTCCATTGACTCAAAACAAAATATTATAAGTACAAACTTTTTACTTTGATACTTACTACATACACTGTAGACCCAATATTATGCAGAGTCACTTATGACACAGTTTGAGCATGGACCCCAATTTTCAAAACATTATATTTGATTCTCAAAATAATAACTAAATACAAAAATAGAAATACCTCTACTCATTCAGCTTACACCAACTATAAAAAGGAAATGAATTAGACAAAAACATATTAGTAATCATATTGCAGTATTTTTAGGTTGAATTGCGTTATATGACATATACTGCAAAGTTTTCAATTTCAAGTCAAAGCAAAAATGTAAACGAGAAAAATAAATGAAAAATAACATCCCATCTCCTTCATCATCATAATGTAGCCAAGTGAGGGGAAGGGAACGGAAGATTGGCTACATCACAGATGCTGGTTAAGTAGATGTGGTTGTCATATAGTTGAGGAAGAAAATTATGGAATTTAATTTCTGCATTATAACATGTCTCCAGTATACATGAAAAAATTTTTAAATACACAAGAAGAAAAAAGAACTAAAATTATCAACTTCAAGTGAAAGCTTCAGTATGTGGTGCAACATCTACATATAACCAACCAGTATTATTAGATTTGGTTAAAAACAAACACACATGTTCGGCCAGCTAGATCTAGCTGGTCTATCTAAAAAAGCTTAAACTGGATGGTGAAGATATCTTACACCTGATTTCTCGATTAAATGATGTTCTACTACATATCCAAGAAGTTCACCCCATGTTGTACACATTACAGAATATACAAGTCACTTACCTATTTCTTTAGCTCTTTGAAATAATTCTTTATAAGCTTTTTCCAGGTCAGTTTTATCGACAGAAGCTTTCGTCTCAATCAAAGCAACCAATTTGGACCAAGTTTCACCATTTTTCTGCTGATCTTCATTTTTATGCATCCGTTTTGCACGCAATTCATTCCTTCCTTCGGACAGCAGATCTGCTGCACTCACATTTGAGAAAGCTCGCAACGCGCTGGTTAGACGCGGCAACATCTCACAAACAGCCATGATGAATCTAATAGGAATAAAATAAATAGAAATGTTCAGAATCAGACAGAATTCAAGATGGAGGAATGTAGGGCCAGCTCTACATACCAGGACCATGGACAGTCACTAAAGCTGGGTTACCAACTCAAAAAATATTTTTGCAAAAGTTTAACTGCCAAAGAGCACTAAATTTTAAAAAGTTTGAATGTATTTATCAATGCATTAATTCAAATCATTCATATTTAGTATTGAACAGTATAGTATAGAACCAGACTACAAGATAATACTATATAGGGAAACCTTGGATAATGCGGTTCTGATTGGTGCAAGTTTTGTCTTCTTTAGATAACTATAAGGTAGATTTTGAATTCTGGAACTAAATTATTTGCTAATGGAATCCATCAGTTTCATTATTGGAGAAGTTTTCGTATATTCTTCCATTGAATTCATTTCTAGAAGTGGTCAACTGAGGTTAATGAAAATGCCATACTCACAAATCAATTTTTACTGTGAAAACAATTGAAAAAAAACATTTAGATGAAATTCACTCTTGTAGAATTGAAAAAAAAAAAAGAAAGTGAAAGAGTTACTCATTTTCTAACATCAAGGGAGGTAACTATCAGATGCTTCGTAAAAAATCAACATCTGCTATAAATAGCGCATCAAATTTAGCTATATAAATGTAGAAAACCTACCCCCCCCCCCCCGCAAAAAAAAAAAACAAATAAAAAAACTGAATTTTTCTAAGAAAAAAATGGGCTATCATCCGTGAATCAATGGATCGAAATGTACCAAACCAGGATTCATTGGTCAATCTTTTCTTTTACTTTTTTTTCACAATATTGTGCAATCATGTCTGATAAGAGCATACACAGCTGATTTTGATAGCACCAAGGGTACATAGAAAGAATTTATACACTAAGGCCAGAATAAAATTTTAAAATAAAACTGACATCTAACAGTTTTCAACAGTTTACAATGCAAATAACAATGTTTTTCAAGATTCCCAGATCGATAAACGTTTAGTTTTTTTTTGTTTAGTTTTTTTTTTTGTTTTGTTTAGTTTTTTTTTCAAAAAAAAGTTCTTTTCAATTTTTGTAACATTTTTAAATTCACACTAACTTTACAAATTACAGAAACATTACCTCAACCCAGAGTTTTTGGGGTAATGTTCAATTTTATAATTCAAACATCTTTTCGGTTGACAATAAGGTGGCTAACCCGATTGAAAAGTTCTACACACTCGCTCACTCAATGTTAAAAACGGAGCACAGTTGTGTGCCGTTTTTAACATCTAGTGAACGATCGTGTGGCGTGGAACTCCACAATTTACGATCGGAGTAGCCAGGTTGGTTTGGGTTTTATAAAACGTATAATCAAACAACATATTCATCAGAAATTAACGCAATATAATGAAATTGAACGCCTGTCAGATTGTGCACCATGAATTCGTCATTTAGTTTCCGACGTACGTTTTGGGCACGGTTTCCGTTGTACTTCTCAACAAGTTCATGGTACACAAGCAGATAAATATATGCGTTTAATTTCATTAGTTATTGGTCTATTGTTCGAGCTTCAGGGATAGTAATGTTAGGGTTAGGGTTATTTGTCGTCTGCTTCTTTGACTTCAAATCTGCCATCCGCACTTGCCACTCTACAGTTGGAGTGGTGGCCATTTTGAAACAGGAAAAGTCACAGTCACCAATTTTTGAGGAATATGTTGTTTGATTTTACCCTTTTATTAAAAGAAAAATACTTTTCGGAGTAGCCCTCTTCGTATGACTTTTGGGGCCTCTCTGTACCGGTTGAACATTGCCATAGATTTATGTACGTCAAAGCAAAGATTATTGTTTACTTCAATTTTTACTTATGTAATTCTTTACTATTTGTTTCGAGATTTTTTATGTTTGGTTGGTATTTTGTCGTAAACTGACAGTTGAGTGCCCTCAAAGTCAACCAGTAAAATAATTTTGGACGCTAAACTTGAACATTACTGGATCCCTACCACCAAATAAAACAACCCTGAAATGCCTCATGTAAATATTCATCTAAACATTTTTTCTTAAAGATCAGTCCCATGACGTTTCAAAACGACCATCGTTCCAGCTACAGAAAAATAGAGAACATCAGAGAAACAGACGACACTAATCCTAACCCGACGGCGGCCATTTTAAAAAGGGAAAGGTAACAATTGCCCAAATAATTACACACATTTAAAGCAAAACAATTTTTTTAAAGGAGTTTCAACTGCGCAATAAAATTTAATTGTAAAACTTGGAACTAAAAAGTTCTTCGTTATTAAAGATTAAAGAAAGAAGCTAAAGAACTTCCGGGGTTTTCAACTCTTTGATTATTGCAGCTGAGATTTTAGAGAGTATTTTGGCAATTGTTACCTTCCCCGTTTTAAAAATGGCCACTGAATAAATGACGCTCGTGGCGAATTTCAAATCAAAGAAACAGACGACAAGTTTCTTCGGAAGATACTAACCCTCGCCCTAAAAATAAATTGCTGGTGTTCTGGAATTTTTTTTTTCTTTTTTCAAAAAAACAAAGAAAAAGATTTTGAGCTTCCTTTCCTTTGACCAGACAATGAACGTCTTCACTTTTTTCAATTACAACTACGATCTTCGGTGCGCTAGCAAGTTCATGAAAATATGTCTAAACAGTACAATTTATTCGTACCTTTAAAAGTTTTTAGATAAAATCCTACTTCACTCAAATGTGTAGACAGAGCATTATTCAATTTAAAAACAGGTTTTATATTTGCACTGTCAGTGAGTAAAACTCAATTATGATTTTACCAGATTTTAGAATACTTCATTCTTAAATTTATTTTTAATCTGTGATCAGTAACAACGATGAGCTGGACATTGCTAAAAAAAAGTGCCTGAATCTCAAAAATTACCGTATGTTGTGAATTTAAACTGGTTTACAGCCACTGGTAAAAATTGCATATTAAAACAGTTGTAAATATTGAATCAAATTCAAGTTTTTATTGATGAAAAAATACTTTAAACTTTCCAAGTCCAAGAAGTTAGTTTTAAAAGTGATTCAAACCAGGACATACCGTGACAAATACAATTAAAACATTTTCAAAGTCTGTAAAATGAAACAAACAAAAAAATCTGAGTATTTTTAACTAAGATAGAACTCAAAACTTTTTATTATCTTCAACTAGTTCTTTCATCATCCTAATTTTTATTTGCTTTTCAACAACTTCAGTTTGACTCGGGCCGACATTCTACTAAAATTAAGCTGAAGGTAAAAACTAGCCTAAATGAATAATAAAGATATTTTGTAACAATACTTCCTCCAATAATTATAATAAATTCAACTAAAAACTTTGTTTAAAGAAAGTGATAAGTCATCCTTTACATTGTACACAACTCAACGTCATCTACACAATCTGTACGAACTTTTTTTTCGTCAGATTCATTCAACAAATAGACAATCTAAAATGTTGTCTATTGAATGCTAACTTGATCATATTCTTACCATGAAGCTGTTGATGCTAAATAATTAAACTACTCACCAAAATGAACGTTTTATACTTCTTTTTTCTCTTTTTTTAATTCATAAATTCATTCCGGCAACTGGCACGCATGTCCATAGACCGATGATAACATGCTTTACCGGTGAAAGAACAACATTGGTTCCCTATGAAAAGAAATCATCCTAAAAATACTAAACCTAACCTCGATCGGCTAAACTAGTTATGCAAGCAAGTTCGTCAAATTTGCTTGAACAAAATATATACAATTTAGTATAATTAAGAGTTTTTAGATAAAATCCCACTTCACTCGAATGTGAAGGTAGGGTATTATTCAATTTTAAAACAGGTTTTATATTTGCACTGTCAGTAAGTAAAACTCAATTATGATTTTAGCAGATTTTAGTGTGAATACTTCATTCTAAAATTTATTTTTAGTTTGCAATCAGTAACAACGATGAGCTGGCAATTGCTTTAAAAAAATTCCCTGTACACCAGAAATTACTTATCTTTGCTTAGTTTGGCACAAGACCACAAGCAGAGGTGGAAAGGAGGTTATGCTGGGTACAGCGTATACCTACTTCTAAATTTCTAGGTTTTCTGTATGTCTCAAAACAGTCCCAAAATTGGCAATATATTTTTTTTTAAATACCACATTGTCCTAGAACACCCAGCTGCATTCCGCTGGACATTAGCTTTTGGTGGGAACTAACAAAAAAGATCCATTTATTTTATTAAGAGACAAGTTCCAACTATAAAATTTCTCTTAAAAAATTAACATTTGCAGCAATTGTAATCTGATGTGACTTCTATGAAACCTGATTTTTAAACATTCGCAAATAGATAAATAAGGGAGACCACTTACCGTTTGTATTTAATAGCTACTGTAGTGCCCCCTATATTTTTAGTTTGGAATTAAGTACGAAACTCTTCTTTTAGCTAGATATCCAAAACGTCACTTCCTCTGACAACCCCTATAAAACCCCTGGATGCACATGGTCCAGGGCCCACCAGCTCCAGCACCCCTAGCTGGGTATGTTTCTAGCCCTGGCATCTGCAGCCGGCCATTCTCTCTTTTCTTTTCCCTGGCCTAATGCTCCTTGGCGCCAGTATTCCTAGCTGGCCATGCCTCTGGCCCCGGCCTTTGCGGCCGACCACTCTCTTTCCTTCTCTCATGTTCTATATCTTTCATAGTCTGTTCGTCGAGAGTCTAACAGTGTCTGAGAATAGCTCCAAAGTTAACTCATTTACTTGGCAGTAAGGCTCACACACTGAACCCGGTTTCCACGTATCTGGGAGCAATCCAACCATACGGAATCCGCACATCCAGACAACTCCGCTACAACTCCGACGCCAGCACTATCGAGACAAAAGAACTCCCAACTTTACCATCTCTTCTCCTAACATTACTTCTCACGATCGATCGTATTAATGTTACCCGTACATGTACCTCACCTTTATTCTTGTATTAAGCGTACGTCTCTTGTCTGGCCATAATCCTTGTATGTGTTAATTCCTCTTTATTTCAATGCGCGTCCAACTTCATCCTTGGCGCGCATTCCATTCCATTCTCTTCGTACAGCTTCCTTCCTCCCACAGCTACAGGGCCGGCGCACTACACATCACCCACGAGGATCCAAAATCCTTATCTCTCAACACATCCCATTGCGTGTTCGGATGTACAACAATAGACACTACGCGCGAAACTACCTTCCTTGACAAAATTTTTTATTTTTCAAGTGTGGCAACAGATAGACACATTGCTTATTATATGACACATAAAAGAGTATACAGGGGGTTTAGCTGTTGAAGTTTTTATGACAAAAATGCATCAAAGGTTGTGGTTGTGCAAATGCATATGAGCATTTTAAAAAATGCTTGTTTAATTTGCAAAATAGACACAAAGTGTTGATGATAGATTAAATGGATACATCTTTTCAAGTTCCCTATAAAATGTTCCGTTGCAAGTGTGATAAAGGATTATGTATTATTGTGAGGTGCTTGACATTCAATTGCTTAGCGACTAACAAGGTCCAGAATACCTTATAGCTTATATACTTATACCTTTTGATGATTTTTGGAGCCTGGTTTCCTTGAATTTTGGGGGGTTGAAAATTATGGCTTTGGTTTGAGCTGATTGGTCAAAGATTTCATTTTTATGGTCAGCACTCAAAATTTTTTGTCATTCTAATTCTATTTTTTTTACAAAAGTGATTTTTGCTCATTTAAGGTTTCAAAATGATAGTGTTCACTTTGGACCCTATAAGCTAAACCAAGTGAAAAGGCTACATCTTTAAGAAAGGTGATGAATTTTCTCTTTGCACTGCTCTTTAGTGTATCAAGACGTTAATAGCTTTTGTAAACAAAGGAAATCTTTTGATTGGACATGAATTTCAAATAAATTCAAATCAACTGAATACAAGACATCAAACTATATTTGAAGTTGATAATGGTGGGAATTCTATTCTGAAAACATATGCCAGTTAGGATTCATTCTAGCTACCCAAGCTGAAAAAAATAGATCTTCTTCACCAGTAATTTTTGTGCTTTTAATCGATTAGAACCTAGAACATTCCGAAAATTCATTAGTTTTTAGAAAAATCAATTTTTGAAGGTTTTAGTAGGGGTGGGGTCTATTCATAATGTAATTATAGTATATAACTATAACTGAACCGTTACTTTTTGAACTAAAGTGAATCTTAATCAATATGCCTCAAAATGGCTTAACAGTTTGCAGCATAAAAAATGGGATCAGTAAACTGAGTTCAAACTTGGTTCAGACAGTTTGCATTCACTTCGCTCTAATGCCCTTGGGAAAGACATGAATCCATCTCTTCACCCTCCAGCCATGTGTAAATAGCAGGGCAGACTGGGACCTGTAGCTTTGGGTGGCAACCAGTCTATGAGATGGACAAATTAAACATGGAAAGTGCAGTTCCTCATCCAGCATCATGAGAGGCTGCCAACAGACAGAATAGGAAATATGTTATTGTATTGTACAGATAATAAGGCCCTGGTGAAGCTCCAAAAAGTCAAGTAAACCTGAAATGTATTATAATAAATTGCACAAATAAAATAAATGAGAATCAAGACAGACAGATGAACTAATGTAACCATGGTCTCTACCTCTTCATGACACCTGAAATACAAGTTAGAGATAATTATTTATAAAATGTCTTGGAATTACTCCATAACTATGTGGGAGATATTATAATCATCAGTTAGATATGCAGAAGTATGTGATCACAAATAATGTATTGAGTATAGTGTAAGGCCAGATTAAAGCCCACTGATGCCCTAAGCACAATCCAACAATGGCTCCTTATATAACCTTTCCATTAAATGACAACGCATTAAACAACAATAAATGGTGGAATAAGAGTTTGAAAATGTACTAAGAGTAGCCTGTAGAAATCCCAAAGTTTGAAAAATATTTAATTAGATTAGAAAATTAATTTAATACCTAACTCTATTGTCCTCAAAATCTGATATAGAATTGAAAAAATCCTTCCTATCCCATCCAGTGTTGCCAAGTATGGTTTCTTATTTTGTAGCTAAAACTAAAAAAAGACTAAAATCAGCTTGACTTTTCCATTTCCAGCTAAATTATCAATGGAAAGTTACATTTTAGATTTAGATTTTGTTAAATTGGGAAAAAATAGGCCAGATCTAGCTATAAAATGTGTAATCCCGGATTTTTCCTTCCCTCTTTCTTTCATCTTCACTTTGCAAGCAGTGGCAGCTTTTATTTTTTCTCCCACTCACTCATTAAACTACCCACCCAGCCTGCTGGTTAGGCACACATTTCTTTCTGCCCCCTCTCTCATTCAAGTTTTTTTACAAATATGATATCATTTTCATAGACGGTAATTTACATGCTTCAATCATTACAATGACCTTTATTTTCAGTTTTCATCTATGCTTAACCCCAAATCTATGTTCATAAAATGCAATGTTTCTATACATATATATATATATATATATATATATACTAGCAGGGAATCCTGGCATTGCCTGTGAAAAAATAACTGAACATCTGACAATAGTGATATGAAACATGTTCTTTACTAAATGTCTTCTTACACAAAAAAACAGGTGGGTGTTGTTAGAGTGTATTCAGTGTAGTAACTTTCCACCCCTGGGCATACCTATGCAGGTATACACGCATCATCAGACAGGTCAATGTAGTTTGGCTGCTTTTTGTAACACCATAATTAAAATGTTTGAAAACAGAAGTTTGGGTTTAAAAAGCTGATTATATAGAATTCATAGAACTATTTGTTTCCATCCAAAATTATATTTTTTCTATAAATGAATAAAAAAGAATCTGAAGGCTTAAAAAATTGATTATATCTTTGAATATGTTGTTGACTGAAATCAAGAACTTAATTTAGATAAATTTTCAAAAAGAAAAACATTGTTGATAATAAATGTCATCTTCAACGTTAAAAATGGAGAAGTTCATGAAAAAAGTTATGTAAATTAAACTGAATGTTGAGTAAAGCCCATTTATACAAATGGCTATCATAGATTTTCATTGGATAGATTGAAAAAAAATTGATTGGCTGGCTGGTCATGCAGGCCATTTGTGGGGCTACAATATATATATATATATATATATATATACATAATATGAACTGTAAAGAGTAAGATAGACTCGGGAGTGAAGTGTTCTGAGGTAAGGTTTATTTATCCGTAGATGTTAATGGTCCAGACATGTTTCAGGATTTATTCCCATCTTCAGTGGTGTGTGCTGTGTGAGTATGTGTTTTTAGGGTTTAAAGTTCCCATGTGGAACCAGAGTCCACTACCAGGAGCTTTGCCTTGTGGGCAAAAGATTTTATAAAGGCTGCTGGAGGCATCCTGCTGTGTGAGAGAAAGTCCAGCTAGTGATGAAGTCTATGGTTAAGCAGCAGCAGTTGGTCTTGGAGAGGGCTAAGTGTGTCAGGGTAGGAGGGAAGTGATGTGGAGTTAGATTTTTGGGGTATGTTAGGGATAGTGTAAATCGAGGGGTGATGAGGTTAAGGAACTACATAGGTTTCAATCTTACAAGTTATCAAAAATGTGTTGGCTATGATTTGGACAAGTGGTATAACTGGCTAGGGTTGATTTTTCCTATGAGTCTGAGTGACTTTGAAGTTCCCAGTATTGAATGTATCTGGGGGGGGGTACATGTGAGTGTGAGGATATTGTTAGTAGGAGTTTTGTTAATTAGAGATCTGTGTGATTAGGGTTATTAAGTTTAGTGTTTAATCCATTAGGATACAGAGTTTTGAGTTTGTTGATCCACATATCCTCATGTTTCTCTAGAACTTTAGTTTTGTCAATTGGAGTATTTTATCTATCTATCTATCTATCTATCTATCTATATATATATATATATATATATATATATATTGAGTGTAATAGTTTTTAATACTTCACTGTGATCCTAGGCAGAGGACCAGGGGACAACACTTTAAAGACGGAGTGCATAGCTACTCTGATCCTAGGCACAGGGGCTATTCCATAAGTAAATAATCATATCATTTTTTTACAGGTATTATGCTTGTATTGATTAAAAACTTTTTTTTAATTCTATCTTTTTAACACCATATAACAGGGAGCAACAGAAAGAGATTATTTACTAACTACTTATTGGGGCCGGATCCACCGTTAGGCCAACTAGACAGCTGCTTAGGGTGCACACCTCATATGGAAGCAGTACTGAACTTTCAGGAGAAAAATTTAAAAGAAGATCAAGCAACCAGGTGTGCAAATTTTAAGTCTCACCCAAGGTGCATAAAACCCTTGAGCAAATTACAATTCTTGCCAAGGGCACAGGGAACACTCATGCTAGCTGCAGGAGCAAGGGATGTTCAATTGCTAAAACCAAAGTGGAAGAACCCATGGATGAAGCTATCATTCTTTCTCTACTTGCGGCTAATCCTTTGTCAGCTATTCACTAAAATAGCCTTACTAGTCCTGGTACAGTAATAGATCCTTGTAAGAATTTTTGTGTTGACTAATGAATCGAATTTAACATACTAGAGAGACCGCCAGTGAATAAAAATATATTGGGTACATATTCCAGATCAGTTGCAAAAAAAATTTTGCATCATTTTTTATAATGGTAGATTTTCAATGTGGTGCCCTAGTCATCAAATATGGGCATATCATACACCATTGGAAAGGAAATTTCTGGTTGGGTAAAATTTACTTGAGAACCATATGACTCAGAGCAAGTCATTTTGTGCTATTTCCCATCAAATGTCATAAACCTTTGTTTTAAAATGAAACACCAGTGTGGACTAATAGCGATAATAAAAGGGCGGTAATTTTTTATTGATCTGCTGAAAAATTTAATCACTTTTGTTGTCTATTGCCCAACCTTTCATGAAATTTCATTGAAATTCACTGCTAGCTTTTGGAGCTATTGTGTAGTTTGGATAGTTAGCTAGGATGTAGGGAAGTAATCATGCATGGATCTGTAGCAATCATCTATGTCAATAATTATAAAAATTAGTTTGCAAAATAAAAGCCCCTAAAAATAGTGCTGGTGATATCACTTTCTCTGGCCCTTAAAACAGTGCCCAGAAGCTTCTAATCTGTCATCATCACTTCTTCTAAGCCCCCCCCCCCCAGCATATAGAAATAAGTGCTTCCATCTATCTATCTATCTCTCTTACTCTTTCTCACTCTGGTTCTCAGACCATGTTGCCTGAGAACCAGGTACCGTGATCTTCCTGTCAGCATGCTCTCTGTGTTGTACCAAGAAGTAACAATAATTGAATTGACTTCACATTCCTGTAATCCTTTTACCATTTAAAGGGATGTCAAATCATTACAATGACAGGAGAAAAGAAAATTGACAAAAAATGTATTTCATGTTACAAATGAATAAATATACATTCCCTTAATATATGAAGAAGGTTATGTTCAATCTTATTAGAATCCCTCACAAAAAAATAAACCACAAAGCCAAGAATTTAGTCAACCATGTGGTTATCTGCACATAATCCAAATATCTCTTGGCACCTCAACATATTAGACATTTTAATCCAATAAAAGACCTCAAATCCTACATCTAAAATTTCACTTCTTTCGTTGCCTATTGCCCACCCTCCAACAAAATTCCTTCAAAACTTTTGCAGATATCATGTCAACAGACTGAAAAAATTTGAAAATATGTGGTATGGACAGATAGCTTCAACATTGGAATCAGTGTTTCTCAATCTTTTTTCTCTTGGGGAACCCTTGAAATTAATTTTACATCTCAGGGAACTACAACATAAGATTTATCACGTATCTTTATCAATCTTTTTTTTCTTTTTCATAAAGTTAATTTTCATAAAGCAAACAATTTATATTTCTGATGACTGTAAAAGCAAATACAAATAGGTTTTTTCAATTCTATTGACAATGCAAAAAATAACAGACATGTAAGAAGTTGAAAACTGAAGCAATATATTTATTGCTTTCCCTTGAATGGCAGGATACTCTTCTTACATAAAAATCCAGAACTTAATTTCTATAAGTAGCAAGAGATTTATATACTCTTTGTCCAGATTTTCACATAACTTTTTTGACATTCTGGAGTGAACTGGCCTTTGTTTAATAAAGTTGACCATTTTTTAAGCATCATCAAAAACGTCAAGAGATTTTAAAATCAGCACCTGTAAAATAAACGTGCAAATCATATTTGTGATACAAAAAAATCAAGGAAAAACCATTGTGAATCAAACAGTTTCATTGGAGTCACAAGAAATGCTTCTGAAAAACCAGACAAAGATTTGAAAAGAGAAAATGAGCAGTTCAAATTCAGGCACAAGTAGGAATGTTGAAACTAATTTTTTTTCGGTAAGATTCCTACTTTTAAGTTGTTGGACACTAACCCGCTAGCTACTTTATCTAGTGCTCCCCTCACTCTCACCAGCAGGTTGCTGGCTAGAAGAGTGGGTATCCATCAGCTCTCAGTGTCTTTCTTCAACTGACTTATTACAGTTTAATTTTCCCTCCTGCTGACACTTTCAGTGAGAAAAAAGAGCTCTTTTAAGCAGTATGCTGATTAGCTAGATGACTCAAAACTCTTAGTAAGGAAGATTGTGATTGGCTAGCTGGTCCCACAACTAATTCCTGTCTAAACTAATGGTTTCTTTTCCTTTATTCAATGTGCAAACACGTTTCACTACACAATCACCATTGCAAACAAAGAAAAATATGCAATATTTTCTCAAAAAAATCTAAAAAAAAAATATGCCTGCATATACATATTTTCATCTTTCTGATGTGACCGTATGTAGCTATAAGAACCATAGTATTGCATAATAACAGTTTGATCTTATTCATATATGTTTTGTAAGATCTTTCCAATTTTGATGCAGCTGTTGTTTGCCACAGACAAGGCACAAGGGAATAGGATAACTTGGATCACCATTCCTTATGAAGTCCACACATAAGTACCTTTATTGTACAAACGGACCTTTTTATGTTAACTTTTGCATTAGTGCAGAGAAGTTTATCAGAAAATTGAGATTCTTCATCATTAGTCTCATTGGAACATTCTATTCCTCTTCAAAATTCACCTCATCACATCATCAAACTTTTCTTTAAAACAAAATAAAAGCCAAAAAACATGTTATCTATCTTCTTTTTCTCATTTTTCTTCTGCCTAAAATTGATAAAACTGAAGCAAATAAAGGCAAACAGAAAAATTAATCTTGGAGAGAGAGGGGAGGAATGATACACAAAACTTTTTCATATAATAACAGTGGGTAATTGGGGAACTGTATCTACACACTAGGATGTACGGACAGAACTGATGAAAACACAACTGTATGATCAGTATTTATAGGCACATACAATTAATGAAAAGCTTTGATAAATATCCGGATGACAGCTTAAAGAAAAAGAGAAAATGCAAACAAAAATTCACTTTAATCTTCAACTATTTAAGCTCTGCCCAATACTTTCATTTGGGACCAACCTCTATTAATGTCCAAGTACTTCCAGATTGTGCATGTATTTGTGAGTGTGTGTGAATATTTTTTGTACATTTAAAGATAAGTTTAGATTAACACACCGACAATCTTTTAAAAGATTTGTTGGATCATTGGTAATGCCCACCTTTCCAGTAATGTATCAGGAGTAAAATTCCCCACTTAAAAATTCAAACTTTTGGTTGGTGTTGGGTAAGGGGCAAATTTCTTTTTTATAAAAAAGATATGAGAAAAGGGATAAAGAAATAATTTGTAACAATATTCTTATAAAAAGAGAGCAATATTTATAAAACTTGAATTTCTCAGGCCATTTTTTGAGCTTTGTTACATCACAAATGAAAGAATATGAGATAAAACCTTATTCTTTTAGTTAGGAATTAAATACGAAACTCTTCTTTTAGCTAGATATCAAAAAGGTCACTTCCTCCTCCGACCCCTATAAAACCCCTGGATGCACGTGGTCTGATGCTCATTAGCACCAGCATTCATAGCCAGTTACGCTTCTAGCCCCGGCCTTTGCGGCCGGCCACTCTCTTTCTCTCTCTTCTCTTCTCTCTAAGATCGTTATCATTTTGCCGACCTACTGGCCAATCCGATCTCAACTATTCTTCCTGCATGACCTATCCCTGTACTAACTTTTCCCATTTCACTTCAATGATATCAAGCCTCACACATATGCACAGCTTCGCAGCTACACCACTGTGTCTTTACCATCTGCTCCAAACGCATATCACCTCTCACTCTCGTTAATGAAATGGCAAGGTTCTTTTTCTATCCGATAGTTACGATAATCTTTCCTAAACTTCTTTACTTCAGGAAACATGCATGGATAAAACTCCATGTTCTCTGTCTTTCATGGTCTGTCTGTTGAGAGTCTATCAGCCTCAGAGAATAGCCCCAAAGTTAACTCACTTACTTGGCAGTAAGGCTTGCACACTGAACCCAGTTTCCACGTATTATCTTGGAGCGATCCAAGCCATATGGAATCCAAGCACTTCAGACAAACTCCGCTTTGACACCAATGCCAGAACTATCAAGACAAGAAAGCTCCTACCCCGCCCTCTCTTCTTCTTCTCATTACTTCTCACGATCGATCCTTACATGTACTTCATTCTTCACTCTTCAATTAAACATACATCTTTTATCTGGCCATAATACTTGTATGTGTTCTTTCGCTTTATTTCATTGCACGTTCAAATTCATACTTAGGACACATTCCATTCTCTTTCATACTCATCCTTTCCTCCTCCATATCTACAGGGCCGCAAGCATCCTACAGTCAAACTATGTGGAGACCAAATCTCCTCGTCTTTCAAAATCATCACTATTCCTTTCTCAACAAAAAAGTCGTTCCTACAAACTGGTGACCCCAACATGATAACGATCTTAGGAAGAAGAGAAGAGAGAGAAAGAAAGTGGCCGGCCACAAAGGCTAGGACTAGAAGTGTAACCAGCTATGAATACCAGCGCTAATGAGCTTTGACCACGTGCTTCTAGGGGTTTCATAGGGGTCGTTGGAGGAAGTGACATTTTCAAAATCTAGCTAAAAGAAGAGTTTCGTATTTAATTCTTAACTAAAAGAATAGGTAGTGCTACACCTTCAAGTATTTTCTATTCATCTGCTTCCACCTTGGGCAAGTGAATTAAAAGAATATACTTGGCAAGAGTTTCAATTCAAACAAATATGTATTATATTTTTGAAATATTTTTCATCTTTTTAGAGGATTCTCACCTGATCAAAAATTTTCCAATGTTACCAGACTGTAACCAAATATTTTAAAGAAACCTAATTCTTATGATGTTGCTGTTGTGAAGAAAAAATAAAATATGTTATTAATAGTAACCATGATATGTAGAAGGTTTTTATTTAAAGATTAATTTTTGTTTTAATCTTGTTTTAGACCTGATTCCTTTAAAATTCCCTATTAGGAGGTCATTTTTCCCATTGAGGCTCTTTACTACTTATGGATGCCAGATTTCCCCCCACCTCAGGGAATATGCTGTGTTTATTTGATAAAGTTACAAATATGAAATTAAATACAAAAATGACTCAAAAATCCATTTGCATACAATTATCCTATTCTTCACAATTTCTCACAGAGCTCCTTGCAACCTATTACAGAACCATAGGGTTTCACAGAACCATAGGGTTTTGCAGAACCCTGGTTGAGAAATGCTGATTTAAACATTCACTCCTTATTATGTCTAAAAGAGACATTTTTTTTATTTTTTTTTTTTTACTTCTTCCCCAGAATTCGTTGTTAGAGGGGGAGGTCAATTTATAATGTAAGTCCATGCCAAATTTGTCCCTTGGTTGGTGTCTGACAGAATTCACGTCCATTTTTTTTGTACTTCTAGCCCAACAAAAGGCGATACAAGTAACTTCATTTATTGATCACCCCTCTGTCCAATAATTTAATTGATCATTCACAACACATCAGGTTGCCAAAAGACGTTGATTTCTATTGAGTGACTAACCAAACCTGCCATAGCTTTATGTTTATTTGATTTTTAAAAGGTTTTCTATTGAATATTTTATAAGCAGAGTTTTTGATTAAATCCTTAGAACTAATTTAGCAAAACACAGTTGCATTTACAAGAGACTGAAAAACTGTTGAAAACAACCTGGATGTAGTACCCTCCACAAATTTGCTGGATTCTTCCTGCTGCATCCCTAGCAGCGGTTCTTCCACTCTCTCCATAACCTTCTCATCAGAGTTGATCTGCCATGTGAGATAAGTCTGATGAGTAACTGCATTTATAATATACCACGTAAAAGCGGAAGACATTACGAAAGAGAAACAAGCCATCTCCTGAAAGTCAGATTTGAAGAACACAAAGAAGTCATAACCAAAGGCAAACTGGAAAAATCTGGTATGGCAGACCACATTTGGAGGGAGGGAGTAGAATACTATGAATATTTTTCAGAAGAAAATGAATAAATGAATAAAAGTCAAATTAATGACACTTTATAAGTTCGGTTTTTTAATCATTCAGGTGAAAATAAAGGCAGAGGGTGTCACCAGAAAGGAATCACACCAAAAAAGGGGGGAAAAAAAAGAAACAATTTTTGTGGTGCTTGGTTCGGAAGGCTAAATTAAATGAAAATAGATTGTTTCAAAGACCTACTTCAAAAAGCAAAGTAGATTTAATTAAAATCAATTCAATAAAAGTAAAGATGACAAGCCTGGCTGCTTCAGGGTCAAACTCTACTCTGAAGCAACTAAGTCGAATTGAAAAAAAAGTTTTCCCTACTCATTGAGAGAGGAGTGAAAAGTTTCAAGTTTCTACTATGGACAGTTTGGGCTCAGAAGAGTAGAGAAGAAAGAAAAAGAAAAAAGAATATTAGAAAAGATTTCAAAAAGAAAGAAAAATTGATAAAGTCTAATTAAAAGAATGCCTAGTGACACCAGATAATTGAAAATAGCATCCATAGCTTTTCATTTTCTTTCTCTCTCTTTCTTCCTCTCTCTTCCTTTCTTACTTTTGTTGAGTTACATAAGAATAGATTCTGTCTCTCTCTTTTCTCTCTATCCGTCATATTGATATTCTCACTTTTTAGTCTTAACCGGAAGTCTGAACTTGTCATTATTGTTAGGTGAGAAAAATAAAGTCAACACAGTCGGAGCTTGACAATAATTTCTGTCACGTTCGTGTACGTAGGTTCCCAACCTGTTCATCATCAAGGATCCCTTTTAAAATGTCTGCCTACTGAATAAGCTCATGGAACCCCATTTATACATTTGGGGATCCCAGGAGTCTGCAGACCAGCACAAGTATGTCTAAATTGTGATAAAAAATTGAAGATTTTATGACTATGATCGAGTTACAAATAAAACACTAAATTACGGAATTGATACTAAAACAGATTGATACAAAATAAATAATTGAATAAGCTTGAAGTATTATATAATTTTTTTTTTCTTTAATAAAAATAAATCATTTTTCCAAGTCAGATGATAAAATCATTTCATGTCGAAATTCAAATAATATATTTTGTTTGATGCGGACTTAAGATATTTTTAGTCGTAGTAGTCACTTCCGGTAAGCCAAGTGATTGCAGCATCGCCATTTTAGCTGTGAAGATTTTCTCTACGAAAAAAAACAAAACAAAACAAAGAAAAGGCGATGCAAATTCATGTTTTATCTTATGAAAACTTTGTTGAATATGTGATTGCTGCTGGTGAGTTACCATGCCGTCTTTTTTTCACTGGAATTAGATAGTTTGATATTAAAAACAAAAGTGCACCGTGTTCCGATTTTCACCATCTTGATCGCTATTCTCTTACTACTTAACACAGTGTGTCCGATTTAGATGTTTTCCATCTAAATCTAGATGTAAGAAATTGCTATTTAGATTATTTTTTTAAAATAAATTGAGCAATATTTCGATTTAATTTATAATAAAATGAGTAGTAAATTGAAAAAATAATGTTGAAGATAAAAGTCACTTTCAATTTATTTATATGTAGTATATTTCCATGACTTTAGATATGTATATAGAGAACCTAGATGTTTTTAGGATCAATTTTAGATGTAAACTTGAAAATAAATCGACAACACCAACTCCATTATGGTTGTGTTGAAATATTCTTTCCTTAGTCAAAATCAAGATAACTTGCGATCATTTTTGTTGATGCTTCTTCATGAAGAGGTGTTATTCGAAAATTACAAAGCGTATAGATTGTTATTTAAATCGCAAAAAACCCCAACCTTTATGAATATATAATTTACCTACTACCAGAGGTATTTACAAGCATTTTATGGAACTGGCTCCAGAGTGATACTAACGGTAAGCGGTTAAATGTACCGTGTTTATTCGTGTATAATGCGAGAAATTAAATATAGAAATCAAGGTTAAAATAGGGGAGAAGCGTTATGTTCGAGTATTAAAAGTTGGCACTATTCTTGTAAGTTTCGTGCTACAGATCGGAAGAGCACTCTAATTCAAAGTGTAGTCTCAGTTCCTCTCAAGTGAAGTTACGTCAATGAGACATGGTGTGTCTCTCCAGAACTATCGTTCGTTTTGTAAAATTCAAGAAAAAATAATAATTCGAGAAGAAAATCAAAGTACAATCACGATATCTTTAACATTGAAAACTGGAATTTGATGTTATGTTTTGTTGATGTGAGAAGAACAGATACTGCACTTAAATCTTGAACTAAAAGCCCATTCCTCTTTGGAACACGAAATAAGCATTACAATAAAATGACAACATATTTATCTAATGTATGTAACATACATGTGACGGATTTTTAGCTACAGAAAAAGTGGATCGCGTTATATTCAAGTAAATATAATGCGGTTGACAAGATTTCCTATTTATTTGTCGATTAAAATCTATTTTAAATCCCCAAATTTCCCAGGGTGCATTAGTAAGTATATTTCTTGAACGAGGTAGATGTTAATTGTATGTATTTTCATAATACGGCAATATTTGTAATTTTGATGGAGTACACGTTCCTTCCCTCCACGAGAAATTGAAAAAAACATCGTTTTTAATGATTCAATTTTACTTATAGTCAGCAAACCAGTCACAGTCGGTTGTCTTTTTATTTTCTATTCTTGATCGAAATATTCCAGAAAGATCTTTGATATTAAACCTCTGATTTCATAGGGAAATCATCAATGTTTGTTTATTTATCCTCAAATTTACAAACCCACGAGGATGCGTGGTAACGTTATCCTGTGCTCTAGGTAACCAAGGTAATAAGTGCATTCCATTTACTCATTGAGTTGTGAGCGAACTTTCTCTTCAAACTCTATACATTAATGTAATCTTCATCTTTTATTTAGTCGTGTTTCTGTAAACAGTTTCTATTTTTCTGAATTGAATCTGAATATTTTTAGAAATTCTTGGTTGAGTTAGTGAATTTTATGCGATTAGAGTCAATGGTATATGTTTCAAAAGATTTAAAAAGAAAACCATGGAGTAACCCATTAGGATTAATTCTAATATATAGTTTCCAATTTGAAGAAGATAGTTTTGTTGGACGAGTGCTACAACATTCGAAAACAAGAATGGGGGGAAAAATTAGACACCCAGATCAGTTTTTGGCCGATATCTCGCCTTATTTTCATTGTTGATGAGAAATTAGTCATTAATAAAATGTTGTGCCTTACTGTAAGTCAAATTTATTAATGTCAGGAAATTCAAAATTTTAAAATCTGTTTGAATTTCCTATGTGAATAAAGAAATATACTGGAATTGAATGTTTGGAATAATAATAGCTATCCCCCAAAAGCTTTTTGAAATTAGCTTTCTTAAAACGTCTTGAAACAGGATGGAGGTGTGTTGTGACCATTAATCAATACTCATTCCGATAAAAAATTGATGATTTTAGGAAGATTCTTTTTAGTATTTCTCTCTCTCTCTTCCTAATATATATATATATATAATGAGTAAAGGACTCGCTACACAAACTTATTAACGTTTCTGCCCTGTTTGGGCTTCTTCAGGTGAATGATTTGGTTTTTGTATTGTGTGTGTATATATTCATATATTGTATGTATGTGTGTTGTTGATGTTATATAGTAACAAAAATGAATTTGGAAATCATGAATTGAAAAAAGTAAAGCCTGTTGTGTTCGATTGTTGGGTCATTCATTTTTTTTATGTAGTAGTTGTCATGATTAGTGGGACGGTTAGTGTTTATTTGTACTAGCTGAGTTTCTCAAAGTAGGGATCGAAAGTAACAAAGTTGACCTGACTATATATTGACTTTTATGTCATCAGAGGTCAGTGCCATCTATTACATGTCCATTATAGAGGC
Organism: Thysanoteuthis rhombus; assembly: GCA_963457665.1. NCBI lineage: Eukaryota > Metazoa > Mollusca > Cephalopoda > Oegopsida > Thysanoteuthidae > Thysanoteuthis > Thysanoteuthis major. Next base: position 3,148,991 of record OY735211.1, on the reverse strand, counting down.
AATTTATTCTTATACACGAATTTTCAGCGTCTAGGGTGCAACTTTTAAGGAGTTTTTAAAAAACAAAAACGAACAAACATTCACCTGTAATTGACTGTTACAAATAATCTGATAATAAGACAATTGCAATTTATCCGATGTTCATCCTGGGGTCAAGTTATACAAATTAGCAGCCTGTAGGGTGCAACTGTCTTTGTTAGTTTTGAAAATGCAGAAGTAGACCTATTTAGAAAATGCTATAGTTGAGCTGACCTTAAATTGATTTTTAGAGTTCGGCACCATGTTCATCATGGGATCAAGTTACCCTTTTACCCATATTTGCAGCTTGTAATTTTATCAGCATTTATCTCCATAAAATTTGAAATTCCCCATATTGACCTGACCATGAATTAACCTTTAGAAGTCACCAAAGTTCATCATCACCTATCACATGTTCATCCTACATTCAAGTTACCCCTATACACAAATCTGCAGCCTGTAGTGTGCAGCGGTCTCTGTTTAATTTGAAAATGTCAAAATCGAGTTCTTTAGTAAATGGCAGAATTGAGCTGACCTTAAATTCATCTTTAGAGGTCAGCCGAGATCAGCACTGCTAATACTATGTTCATCATGGGATCAAGTTACCCTTGTATCCAAATTTGCACTTCATCGTATACAGCCATCTTCCTCAGATTAGAAAATACTAAAATTGATCTTTTTAGAATATGCCAAAATTGACCTGACTTTAAATTGACTTTTAAAGGTCACCAGAGATCATGGTCACCTATCCTTTGTTCATCCTGGGATCAAGTTACCCTTAATGCACAAATTGATTGTCGGGTGCAGCCTATAGGCATCTATTAAAAAAGCATATTTTGAAACAAAGAAATGGACAAATTAATCGTCTTAATAGTATTAGATGATTTTAAAAAATTTTTGCTTTTGAAAGAGATTGCTTGCAAGATGTGGAAAGGTCTGAACAAGAATAATAATTACCATCAGGAAGGTATTAGTAACTAAAAAATAAAAGGGTAGAGATGGTTAAGATTCTCTATCATCATCTGTTTATTTCTTTTCTTATACCATTTTTATATCTCTACGTGTTTCCAGTTCATATTTTGGTATAACTGTGCTTGTAGTTTTATCATAGTCACTGGTAGAGCTTAAGAAAATGGCTGAGCAGTGATCGCCAATAGTTGGAACAACAGTTTGTTCCTCAGAAATGGCGGGAAGGAAGGAGAAGATGGAAAGGGGCAAAATCTGGAAAAGTAAAAGAAAAAAAAGACTTAATATCAGGTTGTTTGTTTTAAATTGAAACATTGTTTGTTTTTTCATGAAATCGTAGATTTTTATCAGCTAAATTAAAAAAAAATCATTCAGATGTTGCCCAAAAAGAGTCAATTTGGCAACTTTATTGTGCTTCTGTCTCCTTTCCTAATATCTCTTCGTATGTATCTCAGCTTTGCTCTTCCTCTTGCCACTTGTTTTATGAAAAACAAAAAACTTACATAACCCACATTCTGTAAAGGGAGCATGATCTTACTTTAAAGATATTCTTGGTCCAACTCTACCAAATCCTCATTTTTTCTTTACTAATTTTAAATTTTACATTTTTTAGGCTATGGCAGTTCTGTATACCATATATTCAGGGAATTTTTCTACCTATAAAGTTCAGAGAACTTTTGTTACTTCTAGAATTTTTCTACTATGTTATATATCATGTAGTTTGCACTATTTTTTGCAATAATAAAGGTTGGAAAGGGGTTTAAAAACCAATTACCTGTGCAACTGAGCAGTTGCGTACCCAAAATGTACCTTTCAAGTCTTACAGACGCATTTTGATACATTATCACGCATGAAACGAAAATTCTCACGCATAGGATAAAAAGTGGCAGATTTATTAAATTGGTATAGATTTCTGATAGAAATCTCATCTAAGGTGAGATGTATTTTAAACAGACTTCTTGATAACACTTAATTTCAGTTACAGATATGCCCTGAAATGCTATTTTAGTCAATCTTGGATACATCATTTTCAAAATTTTCTGGGAGAGTATGCTTCCAGACTCTCCTAAAACTCCACCCACCAATTTTCCTCCTTGAAAATTTTGTCTGTGCCTCTCTTTGCTCTCTCCAAATTAATGATGAATAACTTCCAATAAACAACAAAGGTAATATCAACGTTTTTGCTCTGACCACCTTCATGAATAACTTGAGCCAGTACTGATTCTACCAATTGGGATAATGTTTTATAATTCCCCTTCATCTTTTGGACCAGGCTCATTCTATTTATCAGATTGGCTAGAGAGTATGGTTACTACTGGACAGGCATGCTTCTCCTACTCCCTGGCAAGAGCTGCCATCTTGGTTTTATGAAAGATATCACTTTTGGCTGGGGGCCCAATGCAAAAGTCGAAGTGGATGGGTTGAAACTTCACCCATATGCAACTGCCTGTTTTCTGCTACAAGAATCACCTGTACAAACAGCTTCCTATCAGCCTTGAGGATAACTTTTTTTTGTTACAAAGGTTACATGATTTCTTGTCAATGTCTGAGAATGTTTTCAGCTCTTTCTTTCAAATCCTGTCACAAAATTTTGTATCCAAATTGTTGGTCATAGGTATCTGCTCCTGTACTCAGATGCGGGATGTATCTTGACGCAGATCCATCCTTCTGACTGAAACCCTTTGTTCCGCCAGGAGTTTATGTATCCTTGTTGTCTCTCCTCTTCTATTGTTTTATTAACAGGTATACACCTAAAGGGGTTGTAACGGCCTATTTGAACTGCAAATCTTCCTTGAGTGAACTTAGTGTATACATCCATGTTTTACTGGCAGCTGATTCATAGAGGCTTAATTTGAGAGAAACCAGGCATAGTTCACCTTGTCATGGGCAAAACATTATGGAACTGTATAATCGAGTAATTTTAGGTCATCCAGAATACAGACAGACTTGTGGCATCTCTGATTGACTCCTGATATATAAGAATCTGTTCATAGATGTATGTACAAGACTGTCTGCTGCAATTTCTGAAATGTTCCCTGGCAAACCACTTTTGAAGCAATTGATAGACTTGAGGGCTTCTTCTAGGTGTTGAATCTTTCCTGAATAGTTTTGCTCCATCCTTGTACAGGGTGCTACCCTGAAGCTCCTGTAATTTGAAAAGTAGGAGCAAACTGTATGCAGTTCAGCCTTCTGGTATGTGGAGCCAGCTGCACCCTTTGTAAGTTAGTGTGCCAATGGCTGTGCATGAGTGGATGTGTTGGCAAGTTATACTTTTTTTGTAACATCTTGTTTAGGTGATTATGCAGTTTTTTCAATGGTGTATCTCACGCAGTGAAGAACCCGCATCAAGTTCTGCTTCATGATCAACAAGATGACTGCAGAAACCCTATTAACATTCTGGTACCACTAATGTTTAGCAACCTTAGGTGGTACCAAAATCTGGATTGGCCCCTGGACTATTACAATCTGATTTTTTGTTTATTTCTACCATGGGCTAAGGTTTCTTTCAAGTAATTTTAATCTAAAATAGAGCTAATTAAATAAGTTTTTCTCAAAACTGACAAATTTCTGTTGGTAAATAAGCCTTAAGGATTGAAAGCAAAAAATGACTTGTGAAAAAAAATTTTTCTTTCATTGAATTTGACTTTTCACTTTCTTTGTGTTTCCGTTGTTTTTTTTAAAAATCTTTCCTAAATTTTTCCGTGTCTCTCATTATCTGATAACTATGATGAGCTGGGTGTTTATTCTTCATAGGATCTCAACAAGAATATAATCTATGTTGAATTATAGCTTTTTTGCCTTAAAATATTTGAATTTGTGAAGAGAACAAAAAAGGTTTAAAATTCCCTTTTTCTGATAACAATTGATTTAATAGACATTTGCAGTTAGTGATCCATAATTAGTCCATTTAGTTTTCTAAATAAGGAAATTTTTCTTCCATGAATTCTCTTATTTATTTTTTATTTTTCAAACATCATGGGATTTGGTCTATTTTTTAACATGAGTTGTGTGTGGATGTGAAATTTTCACACTCTTGTGCAGACCCCATATTGAAAATGGTACAAGTCGCATGATGTTTAAAAATAAAGATTTAAGTTTTGGTCTGTGTTTAGATCTTGGTTGCTTTTGCAGTATATTTTTTCCAAAATCTAACCGATGTTTAGTGAGTATATGATCTAATTTCTATGCGAAATATTCAGAGCATAGTAGAAAAAAAATATCATATTTCCTCTGCTCATTTCTCTCTCCGGATAAATTAAAAGCTGTTTTACTCAGTTTTCTATGTAACAATTTGGAGAATCCTGATGAAGTGACTGAAGAAATTGCTCATAGTACTTTTTTAATTTATAGTTTGAACATGGAAAATGGTTCTAGCTTTCCTGATCCAATGTCAGTGAATATTCTATATAAAAAGGAAAACTTTTGGAAGCTAAAATATTGGAATAAGGTATTCAAAAGAAGTTTAATGTTTGCTATGATTACACTGTACATGCTGGTGTAAACTGACATTTAATCATTAAAAAAAGATAATAAAAAAATGCAAATATCACGCTGTGTCCACTGCACCAGTATTATGACATGAGCGCTGTCTACTATGGACAGTGATGGAGCTTGGATGTGTTGCTGTGATCCATGGTCCTCCAAATAGCTTTGTAAACCATTTACCCTCAAGTCCAGCATGTAGAGTAAATAGACCTGCTTGATAGTGGAAATAGTTGTATTTCCCATCATTGCAGATGGTCAGTGTTCAAGCCCACTTAAAAGTCAGAATTTCAGATGTTGATTTTTTTCTTTTAACAGGCAAGCCCTCTCTCCACATGGAAAATCTCCCTCTTTATTTTCCCTCTGGTTGTGTTTGTACCAGACTAAGCTGAGTAAAGTAAATATTTGATAAATATAATAATACATGAGTGTGATTTGGTTGGTCCATCTGTCACGATTTAATAAATTAAATGATAGTTTGGTGTTTTGACAAGGTTAGAAATAGCATAATGACAGCGTTGAAAGATCAAAGGTGCCAACAAGCGATAGGGTCCTCCTGCTGCTCTTGTCTGTTTTGTATCTGTCATTCAGGGCAGTTGATGACCGGATGTGGTAGTGCAGTATTGATACACTATCTTATTTGTCTGCTGCATTTCGAGTAATATTTTTGATTTTTTATCCTCTATAATTATTAAAGCATTTGTCATTTTTAAAAACATGTGTCACTATTCTACAATAAATGCCTCTATGAAAATAAGTGTGGAATCATTTTCTCCTACTTCATTAATGCGTTGAAATTTGTTCATCTATGTTCATAAATGTATTTTTTATTTATCTTATAAATCAAAGATTTATTCTTTATATCCTAGGTTCAAGAATAATAATTTCTACTGACTAATGTCTTAATATTGCCCTGTACAATCATGTCTCGGAAAAACAGACCTACTGCAGCATCATGGGATAGGTGAGTAAAAAGATTTACTTGGCTCTTCATAATCATTATTCATTGAAAAACAATGCATTATAGTTATGTTCTCAAGTAGAAAAAATTGTGTATAAAATATTTCATTTGTTATTTAAGTAAAGAATAATATAACAATGTCAAAGCAATAATTTTAATGAGAAAAGGAATAAAGTACATATAGAACATTAGAAGGAAGATTAAATGCATGGAAGTTAACAATGTGTTAATCACCTTAGATTAGTCTTGCAGTGATGATGAAACATTCTCTCCCTCCTCTGTTGTGATGATGATATCACCACAAAGGCAAGGAAGAACTTACAAACTCACCCTCTATTGATAGATACTTACAAACTAGTAACATTGCTATTCACTTGTAAACAATTTTTTGCTGTGTCCACATTGAACAAAAATAAGATTTTATATAAAATCCATTGTTTATAATTTCATTTTAACGTTTGTAAGGCAGATGTAAAATGAGTTATACCTGTAATTGAACTTTCTTTTTAACTTGGACATGCTAATTCAATGAAATCAAATAATACCAACGTATTCAAAATATCAAGAAAACATTTTTGTTTTTCCACAATGCTTCATCTATGTACCCACTAAAAGGAGAGTACACATCTGAAATGTGAAAAAAAATGATCAACAAAGATGAGGAAAATAATATAACTGAACCTCATTCAATGATTAAAACACCCTATTTAAAATTTAAACAAAAACTAAGAAAACAATCCCTTTATAAAAAGGATTTTTTAATCTTCTCATTTAATGAGAATATCTTTATTTTGAAATTATTTTTTTCTGCTTTGCTAAAAGTAAAGATAGATTTATAAACTTGCAAGTATTGATTCTGAAATCTACTAGTGTTCAGAATGAAAAAAAGTTTATCTGGTGAAATTTTGTTTGTTTTCAGAAGTTGATTAGATTAGATTTTTTACTCTGGTTCCTAATACTTTCCATTGGGGTGGGTCACTCCTTTGCAGTAATCTTAGTCTCGTGGCTATAATAAACAACCTAATTCTTCCATAGCACATCCATCCTCTCCTTAAATATATTCACACTTGGTGCTGTTAAATCTTTAGGAAGGCTGTATAAAATTGGCTCTATGTACTGTTTGAAGCTGTTTCTTCTCGAGTGTACCACTTCTATTCATCTTGACGGATTCTTTGTTTTCTCTTCCCCTTGTCCTTGACTAGTTTACTTTTCAATCTACCTTCAGTGTACATGTTGTTTTGTACATTTTACTTATGATTTTGAATGTTTCGATCTTGTCCATCCTTAATTTCTTGTATCTGTGTGAAGGTAAGTCCTGTGATCTTATCCTCACTAAGATACAAACATTAAAGTACAAGCATAAGCTACTGCTGCTATGCAACAACAACAAAATTCTGATCTGTCATTGCAGCTATGATCTAGAAATGTGCAAATAATTCCCAGAGTCATACATCAGAATTTATCTAAAAACTTATGATTGGCTCAGTTGGGATTCTTGAGCTATTAAAAAAAGGTTTTCATAGCATCATTCACATACATGAAATGCTTTGCATATCATTTTATTTGTATAACACTTTACTATGAATGCACAGATATTACATTTTGATTGTAGGCAAAGTGCTCAGGTACTCTGATCCTTGATAGAGGTGCCAATCATATGTAGGTACTATGCTAGTATATTTAAAAAAAATACTATATGTAGATGTCAAGAATGATAGTATTAATCTTAAGATTTTTGTTTTACCTTGTAAGATGAATCATCCGAGAAATATTTCTCTGTAGAAATCAAGTTGTTTTGGTCACCATCGAAATGATTTATTGTTGGTAGAGAAATGTATGCATATATTTTAGTATTGTTTGTATATAAACTTTAGTCAAATATAACAGCACAATACTTGCAAAAAATATGCAAACAAAGGTAGATGTTTTTCTATAGAAATATAAACATTTAAACATAATCAAAGGAGAGTATTTGAAAATAAAAGGAACATGCATGTTACAAAACATTCAGAACACAAAATGATTAATAATGCATAATAATGAACATTTTTAATTAAAACATGCAGAATGGAAAGAGAAGATGAAAATGTCCATAATGAGAAATTGGCTTCAAAGCAAATTTGAATGATAAAAAGCGAGCTTTACATCTGCCTACTGCGATGGGCTTGTGTGTGTTTGAATATTGGCGGGTTTACTTTTACACAGAGGGATCAGACGTAGTATAGAGCAATAACGCTAAAACTGAACTAGAAATAGCTACCTATGTATGTTAATTTTCTGTTTGAAATCTTTCTATGAGAGCTTATTTCAAGAGCTATTTGTTCTAACTTTGTGAAAAGGTGTGTCTATGTTTATACCAATTTTATTGTAAATTTTGTATTCCTAAACTGAAAAACCTTATTTTTATTCAATTTGGACACTGTAAGAAATGTGTATCACTACTACAAAGGTCTCGATCAAGGTAGAAATAGGCTTTACTTGCATCTAGAAAGCAGTTGTGTCAGATTATAACTTTTTTCTTTTAATGGAAAGTGATTGAACTTGGAATCTGTATTTTTTGTGGTTTATCTCAATACATTAAGTGAAGAAAATTCGAATTGATTTAGTGTTGTGTTTAGGTGACAAATGTTCAAGTATTGTATAAATGCATTTGAATTAACTTTCTTCTATCATGCTCCAATCTTTTAAGATTTTTCCATGAATATTAAATGACAATTTAGTTGAATTTTATTGAAAACATTTCATGGAAAATTATCTTGCAGAAAGTTTTCTATTAATGCAACAAAATTTCTAATTTTTTCAAATTTATTCCTATTACTAGATGAATATTGAAAACTTTATTGATTTTCATTAGTATTTACCTTCATCCTAATTTTCAGTTGCTTTTTATCACAATTCAAAGTTGTGACAAAAAGCAACTGAAAATTAGGAAGAAGGTATAAAAACTAGTCAAAAAGTTTTCAATTAGTTCTATAGTCAATATTACATTTGCTGACATAAACTGATGTGTGGCATCTGACTGATCTTGACTCTTAAATTCATACTGGGGAATTTAAATAGTAATTCAAGAGATTAACCACTGAAAAAAATGACTTTCTTTGTACTTTTTAGAAATTTGTAAATTATTAAGAACTGTCTACTGAAACTGTCACCAGAACTCTCAACATAGGTTTCTTCAGTTTTCAAGTTGGTCTAGCTGGCTGTTTAGCTATGTATATATTACACCTACAGGCAGCATCAATACCGCTTGAGGGCTGAATATTTAAACATTTACTCCTTATGTCTACAAAAATGTCCTTTTTTTGTTTTTTAAAAATTTCCCCCCTTAATAGGTTTTTAGTGGGATATCCAATTTGTAGTGTAAGTTTATGCTAAATTGATCACTTAGTTTGTATCCAGCAGCATTCATGCTTTTTTTTTCTTAAATTTAAACTTTTATCAGAAATCACTGCTGAGAAAAAAGCAATATAAGTAATTTATTCATTGATCACCCCAACTCAGCAGGCTGTCAGAAGAAATCGCTTGCATGACAGTTTCTATTACATAACTAATCAGACCTGTTTTTCTTTGAGTCAATTCTCAAAAGAGTTCCATTTTTTTTAATCCTATTTATGAAAGAGCAGTTACAAGCGCTCTATAAATCTGAAAGTTGAAGATAAATTAATTGGCTTTGTGGAATGCTTGGCTTTATTTCCATTTCTTTATATCTTCTTTTTTTCTTGTCCATATAAAGACATATGAAAAGTATCAGTTTTTGAGATTTATCTATTGACTATGTATTACAAACTATTTTTTTCTGTTTATTTTAGTGATGAAGATCTTCTACAAGATGATATTCTTGGAATCAGTGCATTTCAAAGTTCTAAGGTAAATATTTTCTCAAGTGTTTAATTTTGCATTTCAACTGAAAAGAATTTCTATTACTTAATAGAAACATCATCATCAGTCTTTTAATATCCGTCGTTGGATATAGACCATCCCCAGGATTTGCCATTCTTCCCTATCATGGGCGTCACGGAGCCAGTACTTCCTGAACTTGTCTAGCTTGTCTCTCCATCTAACATTTTGCCAGCCTCGGTTGCGCATGTGGTCTCGGGGGATCCATGTTGTGAGTTGCGATGTCCATCGGTTGTCAGCCATTCTTGCAACATGGCCAGCCCACCACCATTTGAGATTTTTTATGGATTCTATGATGTCCCTAACACTTGTCTTTTCTCGGATGTACTATGCTGTCTTTTGGTCTCTCCATGTGAGGCCCAGCATTATTCTTTCATGTGCACGTTGCATGGTTCTCAATTTATGGGTCTGTCTCTTGGTTAGGTTCCATGTTTCAGCTCCATAAGTGACTATTGGGAGGATGCATTGGTTATACACCCTTCTCTTTAGGATCAATGGGATCTTATTATTTTTGAAGGTTGAGCTAGCTCTGCCAAAGGCTTGCCATCCTAGTGTGATTCTTCGCTTGATTTCTTCTTAAGAAGAAATCAAGCGAAGAATCACACTAGGATGGCAAGCCTTAATAGAAACAGAGACAAGTAAATAGATACCATTATTCTACTTGTATTTTGTTTACTCGGTTTATCATAAAAAAACAAGAAAATCATACAGTCACTTTACAATGCTAGATAGTCTAGAAGCATAAAAACAGTGCTGGATTAAGACATATGCTTGAAGGGCTGCAGCCTAAGGACCTCCAGCTCTTGGAGGGCTTCCAAAGATTAGGTGAAAAGTTATTTCATCTCTGAATGCTGAATCAAAGCACTTTAAAATATCTTTTGATATTTAAAAAAAGGGTTCAATTAATATGTATATATTTGTATTAAAGATTTTATTACGAAAAGAAACACTAATGTGTATACGTGTGTATATATATATATAATCTTGTATGATGATTTGTGATGTCTAAGAACGATTAATACAGACTCTGATGACAATTGAAAACATTCTCTGGAACTAAAGATTTACTGATATTTTTGAGAAATTTGTTTCCAAGAACTTACACCAAACAAATGTTTCAATTTTGATTGTTGTTAACCTTAAAAAAATGAATCTGATTTTCTTTTAACATTTTTTCATTTTGAAAATATTACTGTGGGCTTCAAAATACCTTTTAAGCACACGGACCTACAAAATCTTGACCCAACAATGCATGTGAATTGTTAGATTTCAGGAGTGACCAGTTTCAAATAACATCAAAATTGAAATTCCAATTTCATTTGAGAATCATGTGATAGTACAATTCTCTAATGAAGAAAAGGAAACCACTGCATCTCGATAGGGTTGTGCTATCAAAAAGCAAATAAAAAACTAAAAAAGGTATTAATTTGACTCTCATAGCCAAATCAATCTCCTGTCACAAACATTATTATATATTGTAAGTTCAGAAATACATACTGTATGTAATGGTTTCTAAGTCAACCCCCAAATCAAGGTATTAATTCAAGTTTGGTCTAATAATAGTCGCATAAGTCAACTCTTCAATATGAAGCAGCATTGTATTAATCAGACTAAGATGATCCATTGGGGAATATACTTGAAGCTTAAAAAGTTGACTTATACCCTGACTCATGGTATTTCTGTAGGCAGGACAATATACATCTATGGCTTATTTTGACAAAAATAATACCGTTTTCATGGAGGCTAGACCTACATACCATACAGAAAAAAAAAGACTTGGGAATGTCAGGTCAAAAAAGGTTATTATTCTCATGGTCTTATTTATCAGGTAGGAATCCAGTTGGATGAGTCTGCCTCATTTTGGGTTATGAAATGCTGGAAAATGTCCAACAAACTTTCTGCCAAAAATTGGCTTGTTGTTTTGAATGTATCCTGCTTGGATATCCCACTCCAGACGAAAACAGATCTCATGAATTTGATGCCTTAAAAACCAGGAGTTGGCAAACTTTTTGGGAGGTGGACCAGATCATAAATATTTCTAATTCTGGCAGGCCTAGGTAAATAAAAAAAATGAAACGGTGATCATATAAGATGATGAAACAGCTTGTTTTTCAATTACAGGAGTATATACAACAAAGACCTCCACAATAAATGAGAAATATGATTTTTTTTTTGACAAAATATTGTTTAATACTAGTGGTTCAAATTTTGTGTATATTAATAGATCAATAGGGATTCTATTTTTAGCTATAAAACATTGATGAATTTGAGGCCACTACAAAAACGAGACTTTTACTCTATTTTTCAATCCTGAATTTTATTGTTAGCTAACAGAAATTAGATCATGAAAATAAAGAATTTTTGTATGCAGCGTCACATATTCAATAAAGTTGGTGGGTTGAATGAAATGAGGCTTTGGACATCCTAAAGTAGAAGAAAAACTTTGAATTTTTCTAATGACAAGAAATTAATTTCAATTTGCCTAAAAGTATATTCTTGAACTGTTAGGATCATGGGAGATCAGCTTGTTTGAAAATAAATGTTAATTTGCTTTGGTCATGTCTGTAAATTTTGTGCTAAGATTTTATTTAGAAACCATCAACCAAAACTGTCATCATAGGTTTCTTCAGTTCTTAAGTGTGTAACTTCCAACTTTCCAATTTTTTAATTGCTCACCCTCGACTTGACTAGCTGACAAGACATATTTTTAGCATCATTAACTGTTATCTCTAAATAAAGTATCAGTTCTTTTATTTATGAAATAACATTTGTACTTTTCGGCTAGAGGAAAGAAAAAAACATTGCCAATTTTACCCTTTTCATCAATGTTTTTAGAAGTTTCTATCAGAGGTGTAAACAGCCTCCAACATTTGTTAAAAGTAACACAATATATTCAATAATGGTAATAGGGCAGTTTTCCTAGAAACTGTCAACATAGGTTTCTTCAGTTTCCAAGTTGGTCCAGTTGGCCACCTATGTATGCATCATGTGTACAGGTCACACCAATGAAGCTAGTAGGCTGAACATTTACTCATTATTAGAAGAATGTCTAGAAGAAAAATTTTTGTTTTTTACTCTTCCCCACCATCCTTGTAGGTTTTTAGTGGGGGTTCAATTTGCAATATGCATTCATGCTGAATTGGTCACTCAGTTTGTGGCCGGCTGTTTGTTTTTTTTTCTCAAATTCAGGCTAGACATTGGTCACATGACAGTTTCTATTGATTGACTAATATGACCTGTTCTTGTTTTTTGGTGTTATTGCTATTATTTTTGTTGCTTTGTTGCTCCCAATGTTGACATTTTTCATTCAACATTCCCATCTTAAAATGATCCATGGAATCAGTTATAAAATCCTGTTATTCTTCTCAATTATTTTCTGATATTTTGTATAGGGATTTTTAAAAATAATTATTGGGTCTTCTTTATTAGTCCCAAACACACTAAATGATTATAGCTAATTACAGCTTACCATGTTTCTGTTCGTCAAATAAATGAATAAAAAAAATTGAAAGTTTAAAGCTCCCATCACAAACTAACCTCTGCCCTGACTGACTAACTAACCATAACACTATGTTATTATCTCAATGAGATAATAACAGCTGAGTTGTCAAAATGATGTTACTTGACCTTTTCTTCTTTTTTTTTTAATTATGTTTATTTAGCAAACAAAAAGACAGGGCCTCTAGTGAAGATTAAATTCAATATTCAGTAGTAATGATCTGGAAGACCTACTTACTAATTGTTATCAAACCGCGGAGTGTGTGTGTATTTTTCTCAATATTATTACAAATTGCATTAATTATAGTGCAGATGAATCCGTAGTACTTGGGTATTGTCAAATTCCAGTGCAAATCTGCAATTGATTTTGTTTTTCTATTGTAACAACAACAACACCAATCCTCAGCAAATTTAGGGAGGTTTCTTAATGTTGATTCAAACTGATAGGTAAAATTAATATTTCCTTAGTGTGATTTGAAATCAGGATCAAATGATTGGTCGTCAGCTCTCTTACCGGCTGAGCAAAACTGACGTGTCTTATATGTCTGAGAAAAATTATCCAACAGATACGCAATAGTCTTTCATTCTCATAAAAAAAAAATGTTTATACTGAAAAATATGTATCTCTATATTTTTATTGTTTATGGAATACTAGAGTTGCAGTGATCATCTACAGTCAGAATAGACGTAGAAATGACCCTGCAGTGGCTCGTCTTTGAAATGATTACATATTATTTGACTTGTAAATTTTTCTTTTCAGGAAAAAGAAGAGTCTGATGAAGAACTTGATGAAGATGCACTTCTTGGCAGTGACAATGAATATGGTGACACTACTGTCGAAAAGGAGCCCGTACCTGTATCTGTTAAAGTTGACAAACCATTGACGTCTATTGCTCCGTCAGCTATTCCCACGCAGACTAATTACCAAAGTCATGTCAAAGCTAATGATGAACATGTTGTGGAAGAATATGAACTTCTGGAGTAAGCCTTATTTCATTTTTGCAAAATTTGTGATCTATTCTATGTTAGACTGGAAGTGAAATTTTCTTGGAGAAAATTATTTTAATCAAAAATATGTATCAGTCATTGTTTCTTCATGAATGGAATTATATTTCTGACAATGTCTGATTTGATGATCTGACCACTTGGGAAGAAGAAATCAAAGCTAAAGGATTTGAAATATCCAAAGGATAACATCGAATTACCCTGCTGGAGTATGGTATTGTCATGTGGTTCAAATAACAACAATGGACATAATACATTTGGAAAAGATCATTTGAATCTGATCTGATGACTCTGCTATACAACAGTGAAGCATATAATTGGAAATAGAAAATATATGAAAATATTTTGATTAGTTTCTCCCAAAATTGCCTAATCATCAAATCACATTGGTCATTATACAACATTCATCTGCTTCTGAACTGAGAAATTGCATCTTATTTTTGAAGTACAACAAAACTTGAAATGATTTTTTAATCAAAAACTTTGAAATTTTTTCTTTGAAGAATCTACCCAATTCTAATTTTTTTTCCATTCTTCATGTTTACACTTACTAATTTAGATATATCATATATGCAGGTATATAAGAGGGACATATAATTCAATCAAGCTACGCAGATATTACACTGTGTCCAATGCACTGGTATTATGACTTGGTGTCCATCTATAAAAAATGAATGTGAACAAATATGAGGGTTTGGGTGTGTTGCAGTTCTTAAAATACCCTTGTTAACCATTCTTCTTATATTCTGGCATATACAATGTTTAAATGAAGCATATTTTGTGTCTGTTTAGTCTTGAGTCTTAAATTTGTTTTCTGTTTCTCAGAGTTCCTTCAGATGCAGACTTTGAAGGTGAAGATGTCATTGAAGTAGCTGACCCATCGGAACTTGATGGTTTTGAGAATGGAGGTGGAAATTTAGTGGAAGTAGACCAAGTAAGTTATTTGATAATAAATATATTGAAATTCTGATTGTATCTTTCTTTTTTGCTTGAGTATTGTTGTAACTTAGAGGCCTTTATAAAGCCTCTGTTTATCATAATTTGCAATTTCTATTTTCATATTAACCCCTTTATCAGTTGCTCAGAATATGTTTATATACATTTCATAAAGATGTTAATATGTATCTCTCGCCATTTGTTTCATCTCTGGAAAATTAACATTGTGTCAAAAAAGTTGCTATTATCTTCATTCCAAATTCTTCACCAGCTGTGCAAGTTGTGAAAAAAAAGAAATTATTTATGTACTTATTTTAAATGATCCTAAAACAATAGTGGTGTAAACAGAGATTAGGAAAAATCACTCACCCTTTTTCTGTACACAATGACAGCAATTTCTTCTCTGCCAGGCAATACGATACACATGATGCCACACAGCTTCATCGGCCAATGTAACCGGCAGACAACTTGAATGACTCACAACAATGGACAAAACTAACAAAACTCTACTTCAGTAGCAACAAACAAAACAGCAACTTTTTTGCTCTCATCTCTCAAATCCATCTAAAAGAAAATTGAATATTAGAACAAATGAATCAGACAAAAACTATTGAAAAATGATAATGTTTTTATGTTGGAATGTTCAAAAACACAGTTTCTCATGGTCAAAATAATTTACACTGCTATAATATAGGAAGTATACATAGAAATCTAATTTATGCGGCTCATCTAGGATGACCAAGTTTTCATTGTGGCGTCCATGTTATGATTAAATTGAATTTTGAGTAAATTAAAACTAACTTTATTTTTGTGTAAAAAAAAAAAAAAAAAAAAAAAAATATATATATATATATATATATACAAAAGTCCATCAAAAGTTAAACTATATATCACAGCCCGTGAAGACCCAAGAATGAATCTTTAGATGAATCAATTTCTAGTTCCTAAAAACATTATTGTTCCAAACTTTTGTCTTGTTTCAAAAATAGAACAAGAACCTACCAAACTATGTTCATTAAATGTGGTGAACTACAGAACGAGGAGCAAGCATAAAATATAATGAACTTCCAGCTTTAACAAACACCCCCTCTCCCCAATTAGTTCATTGTAGCAATGGTTTACTGTACGTGAGTTCTTTGAAGCCAAGAAGTCAGTTTTTCTGATAACATTTTTATTCTGTCTCATTTCATAATTAATCTTGATAGTTTTGTGCTAAATCTCAAAATTTATCTGTATTGATTTTTTTATTTGCAGGATGTTACATCTGAGGATTTTGGTGCTGGAGACATAAGTGGACAACCTCTTGAAGGACTTGGTAATGAAGGATACAATCATCCTGTCGATGACTATGAATCATTCCAGAGTCAAGAAGAGACTTATGAAGTAAATGACAATTTTCTTTATTTACTCCTAGTTGCTTTACTCTTTTTTACCAGGAGTAAAGAAAATAATTCAGAAAAATTAAAAGCTTGTGAATAAAATGTGCTGTGCTGCATATAGAAATAATTGGTTAGCAAATAGTTCTTCAGAATCTGTGGCTTCCAAAGAAAATGGATATAGCAGCCATTTAGCTGTTATTGATTGCACATGTGATTTTGCTGGGGTAGATTGATCAAGGATTCTGTTTTCTCTGTTGCTATCCATCACTCTGCTCTTCTGTTTCCGTGGAATACATTTTTCATATTTAAATGATTTTTAATACTGAAATACTTACGTCAGGCAAGAGTTTTATGTTTAATCAAATGAAATGGGACTGCACAGACTCTGAAGTAGTTATAATCGGACTGTTTGGCCCCCGTTGAGCATCAGCATAATTAGAAACTGTCAACCAAAACTGCCAACAAAGGTTTCTTCGGTTTTCAAGTTGGTCTGGCTGGCTATGTATGTATCACATATAGATGCTAAATTAATGGTGCTAGAGGGCTGAAAATTCGAACATTTACTCCTTATGTCTATAAAAAAACTCTTTTTTTTTTCAAACCCCTTCCCTAAAAGGTTTTTAGCAGGAGGGTTCACTTTGCAATGTAAGTTCATGCTAAATCCTCTTAGTTTGTGTCTATTTCTTGAAAGTTCAGACTTTTTGAACAAAATGTGAGAGAAGTAACCAATTCATTGACCACCCCTTTTTCCAATTTTTGAATTGATTACCCCCAACAAAAAGATGTTGGTTGCATGACAGTTTCTATTCAGTGACTAACCAGACCTGTTCATTCTTTTGTTCTACCCCCAGTGTTCTTTTCTCTTTGTAGGATAAAACCATTAAAGGTTTTGATGAGAGTAGTGAGAGCGAGGATGAAGAAAAAGGGCGTGGCCGTTTTATCAGTGAACGATCCAACATCATCTCTATTGCAACCACCAAACCCAAAACTAGAACAGACATTCCAGATACTTTAGGTAAGATATTTTTTCACTCTTACAATAGTATTTCATCATTAGAATGAAAGTTGTACACCAATGTAGCAGAAACCAAATGGTAATTTTGTCTATGATATCACATTCCATTCTGTAGTCATTCATTTAAATTGTAGTGACATTCTTCATAAAACTATTTTTACTTGAGCAACAGTATTGCAAGATATTGAGTCTTCAATATTAATCAAGAACAATTTGACTTAACCAAGAACAGCAAATAGTTTTGAAGATTGCATATCTAGAAAAATGGTTTGTGGACCCGTGGTTGTAAGAATTGTCCCGAGGAAGATCCTTGGTTTGAAAAATGATAAGAGTAAGAAGAAAATTAAAAAGTGGAAAGATGAAAAAAATGTTTGGAAATGTTAAAAGTAAACAATTATGCCAATGTATTTCCATCACAATTTTGGAACGTAAAGCGTCATCAAGACTGGAACAGAAAGATAGTTGGGAATGATAAAGCATTTGTAAATGCATGAAAACTCTTGATGTATTCCAATCTATTCATCTCCATTAATTGTACTTGATTGAAGTGAAATTCCATAATATCTACTGGATAAAATTAAATGAACACACTGAAATTGTTCATGCTCTGAGGGTCACTAGGCCAAAAAGTTCTGTGTTTAGAGTATTTTCAGCTTGTATTATTAAAGATAAAATTGTTCTATACTAAAAATAGTCCATGTTTTTATTGAAATGGATACTTAAAATATACAAAGGCAAATTCATGTAGTCCAGCTTCATTGCAACTCGTTCTTCCATTTTACCAATCCCCACATGGGTTCCTCTTTTTGTATTGACAAAATTCCATCAATGGTTCACTGTGAAGTAATGAAAACTTGCTACATTGAATTGAGAAACTAGTCATGTTGAGTTGCATAACGAAAAAGTACCTTTTCATTTTCTTAATTAAATTAATTCTATATTGATGGATGTAATTATTGAACCTTTAATTCATGTAATAATTTTTTTTTTTTTAATTTATTTATTTATTTTTTTTTTGATACATTCTAGAGATAAGTGAAGAGCAGCAAGCTCAGATTGATCAGTTCTTGAATGAACGTAACCGCCGTGGAGGTCGACGTGGGTACCGTGGTGGGCATGATCGTGGCATGCGAAGTGGCCGACCACATGTTTATGGTGCTTGGCAAGAGAGATCCAACATGGATTCACAGCAACAAGCTTCTCACCAAATACCTGAACAACACAAAAGGACCTCGCATTATCAACAACATCAACCAGCTGTCACGAGCATGTCCCGTACTGAGGGTGAAGTTTATCCGATCACCATCACGGGTCAGGGCAGCTATAATGCTTCGCATAATCAGCCCCGCAATAGCAGTCAACATCAGCAGGATTCTCAACAGCGTCATTACCATCACCAGATTCAACAGCCACCACCTCTCCCGTCCCATCCATCTCATCCTGCCTCTCATCAAAGCCGTATGTATCAGCACCAGACTGTAGCCAGCCAACACCAACATGAAGCTGCTATCTCCCATCACTACACACAACCAACCTCAGTTACCCCGGCTCCCCAACAACTAGCAGCTCCAGCTTCAACTGCCCCTGTGCAGCTAACACAGGGTAACAATACTACTTCACATCAGCAACAAGGGAGAAAGATCCTTATTAACCCTCATTTCAGAGGTGCCAAACTAGACGCTCCAACTCCTCAAGCTCCTCCCGTTATCTCTTCAGCATCAGCAATAGCATCTTCTTCTTTGTTACCACAACCACATCGACATTATCAGCCTGTTCCACAACAGGTAAGTCTTAATAACTGTATCACCTTGTTGATGTTTCAGAGCAATGATGAATTACTGAATACAGTACAACCTTGTTATCCACAGTAGATAGATTCCAAAATGGACAATGCAATCTGCAGATAATAGCAACTTATGAATGCAACAGTGTTGTTAATTTTTTTTCACAGGTTTACTTCTAAAATTGAGTTGAAAAAAAACATCTAAATTTCCAGATATATATCTGAAATCCAGGAAATATATCACAGATTAAAATTGTCAATATTCATTTTATTAAAGTATTTCAGAATTTATCCAAAATATTATTCATTTTCAAAAATCAAATAAAGATATTTTTTATTTTATCAAAATCATCTCACTACTAATTTCTGACATCTAGACGCAACAAAAAACATTTAAATGAAAAACATTTCAACTATTCAGCCATGGATGTAAGGAGTAAAATCAGTTTTTGTTCAACTATAAAGTCCCCAGAGCTGAAAGATTAAAAGCAGCCAGGTGTGTACTGGATGCCTCTGGCTTGGGGTGTGATTTCTATTTATCTAATGTCCCACCACAGTGGAATTTGACACAAGGTCGGGCTTAATGTGGGGAAAATAGGAGACACCCTTCCAAAAATGGCTCCAGCCGACGCGGCTTCGGTTTTGCTTTGCAACCAAAGCAACCTCTACCACGAAAGCTCTATTAAGTGCAATGGAGCAGTGCTGCTCCAGGGAAACTGACCCCCGCAGCTGGGCCGAGTAATAATAGGAGAGCCGAAGGACGAGTCCAAAGGCTCCCCAAATCACTTAGCAGTGCGTAGCCTCAGTAAAACCTCATTGGCTAATGCATTGCACCGGCACACTTGGTCTTTGACACACACTACCTCTCCAGCCCATTCGGCAGGCAAGTGTCAGTACCGGCTCCTCCGTCTATGCTGGGGAACAGATGCTACACTTTGATCCTGAAGAACAGGCCAGAAAAAAGGTGGCTTGGGGTATGAGTTTGATTCTCACCATTGGCTTGCTCTTTATTTACCGATTGTGCTGTTTAATTGTTGCTGTAGAATTAGGAGTTGTGATAAAAAGCAACTGGAAGTCAAGATGATGGTAAAAAGCTAGTCTAGATTAATGATAATGTTGCAATACTTCATCCAAGAATATATTTGATGAAGAAAAAACTTTTTAAATCATTGTAGTAAATATTTGCTTCAAAGAAATAGGAAACCAAGCTTCTATAATGAGTTATGGTTATGTTTACTTTAAATGTATAAGGTATAAATCATCTTTTATTATCATTAGATGAAGCATTGTAAACCTTTATTATCAATTTTTGACGACTATTTTCCTTCATCATAATATTGAATTATCATAACCACACAAATGGCCCGCCCAGCCAAGTGGGATTCTTCTCTCTTCGATCATCTTTATGTCTGTCACTGGATGCTCCTGGTTACAGTTTTAGGACTTCAACCTTGAAAATTTGCATGAGTTCACTATACATTAAAGACCTTTTGGGATCTCTATGGTCATTTTGGATCAACAATGCCTAATATTTGTGCTAGTATTTTATTTATCTTTTTAGATAATTTCTTTGATAATTAGCTCTGGTACTTTTGTGGCTAAGGTGATTTATTCATGTGTGTTACAGGTATGTTTTAGTTTCTTTTTTTATCACAAATCAAGTCAACCGTTGATCTCTGGCAGTAAGTAGTGTTTACTCAGCTTCCTGGGGCATGATTTCCGATCTGCATTGTTAACTCACTGGTCTCAATTGATGGACTGTGTTAAGTTGTTGTAAAAAGCAACTAACGATGAAGGAAAATAATGATTAAAGATCAATAATGATAGGTATAAATTGTTCAGCATAATTCTAGATTTACTAAATTCATTTTAAGGGAAATAACCGAGGATAATCATGAAATGAATTTTGAAATTTTCTGAACACGATACAAATATCTTTTCTTTAGTAATAGAAATTATGACATTAATGAATCATTGTAGCCCCACAAGTGGACCGTCCAACCAACTAGCCAAGTGGGCTACAGATACTTCTCTCTTTGCGCATCTGTGTGTCTTTGGCATTCGTGGTCAGATTTTTAGTGCTACAATCTTGAGTATTTGCACAAGTACATCACAAGGCACCATCTAAAAATGTTATTTATCTTTTCTAAGTGCTTTTTTTTAGGTCTCTATGGTCATATTGGACTAACAATGTCCAAATCTTGTACTGTTTTTGCTCCTGGGTACCAAAAACCTTGCTACACCACTGGGTTGTACCTCTCTAATCTAGCTTTCTGTGATCTTCCAACTCCCAGAGTCTAACATGTTTTGAATCTGCTGCTATTAATTTGTAGATCTGCTACTAGAGTTTTCAATTTGGTTTCAAACTGTATATTAAATCATAATTTTATCATTTGTAAACTGACTCATTGAACCAATTGTATGAAAAACCTAAATACAATGTAAAAGTGAATTGAAGAACTCTAAGTTTCACAGCATGTTTATTTTAGCATAAGATTAATCATTTATTTCAATTCTTCTGAATATATTCTGAATACAACCAATTAAAAAGCATAAACAGACGTAAATAATTTACATTTATCATTATATAGATTATGAAAATATATATTTTGCACATTATTTGAAAAATGTCTATTTTTCGACATTTTCTGTGATCTGGCAATAGCCAGGTTCCAAAGTTGACATTTTGGAGAGACGCAACTGTAATTATCTCACTTTAATCTAATGTTTTGATCAAATTTGTTTCTCTTCCTAATCTTCTGTGTCAATAATGATTATTTTTCCAACTAGGTTTGTTGGAACTTAATATATCATTTCTTTGTTTTCAGACTCCTTATGTACAACAACACACTCCTGACGTTTGGCAATCTACAGCTCAGCCCCAGCCACAACATTCTTATCCATCAAGTAGCCAGCCAGTTATGCATTCACAGACACATTATAATCCAGTTTCCCAGACATACCAAGGTAAAAACAGCTTTTCCCTCTATATTCAATACAAATACTCAATGCCATCATTTGTGATCATTTTTTTTATACATGTTTTTGAATGAACATTTCCATACAATTCTAAGAAGGTTAAAACGAAACCATTCCTTTCATGAATGATCTTTTAGTAAGTATCTCAAATCAAGATTTTTGTTTCAATATATGTAAAAATGATTGATACAGACATATAGAGATTGACAAGATGAGAAAATGATTTGGTGAGTTTTGACTATTCATAGTTTTTTTATTCAATTTTCAGCCTTACAAGTTATTGGCCTCTGAGCCATTTTTGATGCTGTATAACTGAACAACCAGGCTTCAAACAAGTGACAAATCATTAGAAATGTCACATCATATAGGTTGTTTCCTGGTACACAAAAGATACAAATGGAATCAATAATTATCAGATCAGATTAGTTGAAAAATGGGGGGGGGGGTGACATTCCGGAAAGAAAAATTAAACAAAAATGACACAAGGGCAAATTTGGCTGTTCACAAAAGATTCGTTTTTATCTATTACCTCCCTGAAATTCCTTAATATGACTCCTAGCACAACTGAGATAATGTCAACTTATGTTTTCAGTTATACTTCAATAAAAAACTTAATTGCACCATGTGAAAACAGCCAAAATCATAATTTTGGTCAAAAGTATGCCATCCTGAACCGCCCTAAAAACGTATCCTTTGGAGGTACATCTTTGAAAGTTTGACACCTTGAAGATTTACTAATTTTTGGATGGGGTATTTAAAAAAATAGTCATTTTCTCTGTAATACCAATACTTTTTGTCACAGGTGTACTCAACTTTGGACAATTACGACATGCTAATAAATGGAGATCAACTCCTACGAAATCTAGAAATTCATTTTCCTAAAGGAATTATTGGTCAATTTTTCAAGCGAATGTTTATTTGGAGCTTTTAACTCATTTATGTTCAAACTGATTAAAAAAATGATTGAAATAAGTAATCTGTGGGAACAGATAAAAATGACAGTTTTGGTTTTCCTCAAGGCTTCTACTGTTTGGTTTTACTCTTTTCAACCTAGATCAGGTTTTCTGTTTTGTTTTGTTTTTTGTTTTTTTGATTCAAAATTTATAGAAATGTATATTATCCGTGTATGGTTTTCTCAATCCTTTTTACTACTTGAACCTAGAGAGTAGCAAACATTTGTTCCGTAAAATTAATTTCATCTCGCATTATGAAACAAATGACCTGTCATCAACTCTGTCTTTTTATCTATTAAACTGAAAATCCAAGTATGAGGTCTGTACAAAAATGAGAAAATCAAGGAGACAGCAATTGAATCTATTTGAGTATAGTTACAAATGGCAACATTGATAGTAACAATCGTTTTTTTGGGGGGGGGTGTTTTCACTTTTCTGGATTTTTCTTGTTTTCCTCCTCACCTCCTTCCCTCCCTGCTTCCCACTTCCTTCTCTTACTGACGAACAAAATCTTGCCTACTTTCTATGAAAAAGTAGAACTGTTTAGAATGGTATGTGCTCGGAGTTGTATGGGTGCAGTGATATGAAACCAACTGATTAATAGAGACAAGATATTGTTCTACTTGATGATGTGATTTTTAATTTTTCAAGAGATGAATTTTGCTGATATTTCTTCCTCTCAAGTTTTCAACTTACTATCTTTTTGTCAAAAACAATTGCAAACCCTCGATTAAGTCCACTGAACTGACAGGCGTCCATTTCTCTTCAAGTAGGGACTATTTTGTTATGCATGTTGACACACAACTCTGAGTGCAACAGGTTTGAAAAACATCATGTAAATCTCGGCTTCATTGAAATAGGGACATATTTAAAAGAGACTTAGAATAGAAATTACTTATCACACAAGAAAAAGAATTGGAACTTCATTAAGAGGAAAGGGTAAATTCTGTTCACACTAATTTTATCAAAATAGCTTCTTAAATAAGCAATATTTTGCATGTTGAACTTGAAGTATATTTCACTATTTTGGCCACCTCACAGTGAAAACTAGTGAGGTTTGGGATACCTACTTATAGTGAAGACCATAGAATATATAATTCACTTCAGGTACACTTCTGCATGCCACGCTCTAGTGTAGAGAAGCAATTATAAATAGTCATCTGCCTAACATACCCAAAATATTAAGAGATATTTATTTCTTCTTTCTTTCAACAGCTGCACCAGTTCTTCAGCATCAAAGTCTCCCACATCAGCCGGTTCAACCAATGGCTGCAGCACCTTCAGTAGTGACACAAATTAATCCAATTCCTTCTCAGTATTCAGGTAAATCTTATTTTACAGATAGAATTTCTTCTATTTATCTCCTTAATTATATCATCATTATTGGCTCCTGTTTCACAACTTTCATTTATTTATCCATGGTGGTATAGTTGGGTTCTTGTTCATTGCAAAGAGCCATTTGAAAAGTTTGAAAATCATCATCATGGTTCTATCTTGTTTTTATTGTTCATTTTTTCATTTTGTACTGGGTGTTCCAAAAAAATACGAACAAGGAAAATTTAAAATAATTTTCTATTACTTTGAGATTTTGAACTGAAATTTTAACTGTAGAAACCCCTTTCTTCGCAAAGAATTTGCCAACAACTAGAATTTTATTACATTCATGGAATTTGAATCCAAATCAAGATTGATACACCAATGATCTGAGTTTAACCCCCTCTACTGAACTGTGGAAGAAGATGGCCAGAAACCGAATCACATCAGCCTTCTGAAGACATGTATGAAATTGGTTAAGACTTATTAATACCACCCTACTTAGCTTTTTTCACACTTTTTTCAAATTTATTCAACCCTTATTGTAGAATTTACCTACCTATTTTCCTATATATATATATATATATATATATATATATATATATATATATATATATATATACACATATTATACTCACTGACTCTTCATCATTGACTACGTTTTTTGGGTAACCCACATAAGTAAGCCCTTTTTCAAAAAATATGTAGTATGAAATAATATCAATATGCAATACACATAATACCTTGTGTAAAAAGACAAACTACATGTTAAGAAAGGGAAGTGGTTTTCTTCCAAAACTGCTGGGGTGCCATGGTAATATAACTGTTTTGTTTTTAAAATCCCCAAAACAGTTACATGGTAAACAATTGATGATCCCAACGAGAGAAAATTTGCACATTGTACCATCATAACAAAATATATGTAAAACGGGAGAAAAAAAAACATTAAAGAAAATTACATAAATAGCATTGACAGATATTGGGAAATAAGTGACTGAAAGGACACAAAAAAAAAATTTTGAAAAGGTTTTTTAATGTTTAGTGTTTAAAGCCATAAAACTTTCTGATAGATATATATATATATATATATATATATATATATATATATATATATATATATAAGGAAAGAAAATTTTGCAATAACAAACCTCAATATAATGAATTTCAGAATTAACTAACTCTTGGATTCATCCAAACTGACTTTGGACTAACCAAACTTTTTATTTATGGAATCAAGTTTGATATATGTGGCGAACTTATAAAATGGAGAACAGAACGAGGGGCAGCCAAACTGCAGTGAACTACCAAACTTCTTATTTACTAAACGAGGGATGACCATTGGGTTTACAAACTTTTGGTTTTAATGACAACCCTTCCTAGTTGGTTATTGTATGTGTTTACTTTTCTTCATTATTGGTCCTTTAATTTCAGGTGCTCCGCAGCCAATTCAAAGTTTGGCCCCTCCAAATCAGCCCCCGGCTGTGTATCCCTCTAACCAGCAGTACCAGTCAACTGTTCCTCCTAGACCTGTGACTGACCAGTCAATGATGTTCAGACAGCCCCCTCCACAGTTACCACCCGCTCCACAAGCCCCACCTTCCCATTTCATGTCATCCCCACCCCAGCAACCACCCCCACAGTCTCCCCAACCCCAACAACATGCACCTCTCCATCCGTCTCATATCCACCCACCTCTTCAAACATCCATCCCACCCCCTCATCATAATACGGGTGGTGCACCGCCACTACAACAGTCATTCCAGTCTCGACCACAATATCAAGTGCAATCAGCCCCTCATCAAACTCAGGTGAGTGTTTCATTTGTGAAAATTCTTTCATTTTTGGTTTCTAAATTTGTTTTGAATTTTACTAGTTTTACTGTAACAGATTTAAATTTAATTAGTGAGCTAGCTATAATGTTAACCCTTTCTATTCCATATGTATTTTGGTTGGATTATACTCAGCGTGATAGCATTTATACCTTCAAGTTTGGTTTTTGGTCTCCACTAGACAAAAAATTCCTGCCATTAAAAGTTGCTTTTAATTGCTGATCCTCATGTATCCTCATATAAATTAGAAAAGAGATTTGCTCTGATCAGGGATCGACAGTTTTTGGTGTTGTACTTGGAATTAGAGGTGGTAGAAAATATGGTAAGAAAATCTAGAACCCAAAAGGGAATAGGAAAGCTACCTCTCAATCATTGGAGGAGGCACAAAATGCAAGCGGGGGGGGGGGGGGTGTAGCTTTTTTTTGTTTTTTTATCTAAGCATATTTTGCAGAATGACAGGTTGATAGAATTTTTGATGTATTGTTTTTTTAAATTTGAATTGAAAGAAAGTGGATTGGGCTAGCTGAATGGGAGGTAGAAGGCCATCAATTACTCATATGTTGACTTATCTACTATCAGATTAATTTGAAGAATAAGAGGGAATTTTGAACTGGCATGTTGGTAGAACCCTGTAAACAAACATGGGTGTTTATTTGAGTATATACCACTAACATGATTACAATATATTGAAAAGTATACCAGTTTCAATGTTCAAAACCAAAATATTTACATATTTCTATCAATGACTTGAACCTTTCAATCCATGAGTTACTGTGCCTTCAGATATCCTGTATCTAACCCTCTGAGGTGGGGGGAGCTCAAATTAATAAAATGTTTCATTGACTACTGGAATCTTTTTGTCTGAATGATTTCATTTTTACAGTTGACTTGGTTGTGTAAGTCAAATATATTTCAGAGTGGGGGTGGGAGTTGTGTCAACTCTCTCATCAAATGAGCCTTCAGTGTAGTAAAATATCACTCAGCTTGAAATATTGGGCTTACGAGTTCAAAGGGAAATTCTGTTTTCATTTGTGTTTTTCTGGATGAGTGGGCGATACTATAGATAAACTTGTACAGGTCCGACTACCACCCAACTTAAATCACAAAGTGCGCCATGACACCTGTATTGTATAGAGGGATGCCTGTATATTATTGATGATTAACCACTCTCTAAATCATTATACTTAATACTCCTTCTTGTGATTCGATACAGCCACCGTCGCATCAGATGCCCCCGCCCCAACATCAGCTTCATCACCAACAACCAGGAAATGCACAGAAAATGCACCCTCCCCAGAATCTTCACCAGAGAAGTCTTGTAAACACTCCTACTCCTAGAACGAATGTATTCAGCAAAGTACACAGAAAATATCAGAGAATAAGGTAAGTATATTTTTTCTATGATTTATCATCACTGGAGCCCCATAAAAGGCCTGTGTGACCAACCAGCTTAGAGGGCTACAGATTCTTCTCTCTTTGCACGTCTGTGTATGTCTACATGTCTTTGTGTGTTTTACTCATGGTTTCATTTTGGAGGCTTCAACATTGAAAATTTGAGTGCACCACTAATCATCATCCAGAATTTTTTTTTTCCAAGAGTGTTTTTCTGAGTCTCTGTGGTCATTTTGGACCTTCAATGCCCAAATCTTGTGCTACTATTTTAAAAAAATTTTTGGATCTATATTTTTTTTTTAGAATTTTTGATAATTTTTTTTAGATGATCACTTCAGGTACACTTGTGGGTTATGGTGATTCATTTATGCGAGGTATGGATATTAACTCATTCAATTTTTGTGGAAAGTATATTAGTCTCTAGGGGAAAACAAATTAACCAGATTAGAATATTTATCAGGTGATGGATTACATATTCAAGTTCTGTATGATAGAATAATATTCTAAATAGTTACAAAAGTATTGAGTTCATGCAGTTTGTTACTAAAAAGCTCTAATCTTCAAAGTGAAAGAGGCTCTAAATTTCTGGATGATGAATTTCTACAATCGATGCTTTTTCAATTTTGCATCAGATAATATTTTCACAGGACACAGAGCCTAGTGCACTTATGAGCAACCATAAACTTACTGGCCACATTTGGCCCACGGGAAAATTTTCTAGACATTTATTCAAAGTCTTCTATAATTTTTCTCAGTCAATCTTATAATTTATAATGTAAAATTGTGTTGTGGTATTTTATCATTTATATGAATATATAATTGCTGTAATTTTAAAGATATAACCTATATAAATTTGATGTTTTTTTAAGTGAACGTTTGGCCCAAATAAAGATGAGATATTCCTTATGCCTGCTTGACCAAAGAAGTTGCCCTTGCCTTGCTCAGTGGATAAAAGCGTTGATGTATCTAGTAACCTGCCTGGTGGTTTTGAGTTCAATCCATGGATTGGGTAACGTAGAAAAGTGATATACTCTGGTTCTATGGAAAAAGCAAGCAAGCGACATCATAAGGTCAACTTAACTAGGAAGAATTAATTGATATGAAATATCCTCTGGCATGGACTGTGGAATGAGAACAATTTACTTCTGTGGATTGAAGAAATAGGCACGTAAGGAACATCGCAGGGTACAACGGACGAAACATAGTAACTATAACAACCAAGATGAAATTTTGAATGTGTACCAACTCTGAATCTTCACAGTATGTTGAATATTAAGATTTATTTCTTTTATCTTCTCTTTTTGCAGGGGTAATCTGTTGGTATCACCTAAACGTAAACGGCAAGAGATTCAGACACAGCAGAATAAAAATATCAAAGTGTTGACAACCCTTCCTCAAGTAAAACTAATGTCAGATGTCAGTGAACCTCCCAACAAAATAGCCAAGGTTTCAACTCACCTAAAGCAACTCACGCAATCAGATGTAAGTGCATTTTTTACTTACTTTTAAAGCTTTTGATTCTTTTATGAAATAGAAATGGTATTATTTTTTATTTTGTTGGCAGAGTGTATTAATGATAATGTATGATGTGGTTGGACTATTTTCTCTGTTGGGAAATGTTGAAAATATGTATCATTTATAAGTTTTATTAGAAGAAAAATCTGTGTACGATCATTTGTTATGAATTAGCAAAAATTCGACTAAAGCCGTGACGATACAATTTATATAGTTACTTGTCCTTTGATAAATTCTTTTATTTTTTAATTTTTTATTTATGATTGTATGTGTACAAACACATTATATACAATATAGTTGAGCTGCTTAAAATTGGTAAAATTTTTTAAGTGAAGCTGTAACAAATCAATTTCAATACAAAATAATCTGATGACAATTTGATACAAAGATTTATTATTTAATTTGATTTTAAAACAAATTGAAAATGTGATAAAAGTCAAGTAGAATATTAAGATGATGGTAAATAGTAGTAAAAAAAATAATAATAATGAAATGAGTCAAACTGATAATGGATTTTTCACCTTGAGTGGGTAATTTTTTTTGGATAGATTGAATAAGGTTTTAGATTTAAATTTAGAATTTTAAAATACTATGTCATGTGGAAGTGATGAAAAATCCAATTTTTGTTTTTATAAATTGAAATAAAATTTTGCAAAATTAATTAAAAATCAATAAAAATATTCAAATCAAATGAAAATTCTAGAAAAAATTATGAAATTAAATTTAAAGAGAAGTCATTATTTTCATATGATGGAATTCCTCAGTACGGTTATTGTTTCAGGTAAATCTGGTTTATTATTTTGCAACCCATGAAATTGGACAGTACTGGACTTTCTTCTTATTTAAGGAACAAAGTTTGATAAATGCTGCGAACATGTGAGATCAGGTCAGAAATAGAACAAGTGGTAAACGATTGTAGGATTTACTGAACTATGTTTTTTAATTGCAGTGAACTACTGACCTTATTTACTGAATGAAGGGCAACCATTAATATAACATACTTTCAGCTTTAACGATAGTTTGTTCCTTCCCCAGGGTTACTGTACTTCGGAATTACATCATTACATTCATGGATTTATTGCATAAATTATTTTCAGGATTCTCTTGATGACGAAGCAAAATCTTTACGAGAAAAATTGGAACTCCAAAAACGAATGCGCGCTGAAGTGATTCGCCGCAAAGAGTTACGCCGTCTGATGCAAGCTGAACAAAGACGAAAAGATTTGCAGGAAAAATTAGCTGAACAAGGTAAAACACTCAATTTTGCCTTAAATCATTGTTTGATTTTTAATCAAAGTTTTACTTTGTTTTCTATGAAAATTCAAAGAACAATATAATACATTCAATGAATTTCTTTTAATCTAGAAAAGAGGAATGTTACTTTTTGCATTGATAAATCTGTTCTGCTGATTTTTTAAAGAAACTTTTGAAATTGCTGAGAGATAAACTATTCTTCATGCGTTATGTCAAATCATTGGAGATTAGAAATCAAGATTTATCTTTATAATAAAACTCACATGACAGTTGATGGCTGTAAAATTTCAGAAACCATTTTGTGTTCCTGTAGTGGCTGAGAGAAAATTTCTCTAACCTTCGGCAACAGTATCAGAAATGTCCTTGTAAGCCATATCAGATGGAACACATTATAGTACTCCCACGTGTATATGCCACACCTTCTTGTCTGTACTTTGCCAGTCTTTTCACTCAACCATTTTATACCTTTTGGTCTAATCTACTTCCAATTCCACTTGCAAAGAACCAAGATTTAACTCCCCAGGATTCCCTCTCTAGTTTCTTTTTGTTCACCCAAACTGGCTGTTCACTGGGGAGAAATGGGCATGAATTCTTTTTATATATATTTCATAGAGACTCAGTATCCTTACTGAATCTTGATTGAGGGGGTCAGTATGATTCTTATGGTTGACATATTGAATCTTATCTCGGATGTTTGTTCATTTGAATTTTCTATGGATAAAATTGTTGATAGAACATTCTTGTTGGTTAGTATAATTATTTTTCTTGTCATTTGAGATAATCAGTGTTGTTTTTTTTTTCGTTCGTCAGGTTTAACTCTAGCTGATATAAGCGAAGAGCAGAAAGCTAACTTTATAGAAGGTACAACTAATAAACAATTTGGAACAGTTAACAGAACTCTGCAACCTCAAATAAAACCAGTTTCAGGCAAAAAGCCTTTACAAATGACACAGGGGCAGAATACTGTGCTTGTTGCAGGTGTAAAGCGTACGGCTCCACAACAGTTAATGGGAAGACCTTTGAAACAGATCAAGGTTGGTTCAGGATTTGCTTCACAAACTCAAGATAAAAACACTGGACAACATCCATCTGGTCAGCAGAATAAGACCGAATCACAAGGAACACAAGCGGCAAGTAATGTGATCCTGTCAGAAGAGCAAAAGAATTTTTATCAAAAACAGTATATTCCCCCTCACCAACAGTTTCAGTCAGTGTCTACATCTAAAAAGATAAAGCGAGTCTTACCAACCAAGAGTACAGATCAAAAGACACAACCATCACAACAGAAAGTGGAAGAATCCAAACAATTGCCTGGACAATCAGCTGCTCCGAAGGCACAGGAACAACCACAACCTACCCCCAAGAATCCTCCCTCACAACAGCAAATCCGACCATTGCGTGGTGGCAAGTCCAGAGTTTCACAAGGACGTACTTTATCTTCACAAATACGGATGCCAAATCCCAACCAAGGTCAAATGTTTGGGCAGCAAAGGCCAGTGCTTCCTGGGCCAAACCAACCTCGACCTTTGCGCATGCAAGGTCAACAGAGACCTGGGCAGCCATCTAATCAACCACGTCATCAGATGCCTGTTGGACCAAGACCTCCTCCTCCTGCGGGAAGTATAAGACACCCATCTCATACTGGTTTGAGACATCCCTCACCAGGTATCCTCAGGCACCCTGGACTTCCTGGTCACCCTAGACCTATGCGCGGACAACCACACTTAATGGGCCCCCCTCGACAACCTCGTACTGGTCAGGAACAGCTTCGACCTTTGTATTCACCAGGTCAACAGAGATTCATGCCCCCAGCTGGCCAGCAACGGCCAATGATGCTTCAGGGAAGAGGGGTAATTCGTGGCATGAATATTCGTGGCCGTGGACGAGGAATGCTCGGTAGAGGTGGCCATCCCTTACCAATGGCACCCCCAGGTGATACGTCCCAGCAAACTTCTCCACAGGCACAAACTAAACTGCCACTTACTTCTCCAAAGCAAGAATTATATAAGAAAACAAAACTTATTTTGAAGAAAGTGGTCAAAGGATCAGTTTCTCAACCCGCGGTACCTAATAATACTCAACCTGCTCCCGGAGGAAAGAAAGTACTTGTACGTAAAGTTAACCAATCAGGTCCAAATCAAGCGGGTGGCCCTCCTCAGGGCAATCCTGGTACCCAAGAGCAAAAACCGCATATATTAAGGAATCCGGTTAATCGTCAAATCCGTATGCAAGGACCGAATATGGCTGGAGGCCAAATGAAATTCCATAACCCTTCTATGGGAAGAGGACAACCTCCTCAACGTCCCATGGGAATGGGTCCTGTTAATACCAGGAACTTAGCTGCTGCTAAGGAACAAGCAAATAGGGTAAGTAGCTTTTTCTTTTCTCTTCTTTTAATGTCCTCAGTTTTACATGGATGTTAAATCTTGGTCTTCAAATGGAACTCCATCTCTGATAAAAAAAAAAATTTGCTGTATGAAAATTGCTAAATTAGCACAAAAGTGCCTGAACATTTTGGCTGTTTGGGGGCATCTTTCTTAAAATTTGTTTGTTATTTTTTCTACTAAACCCTTTTTTGGCAGTCAAACCAGCATAAAAAAATCTTTATAGTTGGCAACACCTTCTTTCAGTCTTGGCAATTTTTCCTGCTAACACCTATGGTTTTAGTAGCATTTTACATTGTGTTCATGAAAAATATCAGAAATCATCATCAACATACATCACCATCATACACATAATAAGAGTCATATCTTTCACACACAGTTTCAGTAGTAGCCACTAGCCAAGGTTGTTGTCAGGCAACACCAACCTGAAAGTTAGAGCCATGTCAGTCACCCTATTGTTTGGTGCCCTTCATTTCTTTGGTTAAATTTGAGGGGAAATCCAGGAATAGTTTTTTTACTGAGAGCAATTAATGTATACACTCTTGACTGTTCACATAATATCTACCAAAAGTTCTCAATAAATTTCAAAGAAAATTTTTGTGAGGGTTGACAATAGGGTGCAGACTAAGTGATTGAATTTTGGGTGGATCCATGCACGATTTCTTCCCCTGACGATGGCGTTGGTAGAGGGATGCGCTTTGCAAGTACTCTCTACTTCATCTATTTCAACTTATTTTCTTTCGACCAAGAACGACAACTCTGGTTTCCTTTACAAGGAACGGTAACTCTTACTTAGCTTATATCGATGTCACGTGACCAAGTCTCTATCGTCTGTTTTCTCCAATTTGCCTTTCGATCGGGATGGAAAGTTAAGTATTGATTCTATTTGTCCATATTTAGCTTTTAATCTAATTATTTTATTTATTCCATTTGTGTACATCAAATGATACTTAATGATTTCGAAAAACAGTTTGTTTTCCCTGGAAATCGACAGAAATTATAAAAATAGTATTTCATTTTAGGTCCCATATTTGTTTATGCTTATGTTTTAATGGATAATGAGTTTTCGTCTTGAATGCCTACTAATATTCTATTACATTTTTTATATTTTCTGGTGAGTTTATGTTATATCAATGTATTTTAGAGTATTGTAAGATCTTTTTCACTTGATATATTTTGATAATAATCCCAACCAATATAATTTCAGGTCCTATATTTGCTCTAAACATTAAGATTTAAAGAAGTTTGTTCTCGATTTTTATATTTTTCTCAGAAAAAGAAAGATTGGAAATAAGCTGCTATTAACTTTCTGTGATTAAACTCAGTAGAACTGGAGATTTTTCATGAAATTAGCAGCGTGAAGAGTTGTTTTTTTGTAAAAAGAAAAAAAAAAAATGGCAGTGATATTAGCATTTAGGAAATTTGTGTCATTCACGGAGAATATAATTGAAGTTCAAATAACATTTAATTTGAAAACAGGAACAGGTAAGTATATTTCTTTCAGCTAACCCAGCATAAGTTTTGAATATATTTATTATCATATGAAAATTATTTGCAATCAATATAAAGTCGGTTATATTTGTGTTTGAAAACTTGTTACACCAGGTAAACCACAGTACCGTAAAAATTACCATAAGCAAAATTTAGCCCCAAATACATGCAGATTTTAAAATTTCCCCACTGCAGCTGCACGTTTTCTTTCTGGACACTGCCAAGTATGCCAACAAACCTGTTATTTTTACGGGTTCTATGCTAGTATTGATATAAATTTTTTTGTTTTAATGTGTTCTAAGCAGCAATACATTTGTCAAATGACTTATTTGGGAAATTTATATAATTTTCATTTAAATTATACTGAAATAACATGTAATCACGATGCAGTTAAGAAAAATATGGATTACTCCTTGATGTGCTTATCATTCATTTTTTGAAATACTGATGCATTCATTTATAGTGTGACATTGATTTTGTGTTTAATAGATATAAAATTAACTACCAACTTGAATTCAATTAAAATATTCCTTTATAATTCATAATTTTTGTCACCAGATTTTATTTTGACTATAAAACTTGAATTTTGATACTGCAATTTTCTGGCAAGCTCTAGAAAAATAAAAATCATATATTTTTTATAAATTCTTTATTATTTGTCTTTCACAGCGAATTCTACTTGATGGCGAAGGCAATACTGGGAAAAAGGCTACAATGATTGCTGTAGATAATCTTTCTTCTTCCACAACGGAAAGAACGATCAACCAAATGGCCAAGTCTTGTGGACAAGTTGAGGTGAGTTCAGCTTCAGTTTTTCTCTCAATTTGGATATTATCATTTTTATTCATTTAAACCTTTCAACATGTAAGCCTGTGTACCTTCAAATATCCTATACCTGCGATCCAGGGGGGATTAATAATAATGTTTTATTTGACTTTTGAACTGTTTGTCTGATTCATTTCATTTTTATTGTTTTTGTGGTTTTCCATACAAGTTGATACATTTCTTGAAGGCATGGGAGTTGTGTCATCTCTGTCATCAAATGGGCTTACAGAGTATAGTGAAATTGTGATCAGCCAGAATTATTGGGCTTATGGATAGAAACCTGGTTTGGACAACTGCAAAAGATGTGTTCAGACATTTTGTGACCTGACTACATACTGGGTGTTGGACTAATAAATCTTGCTTTGTGCCGAATTTGGTTTTTTAAACAGATATCAACCTATAACACCCAGACTTGGAACAGTTTAATATTGTTTCACTTTTCAAAAACATAGTTGGTAAAGCATTTTTGATTTCTGTCTGAATTTTTTTGATGAGAATGATCATTATTCATAAATTTATTTGCACTATTGTCCTCATCTTGTGTTTTTTTTGGCTATTGTACCCTGTACCCTTCTTCATATTTGATAACACCCTCATGATCTTGATTTGTACTCTATATTCATTGGGTTTGGGTAAACTGTTCTGATTCAACTGTTCATGGAATATTTTGTTATAGACCATCTCATTTCAATGCCTCTTTTTAAAGATTTTGGAAGTTCTGGGAAACATGTAATGTTATATAAACAAATATCAGATGACAACACCCAAAGGAAAGCAGCCATGTGCTCGAAACAACTATATGAAGGATCTAGGTGTGCATGTAGTCAGGGAATTCAATTTTGGTCCTCATTGCCTAGCAAAGATCATCAAAGCAGATGGTATACTAGGCTGTCTCAAACACAACTCAAAGTACATATGCAAAGACATCTTCCTTTTACTTTAGAAAGCAATGATTCAGCCTCACCTAGAGTATGTCAGCTGTGTATAGTAACCACACCTGAAGAAGGATCAATATGTGATTGAACGACTGTAGAGAAGAGCAATGAAGTTGGTACCTGCTATGAGTCACCTATCTTTCATAGAGCAACTCCAACTGTCAGAACTACCTATGTTGAAATACAGATGAGAAACCAAGCAGATATGATTGAAACTTTCAGAATCTTGAAACAACAGCACAAGATCAAACACCGGCAGCAATAAATGTTTCAACAAAAAAATGCTTCAGCTAAGTGTTATTCTGCACACTCGTGGATATAGGCATTGCTACAAACTGAATGTTCACCAAGGAGTTTGTGGTCATTTCTTTTCTGCCGAGTTATCTTGGACTGGAATAAATTATTGTAGTCTACAGTATCAGCTGAAACAATTGCTCAGTTCAAGCAAAAGACTGCTGAAAGACTGGGGAGGTGAACCAAACCAACCCTATGACTAATTCTTTAGAAAACAATTCCTATCTTTAGCTTCTTGAAAAAGAAAAAAAGCTTGGTTTAATGTAAAGGGTGATTTACAGATGACCAAAATGAACTGGAGTCAAACCTCAGATGGCAAGGGGTAATTACTGCCCAGATAAGTGAATTATAGAGAAAAAACAAGATGAGAACATAGTCCAAATAATTCTATGTATGAAGCATTTTTAATTTCAAATGATCTAAAATTGATATCCACATTGTTTGCTTTTTTTTTTTGTCATAGTTTGAAAAAATCATTTTATTTTACTGCTAGTTAGAGATTTGGAAAAAAAATTTTTTAATGAAGTTCATTTTCAAATTGATGGTATTGTGCTGACTCATGTTCAATAGTAAGAGAGATAGTTATGACAGGCTGTATTTTCTTTTCCTTCTTACAGTCTTTACAGCTTCTGAAAAGTCAGCGTAAAGCACTCATCCGATTCAGGACTGGAGACCATGCACAAAACTTTTTCAAGAAATTTCATCGGTGAGTAACAGAAAATTTTACATATTCACTGTTTTCTACTAAACACCTAATTCCCTCATTCAAAAAAAAAAACACAGTAACTGACACTCTTATAGCACAAAAACATAACCCTGAAAATCCTCTGTATTTTTTCTTCATACTCCCTCTTATTTTTCGAATACATGGATTCATATTTTTGCTTTTGTGCTTTGTAATTTTTAAATACTTGGTATTCGCACTCCTGCAGTATGATATCACAAGACATGGTTTACCTGAAAAATTGAACTTTCCAATATTGTTTCATTTAAACTTACTACTTTGACAGCTGAAAAGCAAAAATGTTAGTATAATAAATTTTACTTGAATACCATTTCCCTTATTGTCAACTTGATAATAATCACTTGTTGCTTGAGAGATTTTAAATCAACTTGCTAATAAGTGCCAAAAAAGATGAGATGAATAAATTGGAAAATGAACTGATGTTAGTCTGAATTAACAAACAAGTACCATGGAGTTCTGTGTGTACTCTTGAATAGAAAAACTCAATTGTTTTTATCATTTTCTCTTTTTGCAGTCACATGTTGGACTTATCTCACATCAATGTAACTGTACTGCCGGCTTCCTGATCGCTCACAAGTTGAATGAAGGTGGAAATATATACATACATATACACACACATACACAAATATATTCTTTTGTCTTACAAAAGATCCTCCCAAGTTTTCAGTGCAAAGGTTAGTGGCCATAGTATAGTCAGTATGTGGGCGGATCCAGTGAACAGTATTGTTCTGCCCTTCAAACTCCTCTTTATTTTTTTTCTTTTCTCTTTTATCCCTCCTCTTTATCTGTGTTGCTTGAAAAAAATTGATCAAGAACATATAAGAATTTAATGTCTAT
Organism: Thysanoteuthis rhombus; assembly: GCA_963457665.1. Classification (NCBI taxonomy): domain Eukaryota; kingdom Metazoa; phylum Mollusca; class Cephalopoda; order Oegopsida; family Thysanoteuthidae; genus Thysanoteuthis; species Thysanoteuthis major. The sequence continues at coordinate 3,111,303 of OY735211.1, read as the reverse complement.
GTACATGTATAGATACTAACACTAAATGATACAAGTGTTCAGTATGATTTTACATATATGTACATACTCATTTTAGTTCTCTTTTCTTTTCTTTTTTTTTCTTTTTTTTTTGGGTGTGTGTGTGTGTGTGTGTGCTGCTGGTTGTTGAGTTTTCCCTGTCATTCTAGACAACAAAATAACCCAAATTGATATGACTGCATTTGATTTCGGTTATTTTCTATTGAAGAAAAATATTGAAAAAATTTTGTTTGTTTTTTTTTTCTTTTTTTTTCTTTTAAAATGTTAGAAGACCAAGAACATTGAGCTAATCCATTTCTCCATTTTTCAATTAATCTTTTGAAAAAAATTTTTTTTAACATTTCCTTAAGAGTAAAAGAAAATATACGTTTCCCCTCACACACACACACATGTATTTACTCTTGCACAGTATTGAATTTCCTCTTCACAAGTTGAGATAAATAATTTCAGAGAAAGGCTAATGCTTTCAATTTCAATATTTTAGTAGACATCTATAAAAACACCCCCAAAACTAAATTAGAATGGTAGAACTGCATTTTTTTTACCAATATTTTTTTTTCAAATCTCAAATTGTGCTTCTAAGATTTTTTTGCTTTTGCATTATATATACACTATTTGATTGATATATCAGTTAATTTTGATTTTAGTCGTTTCGTTAGAAAATCCTGAAAATGCTTTTTTTTTTCTTTTTTTTTTTTACTATTTCTGAAATTGATTTAAAATCCCATTTTCTTTTTTTCTTTTCTCTTTTTTAAAAATTTAATTTTTTTTTTCAATTCAATTTTTTTTTTACTGTTAGATAAGGTACATTCCAAGCTTAAACTATTTGCCACTAGGTGAAAAAATATATTTTTTATTATTATTGGATGAAGTATTACGGGCAATATTTTTACATAGTTTGACTAGTTTTTACCTTCATCATAATTTTAAGTTGTTTTTATCACAACTTATAACTTGGGCAGTCATTTTGGTTATTCTTGCCATAGAAATGATTGCCCAAGTTATGATAAGTCATTACAAAAACAACTAAAAATCATGATGAAGGTAAAAACCAGTCAAAATGAATAAAAAATATATTTTTGATCCTTAAGAAACATTTTCTGAAACATGACTATGACTTAGTATTAAAACTCCACCAGTCATCTTTTTGGATATCCTTTCCTTTGAAAGTTCAATAATGAAGAAAAATGTGTGAAAAGGCTAGAAGAAGAATTGATAAGTTATCTTTGTTACTTAACACTTGATTATTTTCTAAGGAGTGTTTGTAGTGCTTAAAAAATGATCACTTTCTTTCTTTATTGGAGGGTTGGCCTTGATAAGGTTTAGTTGCGTTCATTGAGTTCAGAATGGTCTCAATACTCTTAATGGTTGCCTTGCCATAACAGATTGCATCCAAAATCCTATCATAAAGAATAATTATGTATACCTTGGGAGTGAACAAGGTGTCAATCCCCTACATAGCAAAAAGATGACTTTGGTTGGTTGGAGGGGTCTTTGAAACAGTCATTTATACATATATATATATATATATATATATATATATATATATATATATATATATATATATATGAGTTTTAGCAACTTTTTAATTTTTTTAAAATGATTAGGTAATTTAGTTTAACAATTTTTTGTCATATAATATTTTTGATCATTCCATTAATGCTTCCAAGCACAAAAAATCAGATCAGTTTTTTTTTTGTTTTTTTTTGTTTTTTCCCCCCCCCCCCAAATGTTTAATGTTTTGAATGGAACATATTTGCTCTAAAATATGAACTGTTTGATTGTACTGACTTGGCAGTCAAATTTCATCGAGGCTTTCAAAATAAGTCCATCAATTACAATGTGAAATTATCAGAATGTTAGATATAAATATCTAATATTCTCACCATGATATTATATTTTATACTTAACTCCTTCACTTGGCATTGTTTTCTGAACAAAGATATCAACTATTGAAAAGTTTATACATTTTAAAAATGATTCGAGTAACATTATATCAGGCTCTTTAATTTTTATACACTTGTTTTGATTTTTTTCTACATAATACTCTGTTCTTATTGATAGTTACATAAAAATATCTAAATCATATAGTTGATGGTATTATCAAGTTAATGTAAAGCAGTGATTTGTTTTATGATTCTGATCATTTTTTTTCTTTATCTTTATATATTAACATTTTCTTAACTCTTAAGGCAAATGTTTTCTTTTTAGTTGTAAAATCTCTTGAAGGATAATGGTGAAACATTTTTCAGATTTAGAGGCCAAATTGACATTACTTTGGTAAGACATATTCTAATCAAATTATGCCTGTCCCTTGATTTTGTGAGAATCTTATTGATAATTGATAGATTCTTATTTCTACTTTATATGTTTTAAAACATCTCTTAGCAGTCTACATTTATCTAATGACTTTATAAACAGAATTGTACTTACTCTTATTGTTGACTCTTAAATTCATGAACTGTTCAAAATCAGCTCTTAACACGGATTTCTTTCAAAATGGAATTCTTTTGTGAATTTTTCTAGAGAAGTAACTTTTATCAGAAGTTACCTGTTTGATTCAAGATTTGATTTTTTTGACTGAATTAAAGGGTTAGTATTGGTATGCAGCAAATGTTCTTAACTAGCTATAGTGATCCATTGTTTGATAATAGAATGAAAAGCTGTGAACTTTCCTATGTACTAAAATAACAAATTGTATCAGTTAATGAAAATTGTTTAGATACATTTTAAATATTGACTATTTACTCTACTTTTTGCACTATTTTACTGTCTTATGGCTCATTAGATTAAATTGATTTTTGGTCCTGGGTTGATGAAGCTTATCAACTTTCTGTTGTTCTCTTTTGAGTTACTGACAGATTACAAAAATTAATTGAGAAGCAATATCAGTGAAAATATTTTTAATTTGATATTATCTGGAATTCTCTTGCAATCTATATTTAATCTCAGTAGAAATGAATACTTGAAGATACTTTTCAGATTATTGAAAAAGAGAAATTAAAAAATAGTTGTTTTTATCCCCGCCCTACATAAGATATGACTGTCAGTATATATTTTATACAAGTATTTATAATTTATCCTTAACCATGCATACACATGAAATATTTATTTCTTATATCAAAATTCTTAACAATTTGTATTGCTATTATTTCAAGTATTTATTTTTAGAAAATTTCAAAATAATTTTTTCACCCTTGGATATTGTCTTAGCCAAGTTATGTCTCTATAGATAGAAACTTAGTGCATCTTACTGACTGAGGCTAATTTTTACTTATATAGTATTTATCAGTTTTCAGAATAAACATTTCATAATAATCATATTAGAGATTGATTACTGTTTCCTGCATATATTTTCTAATTATGAACTAAATTTTAATGAGTTATTTATCTAAAATCAAATCAATCAATTACTATAGTTTCCATTTATTGTTTCTCTATTGTATCTATGTGTACATATATGCAAGAGAGAAAGGAGTATTGTTTAATATTTATTTTATACAAAAATACAATCTGGAGTTACTATAAACTTATGTGAAAGAATATTGTCTACTTCGATATTACCCACTTTACGAATTTTACATTGATTTTTAAATCTAATATTTGGAATTTAAATGCTCTGGATACCGTATATGCTGGCATATAAGTCAACCTCCAAACTAAGGTGTTAATTTATGTTCAATCCGATATTTGTCAGATAAGTTGACTCTCCAAAATAAGGCAGCATTATGTCCATTTGAGTGTCGAGTTCATAAGATCTAAACAGACTAATATGATCCATTAGGAAAAATTCTTTATGATTAAAATGTTGATTTGTATGTCAGTACATATGGTACTGCTACTTGAATTTTTTGAATCACTGCAGCACAAGAATAAATTATTATCCTGAAGAGAAAAAAAAGGAAGAAAAAGATATATATATTTATATTTGTAGAAAATATTAACTTAGTATATTTTAAAATTATCAATAAATACGCACCTTTAATAGATGAAATTCAGATGAAAATAACCCATATATGTCAGATTTTCTAGACAAGATTGCTTGATTGTATCTCATGACTTCTAGTAGAAATCTTTTTGATGAAACCGTATTTATGAAAATATTCTAAATTTGTTTTCATTATACTTTTTTGGGGGGTAATGTTTGGTCATGTACTCTTTCCATTGTACAAAGCTTTACTCTTAGATTCATGAACTGCTCGATACTGCTGTGAAATTTCTCAATGAATAGAATTTTGAAAAATGGAACTCTTGTAAATTGAATTGAAGAAAACTTTTTAAAAATTACCCAAAGATGGAAGGGAAGTAACATGGATCAAAAGTTACTCGCCTTGACTTGACATTTAAATTCCTCTAATATGAATTTAAGAGTTAATTGTATTTTCTGAAACAAATTATACATAATATTGATTTATAACTTTTGCTCTTCTTCAATAATAATAAGTATTTTTCATAGAGAATTTTGGTTCATTGTGCCAAATGATCTGCATTGAAATGACCAATGATAACATTGGACTATGGCACTTGTGATTCTCTGTAACTTTTATTTCTGAAAACAGATGGATGCATTTACAAAGCTAACGTAAAATACTTGCTTATGTTATTAAATCAATTTTAATCAGCAAGTAAATGAATATTTTAAAGAAGTCAGATGGTTTGGGATGTCTTTAGAAAAAATTTTCTCTGAATTTTCCCTGTTTGTCTAGTATGCCGTATTTGATAGCATATAAGACCCTTCCCCCATACCTTAATTCAGCAGAAATATTAACCCATTAACTGCGGAAGGGGTAAATACTTATCATCATCCGTTGCAAGATAAAAGTTGAGACTTACAGATAGGACTGAGTTGTTGTAAATCATAATAAAATGGAAACTTTATTAAATTAGCCATAGAACTGCAATGACAGAAATTCAGGTCGTTCACAGTTAATGGGTTGAGAAAAAAACTCATTTCTCTGAATTCTTCTCACTATCACCCAGGGTTTTTTTTCTTTTTTTAATTCCTCTTCAGGTTCTGGCCAATGTGAAGCTGTACAACAAAGATACATTCACCTTTGAGTCATTTTTTAGCAGGGAAGTGGGGGGCTCATATTCTATCAAATACAGTATTATTTAGTATTCGATCATATTCTGGAGTTTGCTTTGGTATTGTTCTTTTTCATAGTTTTAAACCAGTTTACAAGAGGTAAATATTCACAAGGTTTATTTGTATTGTGTTTCTAAAATGAGTAGAATTGTTTTTTAGGAGTTTTCCTCACTTTTATGTGGTATGGTTTCAATTACTGACATGTAGATATCATGACCAATTCAGCAATCTGGATGCTTTGTTCATTGTTTTCATTTTAATCATGTCATTTCAGAACATTTTGATGTTAATTTTGTAGAATGGCCAAGGGCTTTGATTACAATCAGTAATGTTTGGTCTCCATTTCAATTGATATTACTCAGACAGAGACTGTGTAAATGAGCATAAAAAAGTATGTGTGATTGCATGAAAAACATGTGAAATTTCTATTAAATTTGATTGTTGCTTATGGATTGTGGTGAATCATTTTCAGGAGAGAAAAAAAGGCTTCTTAAATTCAATTAACTAAACACAATCTCAAGTAAATACACCAATATTATAGACTTTTCATATATTGGTTTTGAAAAGAAGATTACTGATAGTTTTAGTATTGGAGAAAAGAACTTTGATCCTTCTGCACTGTTGGATTGAACTCTTGGATTATTCTCTTTTGTCTGCTCTATTGCTACCTCCCATTTACTCTATCACATATCCCAGGGAATTTTGTTCCTTCAGTTATCAGTCGATATAGGCTGGCAGACACACACACACAGACAACAACCAAACAACACCTTCAAAGGAAATGATGATTATACACACCCCTGCAAGATGGAAAAGACACAAGGCTGAAAGCCAAAATGCAATGGAAAAGACCAAAGCAAATCAGATTCCAGTATTGTGGATTTCATAAGACTACTAAAGTGTGCTGATCTTGCAGCTGTACTTTTTCCTGCATATTATGTTGTCACCAAACATGGCTACTTGCCAGAACACTTTCAATTTTTATTGTTGATTTCTGTTTTGACTTTTTTGTGATTTCTTAGCAGAAAAAAAAATCATCAGATCTAAAATGATGATAACAAAGTTTACTGAGAAATGTCAACAATATTTGGATGTTTTATTTATTTATCCATCCCTTCTTTTTTCTTTTTTTTTTAAATTTTTCATTTGTTTCTGCTTTTCTATTAAATAGCTTTCAAAAAAATTTTCCTTATAAGAATTCAATTCTTTTTCCGTTAAGATTGACTTGAAAATCAAGCAAAGCTGCTCTAAAAATCTGCCTTGTATATTATCCTGTGTTACGCAATCTATTTTTGTTACAACCCTATAAAAAAAGAAAAGCCTGTTTAGTTGTTCATGTGGGTTGTTGTAACCTTTCCCAGCTGCTGTCTTTAATAATCTGTATAACCAAACAATAAATTTTGGCGATAAAATTAAATCACTTGTTATAACCTGTTGGCCGAAAAATTGGAGTGTAAAAGGTTGTTCATAGATGTTGCTGTTGAACAGATTCAAGACACACTATTATTTCAATTTTGACCTTTTTTATTCTATGAATGTATACATACTTTCTGGGTGTTTATTACACTATTATTTTTATATATTATCCAAAATTATGCCTGAAATGCTACAAACTCATAAATACGACATTAATGATATGTAATTCATGGAAGGCTTATATTTGCGGAAGTTACTTATTTATTGAGTTCTATCAGAGGAAAAGATATATAGCCAAAATCAAACTATCAATCCAAGATCACACTTACACTGGATTCCACTTAAGCAGAACACATCGGGGCCACAAACTTTGGCCCCATATAAGGGTTTGTCCATTTTAAATGAATTTGCACAAAAATGACAAAATATTACTTGCATTTGATTCTGTTCTTGCACAATTGGATCTTCTAAGCACTTAGTTGTTCTAACCAATGTTACATTCAAGTGGAATCCACTGTACATGGTAATATATTGATACTACAATTTTTTAATGAATGATGTTTCATTGAACTAACTTTTCATGCTTTCAGTTTAGGTATATTATAAATCAGAAATAATTTTGATAATTTGAATATAAAATTTTGATTTATAAAAACAGTAATGTAATAAGTTTTTTCTTATTTTTGCCAAAAAAAAAGCCCAAATTTTAGTCTTAAGAAACAAAAACAATCTTTCATTTATCATGACGTAAAATTGGATTGTTATCGAAGTTGATACTTAATATATGTCTCCAACTTGCTCTCGCTTTTTTCTCGAATTTACCGACAAAACCGCTTTTCGTTTGCAACCTTACACTCTGTCAATTTTCTGTGCTGTGGACACCTGAAAAAAGAAAACCACAAACTTACATAAAGGATTTTATCATCAAAATCTTAGTGTCATTTACTAAGAACAAAGATTGGAGATAAATCTGATATAAACTTTCTGTGAATAAACTCTATAGAACCAAAGATTTTTCAAAAAATTAATTACAGGAAAAGTTTCTGTTGGTATATTTATCAAGAAAGTTCATTTATTTATTAAGTAAAATGCCTTTATGGACATCTGTAAACAATTTACATTAGGGAATATTTATTACATTAATTCAAATTATGAAAATGTATGAAACTTAATGAAAAAAATCACAAGTTCACCAGTACAGAGAAACATTTACCTTGCACATTTTATTTATTTATTTTTGCCAAATTCTTCTCTATACTTTGGCCGATAACTCCCAAAAGTGCCCTTAATTAATTTTATTTTCTATCCGTGATGACCTAAAGTGGAAGCAAATTAAAAATATAAAGTAAACATTGATTTTATAACAGTCCAATTCTGCGTTATGATTAATGGAAATTCTATCATTATTTTTGTACAGATATTTGAGCTTTTCTTTTTCTAGCAAAAACAAGTAAAAACTTGAAATTTTTACATCCTAATTATGCTTTTAAACTAGGGTGAAATTTTTGGGCATACTGATTACTGTTTTTTAAGATTGAAGTATAAAATCACAATTTCATGTTTAAATCATTAAAATTATTTTTAGTTCATTTGATTATAAAATCTAAAAAGTCATTTTGATAAAATGTTTGGATGAAATGTTTGCTAAAAGGTTATGCTACATAATCTATTATGTTCTGTTATCTGCCAAAATTAGTCTGTCATTGTGAGAATTAATACTTCCACTTCTTACCACAAGATTTTTAAAAGTAATGACAGAATTGGCTGGTTAACTGATATGCAGTCTTGAATTGCTGGGTCCTTAATTTTTTCTTTTTGTTCCCATGTCCCACACTCAAAATTTTGCTTCTTTTTTTCTGAAAGAGAAATTTGATCATTCTAAATGTTCTTTATTTGAAAAAAGTAATGCATTTATTTTACTTCAAATTTAGTTGAGACGTTTTGTTCTGAAGTTAACATTAGTCAGGATGAACACGACCTTGAAAGAAGTCATTAACATTCCAACTTTTGTTTGGACGGTCAAATTTTTTCTTCTCATTTTTGATGCTGTCAACACAATATTTTGATCGATCCCTTCTTTAGCCCTCATCTGATGAATAATTCAGGAAGAGAGGCAAACTTTGCCTGTTTTTTTTTAATTATACACCTGATGAAATCTGAAAAATGAATTGTCTGAAACGTATGGACAACATCAATGATAGGAAGAAGAGATTTGATTGTCTGAACAAAAGTTGGAATTCAGTAATTTATCTCTCAAATAAAACTAGTAACAATAGATAATTGTAATAGTGTGTGTGGAGGCAATGTTTGATGACAGAACCACATTAGAAATACTGGTTTCATATCACCAAATAAATCACAGATCATCAAAAAATTATTATCACCAATAGAATTACTTTTCAGCAGCTACATGTTTATGTACAAATAACAGGATTCAAGAAATTAACTCAATTTGCATTTGATCAGTGCTTATATTGTGCTTTTCACACATGGATAAGTTTGACTCCTAATGCTGTCCTGGACAGAGTGCAATTTAATTTTTTAACCTTGGTAACCAACTCTGGTTCTTACACAGTACCTAATAAACAACAGCCTGGCAATTAAAAATGGCAGCACTCACGAAGAAATTTCTTATATATATATATATATATATATATACCTCTGGGGAACTTTGATATTTTTGCATGTTTTGGATTTTCTTTCTCAGGCAGTGAATCAGATCCAAGACAATTTAGAAATGATTATAAAAGTAGTGAAACCAATGATTGTGCTGATGTGGCTGATTAGGTATTTTGCCAGTATGATTCTGCATATTAAGATTGAGGATATAGGAACCTCAAGGGTTAGGGAGGACAGTGATGTTCTTTTACTAAAATTTAGGGGGAAAATATTCCAGTCCCCAGCTATTATTAATTGTGAACTTGTTAATTTGATACAGGTTTTGCAGCCAGACATCCTTCGTATATTTGAATTTCTTGGACCCATAACTCATTTATTTTTATTACATTCGAATAGCACTGTTCTCTGATCATCAGATAGTAATTGATTCTATATGTAGGCTGATAGATTGACGGATGAGAAAAGGAAGAACAATTATGCTGATAAATAGCGCAGGTAAATCAGTAAAGGCTTATTAGAAGCAATATAATTTTTATTTTTTTATAATTAGATGAAACATTATCCACCATTATTATTATTATTATTATTATTATCATCATCAGTTTTTGACTTGTGTTTTCTTTCATCTTGATTTTTACTTGCTTTTTATCTGCACAGTTCACTCACTATTGTAGAATGATAGTCTGAGTAAAAAAATTGCAATAAAAAGTAAGTAAAAAAAAAATAAGATGAACAAACTGATAATGATAATGGCTAAATAGAAGTTTAAAAATTTTGGATTTCATCAGAGGAAAATATCACTATTTTTATGAACACAGCCAATTAATTATATGATGTAATTCCAGCTACTAAAACACTTGTATTAAATGCTCTTCTGGTCAAATGTCCCCAACTTGGTATTTGCTTTTCAGGCATAATTTGTTTTCTATTCATTCATTCATTAAACTGAGCAACTTTTTAAGAAACTTTTTTTTTCTGTTCTTTGGTTATAAATGTTATTTTCTAGTTGATTAAGCCTAAAAAGTATAGAAAATATGAATTATTCCCATCAAACTTTGCTTTTGCATCCAGGACTCAGATGATTTGAAATCTACTTATTTTCAATTTGACAAATCTGGCAGAATCGCGCATTTTTAATCACATAAAGTAAGAAAAAACAATTACAAATGATTTTCCTTCTTCTCTCTACAAAAGCAAAGTTTGAAGGGAATAATAGCCATTTTCATTCCTTTTTCCACATAAACAATCAGTAAATAACACTCACTACCAAGGGGGGGAAAAAAATTGTGTTCCGCTATATTATAGATGCAATTCTAACATTCAGAAATGGTTTCTAATTGTGGTTTTGAAAAAATTTAGATGTCACATCCATTTCATTTACCAAATCAGTTTCTGATTATTTCTAAGTATTAGCTACCATTTCTTTGTAATATCTGCCCTTGAAATAGTGTGTCTTGACCCTGCTGTCTTATGTTGTGATGTTCATCAGCTTTTATTTTCACACACTCATGTCTCATTTCCCACTTGACTGATCTATATTTGTTAATACATGTTTGATTTTGTGTTCTATGATGTTTATATGTACAAAATTGATCTTCAGTAAATGCTTTCATTCCATTCTAACAAACACTAATTTCTTTTTACAGCAATTCCTCAAAATCAATTTCTGCTTCATCATTTCCCATGCCTTTCCATCATACTGTGCAACATATCTCTACTTTTTCTTTGTTCCTAGGTAATAAGTGTTATTTTCTGAAAAGTGTAGAAAATGTCAATAATTCCTTTCAAACTTTGCTTTTGTGATGATTCGATATCTACTTATTTCTAATTGAACTGCAGGCGAATTAGCGCATTTTAAACCCCTTAAGTAAAAGAAAAAAATGACTACATATCACTGTTTTGATCACAAAAGCAAAGTTCTAAGGGAATGATAAGCATTTTTATTACTTTTTGCACCTGAGCAAATTGGAAAATACCACTCACTACCCAAGAACAGAATTCGCGTTGCACAGTATTTTTTTTTTTCTTTTTTTTTTTTTTTTTTTGTCATCTCTAGAATATATCTACCTCTGTACTTTCAACCTCAAGGGGCCTGTAATTTTCTTTTCATGCTTATTGCATGTATATAAGTTATGTTCGTGTTATTGAGGCAAATATGAAGTGGCTATGATGTAATCAGCCTGAAATTTTATTTGAGTGTGAATAGGTCATTACTCAATTGGCATCTTTAGGCAACTTTTAGATTCATAGACCACTTGTAACCACTGTGGAACTCTTCAATGGATAGGGTTTTAGAAAAATGGAATTCTTTTGTGAATTGAATTGAAGAAAAAAATTTCTAAAATTACCATAAGGTGCAAGGGAAGTAACATTTATCAGAAGGTACCCTCCTTGAATTAGTATTTGATTTCCCTTGTGTGAATTGTATGAGTTGAAGAAAACATATTTCTTGAAATTAAGGAGAGTAATTTTCCTTTTCCATTTGAAATCATCTTCTTATGATCAAGCTTTGAGAGACTTGAAACGTCTCTCAAATCATGTAACTTTTTTCCTACAAAATTGAATACTGCAATTATCAGGTTAAAGTGAAATCAGCTATTCCCATTAATTTTAATTGTTCTCCTTCCACCAATATCTCTTCTATTCGGTGACTTTAAACCATTAGCTCTCTGTTGATGATTTTGTTTGCCAAGGAAAAAGTTTTTCCTACCCCTGCAGGTGATTCTGATCACCAAATGATAGGATGTTTGAATTTCACAGTTGTATAGTCATGTCAATTTCAGTCATGCATGAACAGAAACACATATTTCCAAATGCATGGATTCTTGGCACCCTTTAAAAAGAATACTTAATGCTGAAGGTTAAACTTGTGTTGATGAGACTTATTTTTAGAACCATATTTCCCCCTATAGTGTTCATCTTTATTTTATCAGTTCATTTTTTTCAACATTATTTTTTTGCTAAATATTCCATTGAAATATAGCTGCTCTCCAAAGTGACCTCAGCTGTGATAAATGAAGCCATACCAAATGTTATGTGTGACATGTTTCCTCTTATGACAAGATGTTTTGCAAATCAGTCAGTGTAGTTGTGAGCATTTGCTTAGGCTTCAAACCATGGGTTGGCAAACTTTGGGGGGGGGGGGCAGGCCGGCCAGCCAGATTTGAAATCTCTTGCGGGCCAAAGTGTATAAAAATATCACAATTATCATTCAAGTTCATGAAAACAGCTTGTTTAAAAAATATATATGTTCTAATATTAGTTGTATATACTTATGTAAACTTCCATGTGCTATCAATTGAGAACTATGAAATTTATTGGGGTGGGAAGACAAAATATTGTCAAATTGTGGTTCAAATTTTATGGTTCCTCCAATCAAAACTGACTGCAAGTAGTGATCAGTTAAGACGTACATATAAACATATTGGATGTACTTTGTCTTTTGAAAAAGTTTTTTCCACATGAAAAGGTTGTGCTAAATACTAAAACCTATTTCCAGGCAAAGGATTTTTAGGAAGTATATTCTTTGTCTGTACTTTTGTATGTGATAACCAAAGCTAGATCAGAAAAACAAAGAATTTATGTAAGCAATGTTACATATTCAATGAAGCCACCGGCCAGATGAAATGAGGCAAATTATTTGGACATTGTCTTGGAAGAATTCAGCCACCAGATTCAGACAATCTGTAAATGTCTCAAAGATTCAGAATTCATTGTATTTCCCAGCATGAAAGATGCTCTGGCCTCAAGAATACACCCTAATTTTGAAAAAAAAAAAAAGAATTAGGTAAAGACAGGCCTGTGAAAAAAGTAACCTTCGGCCTGTAGGATACAGTGGAAATTTTCAAGCCTTACTCAGTGAAAAAATATCGTACTTGACACTGGGAACAACAGATAATTATGAAAATTGCTCAAAATATTCTATTCACTGTATTTCTTTTTTTCTTTTTTTTTTTCTCAACTTAGATGCAATGTTTTGATATAATTATTTTTACTTTGTGACTTTTCACAAAGATAAAAACAAATGCAAGGCATAATGTTTTGCGAAAGCAACTATTTACTGATTTCTTTAAAAAATCTGCTAAGCTACTGGAGTAAGAAAAGAAAAATCTCTTTATATCTTGTATATGATTGTCTATTCTATCTTCTCAAAAAGATACAAAATAATCATGTCTAAGTGAGAATTAAAATGGAATAAAAATGCTAAATATAATATCAATTTTCATTACACAAATTTGTGTCAGATGACCTAGGGACCTGGCTGCCATTGTCCCTCCTCACTGGGCTATGACATACAACCTCTTGGTTTAAAGGGTGGATGTGGTCATGCACGTGCCGCCCCTCACCTTGAAACTCCATATCTTATTCATGTACCCACTAGCTAAGACGTGGAAAACCCTCCCAAGTTTTCATCATCATTCGGTGTTGCTACTAAAAGTTTCATTAAAACTATTCCTTACCCATGTATATTGGTATCTATGTAGGTATTGTCATATAATACCTGGATTCCTCTCTTTACTAAAATTTATATTCATGCTCTTAATTTTAAAAAACCCAACTATTGAACTTATAATCCTGAATCAAATTACTCTTTTTCTTCCATTTGAAATTTCTTTCAAAAAGAACAGTCTCGTTAAACATTTTCAAATAGAATCTTGAGTTTATCTAGTTTTTTTTTTTCCATTTTAAAAAAATACCTCAGTGTATATAATTCAGAATTTTTTGATAGCAGAAATTATATTAAACTTGAGCATTCTGTAGGCAAGTTGATTCACCAAGCGAAAAGTTCATCTTGTTCTGATCACTGAACAATAGTGTGTTTGGATTTTGCAGTTGTGTTGTCAATATCATTTCAATTTAAAACATACATAAACAGACACATGTTTTACAGGCTTACTAAGTTACAAAGTGTGAAAAATCTTTGCACCCTTGAAAAAGAATGCTGAGTGCTAAAGTCTAGATTTTTGCTAATTTTCATGCTGTTTACTCCAAACTATTTATTCAATTATTTCTTGAACATTATCAGTGATGATAGAAAACTAGAACTTCATGAAACTAGGATCTCATCCCAGAATTGTTTCCTGTTGAATTTGGTTCCATGAACTAATATTTGTAATATTGTTTCTTGAGATTTTATTTTTATATTCAATTTTTCACCCACGGTACATTTTATTTTTTTATAAATATTTATTCAATCATCATATCACCAGTGTTCATTAGATTTTGGTTGCTGAGAGGTATCCTAAGAATCAGCATTCCTGAAAGAACATAAAACAACAAATATACTTATGTATACAAGTCTTTTACCACGGCTTAGCTGACAGAACACATCAAAGTTCAATATGACCCACCCATCATTTTAAACTTCTTAACACGCACAGTGCCACACTATGCTCATGTGCGTCTTCTAGCATCTTGTCTATTGCCTCTGATGCACATGTGTCCATTTCACATTTTTATTTGAGGCAATATAGATAGCTATGGCTACATGCTAGACTCGGTTTCTGCCTTGCAGTAATGAGCAAAAAACCTGCTTATATTTGCTGGGCTGTATGTTGCGCTATCAAAGGGAACAGTGAACATATAAAGATCAAAGGCTGTCTGAAATGATGGTTGCGATTATTTTAGTGTGTGTTCCTAAGCACACATTGAAAAAATTCAATTCCCTCAACTCTCTTTTGATTTTTCTTAATCTCATGCATTGTTCATTTTATGTGGTTAAGTCAGACTAATTTCCATGTCTTTGTTGTTAGTTAGCTTTTTTTTTTAACGTTTCTGCTGAGAAAAATAGTCTGAACCAACCGCATACAATGATTAAAACACTTCATCTCATAAAATTCAAATAACTCTCATACATTGTTTCCAGCCTTCAATGAATCAATGAAAACATTTGTTGATTTTGATGACTTATTTTATTTATTTATTTTTTTTCTAGTTGTTCATAATTTAAGGAATGAAGGAATAATTTCATTATGAATATTACCAGTGAATTTTAGATTTGTTTAAAATATTGCAGTATAAACCAAGATTGAAATGAATTTGATAATAATAATTTAAGCTTAAAACTGGTATAAGAAAAAATTCTAACAAGTCAGTACTGTTTATTGATAGTATTATTGTTTTTATCTAGACTATATTTTGCTATATAGTTGGAGATTTTCTGTAATATTTAAATTGTCTTTGTTGTGAAAGACAGAATTATTCCTTTCCTCTCAGTTTCTAAATCATTTCTGGATTAACAATGCTTTTTTGGATTAGTAAACAAACAATTATGATTATTTGATGAATATTGTTAAGATTTGTTGATGGGGAGGCTGGAAATAGTGTCTATACTATGATGATTGAATGTCAAATGTTCAGAAAAGTAAAAACATCCAGATCTCTAATATTTTTCAAAATTATGTTTTTGATTCTAAACTGTTGGTTAGGTAAAAAACGTGGAGTACTTGTTAGGTATCAGTTTCAGCATAGTGAACAACAACAGTCCATCGGTATTGTATATGCTGCACTATAAGACAAATGGTTTACAGTGGTATTTGGATGTCTACCATTCACTGCGACACATCCAAGACCCATAATAAGATGGTTTCTAGTCATAATACCAGTGCATTGAACACAATTTTTTTGAGAATTAGAGGTCTGTCTTATATACCAGCATACGCAGGTATTTTTTTAAATATATTTGATTGAACTTAATATGTATTAAATGAAACCTAGCTGTGGCTAAAGAATTAAATACATATTTATATTAGTGTCTCTTAACCCAAATAATTTCCTACTAACAGGTATTGCGCACACACACATACCCTGGCATTAAAGAAGCACTTCTTAAAGTTGAAAAATTTTTTTCTTTATTGTTGCCATGATTTATAAAATGTCATTTGTACTCATTTAGATGTACGCTTCTCAGAAAGATGCAGGATTACGTTTGGTTATTTCGGGCCCAAAAGTACATCTTCAATGCCAATAAATATGCTCCTTATAATGTGTGTATTAATACTTTCTAATGCGTTGGGTCACAAAGTGAAAAAATCAATATACCACAATTTTTTTTTATTTATCATGTAAAATCCACTAATTCTGTCCCCTGTTTGGATGCCTTGTCATGTATAATAGCTAGCAAACTGGCTTTACTGATCATTACTACTGGGTAGTGGGTTCAATCCTCACTGGGTGCCCCATTCTCATGGTATTGTCCCAAAACTAAGCTAACTAAGCTTAGTAAATAATAGTTTTGTTCCATATTCCTTTTTCTTTTTTTTTCTAAAAACTTTATACAACGGTAAAAACTGCTCATTCATAGAACTTCAAATATTTATTCTACTTGAGAAGATGAGTTTTGATTATTTGCCTTTATGTATTGACTTATATCATAAATGTTCCTGTTGCACAAATGTTTAATTAATCTTTTAATAATAGAATTGAAGTGATGTTGAATTCACATTGTATGTTTGTGAACAGATGCACAATTCTCAAAACTCTATTGTGATCTATTTGACATATCTGAAATTCAAAGTTGGGCTTTTCCAAAAATAAAACAATCTCTTCTCTGAAATGTCTGGGACCAAAAGTGTTTCAGATTTTTTAATATTTGCTTATACATGATATATCATAGGTATAGAGCCTGTAATATTGATATGGATATAGTTTTACATTTCTAAAGAGCCAAACAAAGATAACCAAGCTTTTGCTGTTTAATGCCTATAAAATTGGCCTTGTTTTTAGTCTTTGAATTATACTACAGTGAGATGGAGTCTGGAATTTTCCATTTGTGATGTTATGTTGCCTTTTAAAAAGTTTTGGATTTTGGAACATTTCTGTTTTTGGAGTTTCTGATGAAGGGATATTCAACCTGTATAAAATATAATTATATGTGTGGAGTGGCGTAACATTTACCAGCTGTTTATGTTCAGTTTGCATTAATGCCCTTGGGAAAAGCATAAATTCGCTTTACACTTCAGATATGGGTAAATAACAGGGAAGTTGGAGTCTTTTAGCCCTGTAAGGCTATCCATGTATGACAGAAATAATTTACAGTTTAGCAGTTTCCATAGTTGGTCCCAAGCCCGGATGAATGAGGAGGGTTGAGCATAGGGCTAGCAACTGTATCCCCTAAAAACCTACCTACTACTGAAATCCTAGCTGAGTAGTTACTACTCTCTACTCCACAAGGACAAAATGTAACTAGCTTCAGTTCTGTACACCCCTTTATCAGCTCCATGTCATTACTTATAAAAGATTCATAATTTGACCAGCTCAGACTTTCAAATTTACCTCCAAATCAAAAGAACCTATTCATAATCCTAAAACTCTAGATAAAACTTGATTGATATGTGATATGTTAGCTTTTTGTAGCATTTGGATTATTTAATCCAAAATTGCTGTTTGTTGTTTTTTTATTGCTTTAAACTTGGCAGATATTCATTTCTATAGTTATGAATATTGCAAGTTTATATATATTTTTTTTTGTATTATATATTACTGTCACATTAATTCAAAAAATTAGATAGGCTATTATTATTACTAACCTGCTTTCAGAATATTTATGAAGTTACTTTATTCTGTCATCTAAATCAGCCATTCTTAACGGGGGGGGGGGGGATCGCATGGCCCTTTTGAGGTCCTGGCTCATCTGAAGAGAGCCGTACATTGAAATGATAATAAATGAATTTCTGTCCATCTATTCATTCCTATCACTGTTTAACAGGAGGCCTGTGGACAAAAACAATTGAGAATAGCTGATCTAAATGATTTACCTATATTCTTTCATATTCATGTTTGACAATCTATTCTGACTCCAACCAAGCTTTCTTTGATTTATCTGTGGACGTGCAGGGTGGATCATTTGGTTATCTCCATATTTACAATTCCAACTTTTGTTCAGACAATCAAATCTCTTCTTGCCATCCTTTATGTTGTCAACGCAATCTTTCAATCAGTCCATTCTTCTTCAGCCCTTGTCAGGTGTGTCATTTGAGAAAAGAGGCAAACCTTTCTTCTCAACTGGAAAAAAAAGTTTGCCTGAAAAATGGATCGTACAAAATGTTGTGTTGACAACATCAAGGATTAGAAAAAGGAACAAAATTGGAATGTAAATGACTCTCCCGAAAGTTATCGACAGTCCATATTAACTAATTCATAAGCGTTACAATCTTTTGTTTTTTCAAAATTGATATTTTCACACAAAGTAAATTGATCATTGTCTTCATGTAATGGCATTTATTCAATGGACAAGTTCACTGCTTGCTTTTTTCTTTTTTCTTTTGTAAGCCATAAAATTTGTTGTAGTTTGCATTTGAAATGAAGAAGAAACCTTTTTTTATGTTTGTTTTTTTTTTTTTTTGGTTTTGTTTTTTTTTTTTGCACATTTTCAAAAGATTCTTGAGCTTGGACATTGTGGGATGATTAGAACATCCGCATAGCATGATACAATCCACATTGTCTTTATTTTTCATTATATTTTCCTCTCTAGTCTGTATCAATTTCTTTTATGTTAGTTGCAACCTTTTATTTATTTATCTATAGATTATATAATTTTTTAAAAATATTTTTGTTTTGAACGATTAAAATTTTAGAAATTTTAATCTTTCTTTCAAAACTATGAGGTATACTTTCTTGTAAAACTTTTTTCCAAATATGCTCAATGGAATGAATTCACTAAAATATGATTAAATATATTTTTATATTTTGATTTATTATGCTAGATTTTTAGTTTATAGCAAAAATATTCCCAGTAAAATATGGTGGCGTAAAAAATATTTAAAAGTTTTTTTCCAAATTGAAACCATATTTCTTTGATATATTTTTTTCCTTTTATGGGCTTTTTGTTGTTATTGTTTTTTTGTTTTTTTTTAAATTTTTGTTGTATAATTGCTTTTGTGCGCTTTTATTTTAAATTTATATGTATTTATTTTGTAGCTTTTTTTAGGGATTTTATGTTGCATTTTTTATTTGTAGAATTTGTCCAACTTTATACATAATACCTTAGAATAAGTTATGACAGCGGTTCCCAAACTTTTCCCTCTGTCTATCATTTTCTCTTAGCTTTTTGGGAGCCACGGTGCACACTTTGGGAATCACTGAGTTATGACTTATTCTCCTTTATATTACAATGTTTTCCTATTGTTCTTTTCTATACCAAGTAAATTACTTCATAGTATTTCAAGAATATTATATATTTCTTTGGCTATATTATTGCATTGTTAAAAATTGTCTTTCTAAATTGACAATTTTGTCTGTTTATTCTGTTTGTAATTTGAATTCTTGTGGAACAGAACAAAATCTTTAGTCACTTTTTCATGTCTTCCAGAAATAAGTGGAATGATTTCTCTCATTTTTAAACAGTTCAATTTACTTTTTCCTTTCACTTTAAAAATCAGCAACTTTTTTTTTTTATAAAGATATTCACAGAAAAAAAAATCAGTTGTATCATACACTGATTTATTTGAACTAGTGTCCTCATCTTTGTTGTTATTGTCTCTTTATTTCTGCCATTTTACCTCTGGCCTTCTTCAGGAGTCTATTATAGCTTGTGATTTACAAGAAATTTAGAATCAAACCCATTATTCAATCCGCAGGAATAACTGTTCTCATTCTACTGTCTATGCTAAATAATATCTTGTAACAGTCAATTCTTCCTTGTAATGTCGCATCTCTGTCTCTTCCACTGAGTCTATAACTTTTTAGCAGTACCCAACCCAGGTATTGAACTATTAAAAATCGTGATTTCAATCCTCAGGTCAGGTAGTGCAAAAATGTCATACTCTGGTTCAGTGGAAGAGGCTGACCAGCGACATGTTAAGGAAGAATAAACTGATATAAGGTATCCCACTGACACAGACATTAGAATGAGAACTATCTACCCCTGTGAAGTTGTTCAAAATTCCCAGATGGTTACCAACTGTAACAGATACCTTGAGAAGGCTGTAAGATAAAATGACCAAAATACTGTGACTATAACACCTATGATGAGGTTTGTTTGAATCGTCGCATAATAATGATAATTCCTTATTGTAAAAATTCAGGCGAGGCTTAGTTTTAATCAATTTTATTTAGGTTTGCTTGGTTGAAAGATTTTTTTTTGTCCAAATCCACTCTTTTTTTTTTCTTTCTCAATAGGAAAGCCTTTGCTATCTCTTTTCAAGAAATTTCTCAGTACTCTACAGATTTTCTTTCTTTGAGATGACTCATAAATAATACTATCAAATATTCTAAGCAAATATTTTAAAATCCTGTAAAATATTCTATTGTGCAAACTCCACATATTTCTGGATATTAAAATATAATCTATTAGAATTGGGTTAAACTTCTCACAGATACCACTCTTTCCTTCTGTTCAGATATCTGCCTCAATTTTAGAATTTTTTTTAGCTCTTTCAAGACTAATCTATTAAGGTGCTTGATGACTGAATTAAAATGTCCCAGCTGTCTTCAAGGATATCTACAGGACATATATATCCTAGCAGTCATAAAAACCTTAGGATATAGATGTCCTTGGGTCTTGAAAGGGTTGAACCAGAAATCTGTTTTCAATCATTATGAATATATCTATCAACTGATAGGAATTTGCTTCAATCCAATTTGAAAATAATCCATCTCTTATTTTTCATGTATATGAGAGTGAAATGACAATATCGGAAGACTTGCTGAGACAATTGATATTTCATTCTCATATTGACAGATTAAACATTATCCATACCAATACGTTGATCATATATGTGTATACTTTTTAATGTTAAAAATTGAAATGAGTATGGTTTAGTAGACTCTTTGATGGGAATAATCATATTTTTGTACTCAAAAAGCACACTTGATGCCTAATAGCTTGTGAAATATTTGATGTCTAGGTTTGTCTTATATAAAAGCTACCAACATATTTTTCTTATGAACGCCAGGTGACGAATTCAAGCATAATCTAAATGAGCTACACCTTAGAGTCTCACAATCTGTAGAGGTCTATATGTTTTATTTTTTATGAGATCTTCTGACATGAATTTTTAACAAGGGCCCTTCAAGCTTTATATAGCTTAGGACCACAGCAAGTCTAGTGAAATCCCCTTGATTAAATTAAAACATAACAAAAATTTAATTGGTGCCACCATTAAATTTTTTCACCTTCCTTATTCTTACTTAGTGTTTACATGGACTCATATTTTAATCGCACATTTTTAAAGATTGTTATTTTTTTAAAGGAATTTTCTCCTCTTTAGTTTGATAATTTGAGAAAATATTTACTCTCTAGTCTTCTTTTTTTTTTCCTTCAAGGCAGCTATCTCTTCAGAATTGAATATTTCAACTTGCCACTTTGATCTTTCAACAGATTTTTTTGGTTATTCATGCTATTAAAAATATGAATTTTTGTTCTTCCACACTTATTATGAAAAGATTTTTGTAGATCAATGAAAGATATTAGTAAAAGCACTTTAAAAGCATAACTCTGTCTATAAATAATTTTCCATGGTAGAGTTTTTCTTGGATCCCCCTCCCCCTACTATCAGTCTTTTCGTATTATTCTTAGTATTTCAGCCACATTTTTTATTTCTATTAAGACATAGTGAATACCAAAATGTCAAGTTCAGGTTTGAGATATTTACTCATGTACTTATCTTTTATCTTCCATGTGTACTGTGATGTTGGGAGGTAGGGATAGCACTAGGTGGCTTGATAGGTCTCTTCTATGATAGGCCACGCAACTTGTGCGTTTCTGTCACACCTCTGATCCTACCTCTACAAGGTCATCGTCTTGCCATGACACCTGAACTTGTGAGATTGTATGCTCTGCTTGTACACAATAGAAAAGAAAAATCCTTAACCATTTTCTGGAAAAAAGAAGAAAAATCAGAAGATTTAATAAAAGAACATTCATCTAGTAATATTTTTGTCGGAAGGTGGTTAACCCACAGACTTGATTTGTTTGCAATTATTTGAGTCAACTACTTCGTACCTCCTATCAACCATTTGTAATGAATATATTCAACTATAGCAATCCTTCTTGTATTTTCTTCGGAGATACCCATCTAGTTTAAAAACATAATTTAGATTTTGTTTCTATAAGTAAATTAATCAGAGTCTGTTTTTATTTCAAAGTAACAATTTATTTTTTAATGTATCTTGTGAAAGATAAACAAGTATAAAAATGCATCTAGTCGATTTGTTTGTTATGAAAATTGAAAAAATTATCCACATATATAAATTCTATGTATGTTTGTATGTATGTATGTATGTGTGTATTGCTTTTTAATCAGTGCAGTTATACTGCACACTGATCCTAGGCTGAAGTGCTAGGTAGTGATACTTAGATCTCAGGCAGTGTACACAGATGCTCTGGTCTGAGGTAGAAGTTCCAATCCATAATCCTGTCAGTTTTTATTGGCATATATATATAAAACCTCCCAGATCTAGTAAAGAATTTCAACTCATTTTTCATTTGTTAAAAACTGCTGAAATTTGTAAATTATTTGAAAAGTGAGTCAAATCAAAATGAATGCAAGCATAGTGAGAAGTTCATTTTTGATTCTTCTCAGAATGTTGGAAAAACCTGGATTACTTGCTTTTTTTCCCTCACAGTAATTTTTTTTTTTTTTTGCAATGTGGCAAGATTAATGTTTGTGTCTGTTATGTTGGGTGTGGTTCAATCTTTCTCTTCACACACAACAACAGATATTATGTGAAAAGTTTAATGATATTATAATTGTTCATCAAACGATGGATTCTATATATCCACTTATATAAAATCCATGCATAAACATATTTTGTGTACGTGTAACACTTTCCATTGAGCGCACAGATTCTGCATTGTGATCCTAGGCATAAGTGCTCTATTCAGGAGTGACACTGATCCTAGGGTCAGCACAGTTTCTACACTCTGATCTTTGACAGATGGCCAGAGAGCGACATTTTGATGCTAGGCACAGCACTGATACTCTGATCCTAGGCAGATGTGCTGATTCATTGGTATTTTTCTCAGGGACTATGCTATTTTATAAATATTTCTCTTGAATTTTAGATGTTGAAGTTCATGGCTCATTGGAAACGTGTTGGATAGATGATACATAATCATGATAATTTGCATTAGAAAATTCTTTGGTGAAAAACATCTTGATCTTTGAAAATCTACTAAAAATCAACTAATGACTGGATTTTGATAAATCTTCAGTACTTATCTAATAAAAGACGGAATTTTTTTCAATTTCAATTCCAAATTTCTGAGGGAAGACCTTTTTTCACATAATCTCTTCCACCTTTGATCAATTAGATGATTTATTTTACTTATACAATCATGCATACAAAGGGTTTTTATTCATTCTAAAGATAAGTCCCTGAAGAAATAAATTCTGTTTATCTTTTTTAAAGTAAAATAAACTCGGATCGATTAGGAAGTCTTACAATGGAACTTGTAAACTGGAATATAAAGTCAGATATTGCAGTTGACTGTATCTTTTTAGTTTCATTTTCTAACTTATATTTCAAATCAGTAGTCTTTAAAATGGAAAAAATATTCTCATTAAAATTATTTTAGAATATTCCAATTAATTCAATATTTTTAAAAACTCTTGTTTAATTCTTTCACTATCATGCATCAAATGGAATTCTGCTATTAGAAAAGCAACAATGCTGAATAATCAAATTGACTGAGATGCTTAAAAATTATTCTTCAAAGATATTTTGTTAGATTTTTTTATTCTGTTCTTGTTTGCGTGCGGCAAACTCAAGTTTGGCTTTTTGTAACTTTTCTGGAAATTTTTTTCTTCTCCGTCAAATATTTTTGATCTGCGGTTTGTTGAATCTGTAGATGCAAAACCCATGAACTTGATTCTCTTTTCTTTTTTTTTCTTTTTTTTTTTCCCCCCTCTCCAGATTGGGACACTAAATGATTATCAAGCATCTAATTTCTGGTAACCTCATAAAGAATATAAAGATATATAATTTTTGGAGGTCAAACAGGATGCTTATTTCTCAGGCACAACGAGAATTTGGTCTACTGAACACGTTAAAACAGTGCTGCTTTCATTTGTATCATGCGTTTTTGTTTTTTTTAAAAGATATTTGCATAATAGCACTGAATTCCTCACAGAATTTTTTTTTTTTTTTTTCCAATGAATTTTTTTTGCTAAATAAGTTCTTCAATATGGCTACTGATGTGCTGGACACATTTTTAGCATGAATTTAGTTTTTATAATTCTTCTTTTGATCTACACATATTGATTGAATTCTTTCTTTCTAGCATGTTGGTGGTAAGTGGGACTGTGTTTTTCAGTCATTTGGGAAGAGAACATGAGACCCCCCCCAACCCCCTTTGAAGGGAGGCAACCAAAATGTTTTTGAGGACCTTGCTTAATCTGTGATAAAAATGGTAATAAATTTCAACTTGCTATGAATTCATTTGAAGTACTAGCATTTACAGAAATCTCAGCAGAAAGAAAAAATATTTGTTTCTCTTAATTTTTTCAAATAGTTTGTGAATTTATTTTTCAGATATGAAGTTCAAATAGTCTAATTTACATACTTCACACTTTTTTTCCCCCACAGATTGGTGAGTTGGAAATTTAATTTAGGGTGTAACCCATAGAAAACAAAGAAGGAAGGTTGAAAAATGGTTTTATGTAAAACTACAATGATGCATTATACTTTTTTGTAATATTAACAGTCTGTCACTCCTCCACATCACACAATCCACATATGAAACACTGTGTCTCTCTCTCTCTCTCTCTCTATATATATATATATATATTTATTTTTTTTTTTTCATTCTTATTACTTTTCAATTAACACGTAGATACTTTGATCTTAGGCAGAAGTGGCAATCCATACATAGATAATCCCATCATTTTTGACAGGTTATATATGCTTTCAGATATGATGTCCAACTAGACTTACTCATATACTTCACACTTTTTTTCTTTATATGAGTAGGATTTAAGTTAGGAGATAACCCATAAAGATAATGAAAGAAAAGAAGTGAATCATTTTTTATTTTTTTAAATTTTTTTTTAATGTTAAATTGCTAAATTATGCATGATATTTATTTCCTAAAATTGTGAACATACTCTGCGATTATATTTTGAGAAGAGTCATTAATATTCAAACAGTTTTTCAGACAATTAACTCATTTTTTGTTCTCTTAACTTTTTGGACAATCCATTTTGTGGTCTTCTTCAGGTATACTATATGGGAAGGAGTCCAAATAATAATCAGAAAATCCAACTATCTGCATACATTTACTTGTCGGCTAAATGAATTAGTTAGATCCATGTAGATTTAAACTCGTGGCTTTTGCTACTCAAGTGATACACAGTATGGAATTCATTGTTTAAAGAAAAAGAGAATTGAAGACATCTTTAGAATTGTTTTTACTTGGTACTACCAGAAAAAGCCCCCACTCCCCCTCTACGTACAAATGGTACACCTGGAGAAGGCCACAGAAATAGACTGTCAGAAATTTGGGAATAACAAAAATGATGAGAGGAATGAGTTCAATTATCCCCCAAACTCTTTGAATTATTCTGTGACTCTTCTGTACTCAATCTTTGAATATATAATCAGGCTCTCACTGTCCTATTATAGAACTCATTCTCATTGCAGCACAATTCATTTCCTTCCAGTCTACTCACTGCCTGATGGCTAAAACTCAAGTTGCATCCAAAGTAACCATTGTTACTTACTGTTACAACCGTGTCTTCTCTGTCTTTTGTAAATCTCCTTTCTATTTTGCTATCCTGCATTGTTTCTCCCGTGGCAAAACAAATTATCAGACAAAAACAATTAATGGGGTCAACATTTGTGGCTGGTGTAAAGTATTAAAAACCATCGACCAAAACTGTCACCATTGGTATCTTCAGTTTTTTTCAAGTTTTACTGGCTGGCTAGGTATGTATTGTACATACAGGCCATACTAATGAAACCAGAGAACAGAAAATTTAAACATTTACTCCTTATTATGTCAACAAAAAACTTTCTTTTTTTTTTTTTAAATTCCCCCTTAAGTAAATTTTTATACTAAGTTTATCCCTCTGTTTGTGCCCATTATTTTTTTAGAAACTCAAGTGATCACTGCCCAAGAATTGTAACTTCATTGACTGATCACCACTTTTTTCAATTTTTTTAATTAATCACATCAACAAAGCATGCAGCCAAAGGATGTTGGTCCTCTGATAGTTTCTATTGAGTGACTTACCAGATCTGTTTGTTTAATTTTTGATAATCTCAAAATCCATTGTTTATCATTACTATTATTGTAATAGTTCTAATTCAGTTGTATCTCATCATCCATGCATCAAAATCTAATGAATAATTGCATCATCCAATGTGTGTGTATACTGTATTCGATGGTCTATAAGACAAATGCTTTATCAGGGTATTTGAACAACTTAATCCCTGGGACCCTTCCAAGCCCTGTAGATGTTCATTTTGAGTTCTGGTAGATGACCCTTAGTCATAGTACCAGTGCATTGGATACATGGCAATTTTTGAATCCTTTAATTGTGCATCTTATTTGCAAGCAAGTACAGTAATTGTATGATGCAACCAGCAGAATTTGTATCTTATTGTATAGAACTGAGAGAAAGAGGTTTCTAAGTATTTCTGAAACCTTTTTGTCTATTTGGTTAGTGTTTTTAATAGAAACTGTCAACCTATACGTTTAACATAGGTTTCTTCTGTTTTTAAGTAGTTCTTTTTGTCTATGTATATCTCACATGTACAGGATACACCAATGGGGTTAGAGGGCTGAAACTTGCTATACTTACTCCTAATGTCTAAAAAACTGGTTTTGTTTTCTGAAATTTTACACCCAAAAGTAAGTTTTATGGGAGTGGAATCAAATAACAATGTAAGTGTTTGCTAAATTGGTCCTAGTTTGTGTCCAGCAGTTTTATGCTTATTTTTTTGAAAATTAAGACTTTTTAGTGATCACTGCCCAACAAAAGGTGAGAGAAGTACCTTATTAATTGATCACCTCTTTTCCAATTTTTTTACTTGATCACCCTCAACACAGCATGCTGCCAAAAGACATTAGTCATGTAGCAGTTTCTATTGACATTAGCTTTATTCATTGCATGTTGGCATAAATTTTCAATTGAAAGAATTATCGGGTTATCAAGAAGTGAGGCTATTAGGAATATCATGTTTAATCAGGAAGAACAATAATTACTTATCAATTTACTTCCAACATCTTATAATCTGGTAATTGCTTTCATTTGGCAATCTCATCTTCACTGAATGTCATTATTGTCAGCTGAACAGATTCAAGTTGCATTTAGTTATAGCCATTTATGAAACCATGGTATCTTAATATAAAAAGTCCACAAATACGAAATGTGTATCCATAAATATAGTCTGGAAAGCTTTACAGCTTCAAACACGGAAGATGCGAAGGGATTTTTTTTTTTAAATCAGTCAAATATTTCCAAATATCTGTTATTACAATTGATGCAAGATTTTCAAAGGATTTTGTTTTGCACAGAATCAGATATTATAGTACTATATGTTAGTTTTTCTTGTGGAGATTATCAGTTGCTCACCATGTAACCGTTTAGGGGATTTTAAAAACAAAACAGATATTTTCACACAAACGCGCACACACACACACACACACACACATTTATTTTTGTGTATCACATCAATGAGCACATATATACCATACACTGATCTTGAGCAGAAGTTCCTAGGAGCCACATTTTGGTCCTAATGTGAGCTCATAGATAATACACTCACTCTGATCCTGGGCAGAGGGTTGGGGAGAGATGCTGTGATCCTACACAGAAGTACCAATCCATACATAAATAATCCGTTATTTTCTATGGGTTCTATGATGGTAGTTGAAATAAAATAGGATTAAAAGAAATAATTCTTTTTTTTTTTTTTTTTTTTCACCTTGTATTGCTTGTTCATTCCTAATGAGGAAAAATATTATAGATTTACTTCAATTAGATAATCCCCAGAAACAAATTCTGTTGGAAGTCAAGTGGATTTTAAATAAGTTAGGTTTTAATTTAGTCCGTCTTCCTATTATTCTGGTCTCATACATCTTGTTCTCACTTGAACTCTGCTTTCCATATCTTGTAATAAATTGTTTCTTTTTATCAAGAAACCCTTCAAATGAACTCTTAGTAAGTTCCATTTCTGAATCTATGGCTTCAAATGGAAGGAAACACTTGGTAATTGTCCGTCTTGAAATGAATGAAAAGTTTGTTTTCCCATATTTTGGTTGACCTCCTTTCTATACTCAGGTAAAAAGGTTTCTTCACGTTGTGTCTGATGAATGTGTTGCAATTTTTTGATGTTTCTATTACAGCTGTAGGATGTGCAATCCTATACAGAAGACCACTAACTGCTAACAGTTCTACACTCAACATATCAACTCGCAGCCTCTTGCGGGCTCTTATCACTGCTCACATTCTAATAAATATATGCGATTCAGGTAGACATATATTTTTTTGATTATTCAAGTTCTAAAATAATGAAAAAAAAAAGCTTTATTCGAGGAATTTTTTTAATACATGCACTTACACTAACATACATTTGCTTTCAATTTATTTTTAGATTTATATATTTTATATAATAAATATATTTTTATACATTTCATTGATCTTTTGTTGTCCTTTTGTTTGTATACAACTTAACAATTATTTTCATAATCCACATATATAAAGCACAATGAGTGTCCATATGTGCCAGATTATAAGACATTTGGCTTACAATGGTATTTGGAGGACTACTGATCATTGCAACTTATCCAAGCCCCCTAACTGTCCATATCAAGCTTCATAAATTGCCCCCAAGTTATGATATCCGCACAATGGACTCATATTTGTGTTTAAAAAATCTTCTTTTTTTTAAAAATTAAATGTCCATTTCACATACCAGCATATATGGTATATATATTTATTTCTATTTTTTGTGTGTAACACTTTCCAATGAGTAAATAGGTACTATATCTATTGCTAAATATTACATTACTGGAGTGCTCCCCATCCAATAATGGTGTTTTAATGTTGTGAATATACTTTTGCCATTGTGGGTAACATCATATTTTGTTATTTTTCTCCATCCATACTTCAACTGTCCCATGCGACACTCATACATTAAGTGAGCTTATATCACATAGGTGAGGAAAGCTGACTCAATACCTACTCGACCTTTGAACTGAGTTGACAGATAACAGACATAAGCTGTGAACAAGTGTATTTTTTCTCTAATAAAAATAGTTGAGTAATCATTCAATTAGCTAATTTTTGGTAGATCCTTAATCACAGAGTGTAATTTTTTCAGCAGCTGTCAATTATGGTGTGATCAAAATTAATTTTGGATGATAAGTATAGACTTTGAACAATGTAAAACCTACTCTAAGTATGAAAAAGTAGTTTTTATTTTTATGACTCATGATACGCTATTTCTTTGCAATTAAAATCAAAATTGAAATTTCAAAGATGTTTAAATTACTGCATGTTACTGTTCCTGACAAAAGGTGATCAATTCTTGGGTTCTCAAAGAGCTGGATCTTGCTAACTGACTTAGTTCCAATGTGCACACAGGCAAAATAAAAATGTTCAGTCTTCTTCAATTTTTTCCAAAACAAATTTAGAAATAAGGTGAACCAATTAAAAACCAAGCAAGTGAAAAAATATGCCAAGCAAATTAAAGGCATGCAAACTGACCTTATGGACATGGAAATGATTTGAGGAATTGAAATATGTGATCTGACAGAATGATTATAAGTTGCATTACATTAAGGGTTTAAAGTTTCTATATAACATATCATTCATCCAAGACAATGTGAATAGAATAGACAATTAATTTCTCAATACATAACTGCCATGTTGGAAGAAGCAAATAGACCGAGAATAAACAAGATGAGAATATGGGTTAAAAGCAGTTATTTTGGCATTTGCATTCCTGGCGGCTGTTTAGCTCAATGGTAAGAGCATTGTTAGGTTGAAGCGGCTACCCAATTGATTCTTGCAGCAGCCCCCTTTTCTTTAATTGTTCACATTGTCCAGGTTGAGTGATACATCTCAGATAGGTGATGAAAATATATACTGAGTCAGCCACAATTAAAATCTGCACTGACCAACATCAAAAGTTTAATTCAATTAACCTGGAAAAGTAATAAATCTGATATTCAAGTTGAGAATAGTATGAAGAGACATATTTCAACTAATTTTACATGAAAAATTACCATTTGCAATGACTAGCAGTAACTCATGTTTATCGATTCACTTTTTAGTTTGCTTGGTGTATTTTTAATTTACTTACTATGTAGCTGGAAAATGTTTCTATGTAATTCTTACTTTTTTATAACTTGAAAAAATGCGTAATTCAATGTTGAATTCATATTTTTAATGTAAATTGTTTATAGAAGATGCCCATCAAAGTATTTTTATTTAATAAATTTGCTTGTGCTATTTTTTCATTTGCTTGCCAAATTTTTTTATTCACTCATGAAACGGTATAGAAAATTGTTGAAACAGGAATTCATTTAAAAAGATGAAAAAAAATAGACAACTGTTGCGTAATAAATTTTTTTTTATTAAATTCTAATTTGGAGTTAAAATTTCAATAGGTAAAAAAGTTTTTGGAAAATTGGGAGGGAGAAAGTGTGTCACCATGAGGCAAAATATTGCAATTCAACGACTCGCTAAGAAATGAAGATATTTAGGATTGATATATCAATAAAAGGGGAGAAGAAAAAATAGCAAACAACAGGTTTATGTAAAATACCCAGAGGGTTACACACCCAGCAAATAGAATTCATTTGTTCAAAATGATTCACTTCAACACTTCTACTAACGGAAATAGTCATTACACCAGTAAACTTCGCGAAACATCTCAAAAGTTTCTGAAAAAAAAACAAACAATCCCTACATTCAAAAAAAAATGTTTTTTCATCAGATTATTCATAGATTATGTCTTCCTTCCTGAGCAAGTTGTATATATTTTAACAATGCCAATCATAATCCTGGAAGACACAATCATGAATGTTGAAGTAAAAGACAGAATCTCTAAGGGCTAAAATCTCGAAAGATCTAAATCATATAAGGCTGAAATCCCCCAAACTGCTCTTCCCATTGAAGTGAAAGACTGAATAAGACAAGGTGGGTGCTCTGGTTGCTTATAGATACTGCTTGATACTCTATTGAGGGGTTTTGACTTTCCCTTTACTAACAACTATGACAAGTTCAGACTTCCTGTTAAGACTAAAAAGTGAAAAGTTTTTAGTGATGGATAGAGGGAGAAGAGACCGATTCTAGTCCTTCGTCATAAATCAACAAAATGGAGATAGAGAATAGGAAGCTATAGATACCGGATTGAATTATCTGTTGTCGCTCAACATTCTTTTGAGCAGAATTTATAATTTCTCTTTTTTTTTTTATCTTCCTATAATTCTTTTCCTTTTTTTTCTTCCCTCTTTTCAGCCTTAGCTGTCCATAGTAGAAACTTGAAATTTTGCAGACTCTCTCCTCAATGGGTTGTGAAAATATTTTTTTGAAAATTTGGCTTAGTGGCTGAAATGGTTGCATTCAGAGTGGAGTTTGACCCTGAAGCTGCCAGTTTTGTCTTTTTCGCATCATCTTTCTTTACTGTATTATCTACAACGATGGATATTTCTTACTTTATTTCCTAGAACACAATGGTTTACAACTTGAGTTTAGGATATCTTTTAAGGAAATGTGTTCTGATGTTTCTCAAATAAATTCCTTTTTAAAACTAAGTAAAAGTCTTTTAAGAACTTTTTAAAAAAATTATATTTTTCGGTATTTTGACCTTTCAAGACTTCAACTTCGAGGAATTCTTATCTTAAGAGTGCTTCAACATTCAGGATTATGGCATTCCAGATTGTGTCTTTAGGGATTATTACAGCAACCTATATTTTAAGCATGCTAAACAAAAGGTGATTTGGCTTTTTAAAAAATATTTATGTATATTGCCAGTAAATTTTGTAAAGTTTCAATTCAGATGAATAAATTTTTGCATTAATGTGTCTTCCTTTGTGTGTCTTCCTTTGTATTGTACCCATTTGAGCAGAAATTGTTTATCATTTTTTTATGTCCATGGCATAAAATGGATTTTGAATCGTTTGCCAGATTTGGACAGAAATCCAAGCTTTATCCTAGAAACTTAACCAACAGCGGCATTGGAATAGCATTGCATTTAGAAATTGAGCTAATCTGGAGGCAAAGGTTTGATACCAGTCTCCTGAGGTGGATACTCATGTGGACATTTGTCAGAATGGATTGATGTTCATAGTGATTTTTCATCTCAAAATTTCAAAACAGAAACTCCAGTACATTCAAGAGGCTGGTAATGAACGTCTGCCCCCAGACTTGCTTGATCCCCATATTGATGCTATTCCAATGCCTGTGTTGGGTAAGTCTTTGAGATAAAGTTTGGATTACCTCCCCCTCCTGGCCAAATCTGGCCAACCCGATACATCAATTGCAATATTTTGATCACACACATATTGTAAAATAAATATTTCAAGAGAGGAAAGATTTAAAATGTTCACTATCTTAACCTTTAGTATACAATCAGAATAACCGCCCGTCCAACTGCACGGAGGAAAAGGACAATATAAGTTGAAGACGTAATCAAATACAGTTCAAATTTCCACTGCTCGAACAAAGATATTTCATTTGATGCTTTATCAAATGTATATTGCTTGTAGAATGGCAAACATGCAGTTTTGAACGAAACTGATTTTGACACTTCACTGTCTTGTTCCTTTTGTGAATTTTCTTATTCCCTTCTTATTTCTGTACCATCTTTGGTGTGTATGAAAATTTCACATCCACACACTTGATGTTAAAAAAGGATGCAAAAATGAAAAGAAATTAGAGAATTCATGAGAGAAAAACAGAACATATCAGTTTTTAAAAAATATGGTAAAGTGTCAAATCAGTTCTATTCAAATGATCCAATAACAATGGTTAAACAACTCCATGTTTCCCTGTAGAAAAACTTCAAAGTTTTTTTCTTCTCTGCAAAATGTATCCATAAAAAGTAATGCTCACACATGCCAACACACATGCAATCACACATATGCACAAACTTGCGCATTCACACTATACACACTATAAGAATGTACAGATACACATACATGCTTATGTAGATCTTATGCATATTAATAAAATCACCCTTCCGAATAAAAAGTAAACTGGTCATGTTTTTGTCTGCGGCTTATTAGGAATACTTGTTTACCCTTGCCGTGAAAAAATGTCCAAAATATCCAAGTAATATTGCAATTGCTATTTTGTAAAAGCTCAAAATATAAACAGGTGTGAAGCTATTTCTATTGAGAAATTGTCACAGAATTCAAATATTATTGTGTACAATCATCTTTCTCTTACGAATCACAGAATAATGTAAATCTTCTAAGGGAAGTAACTCTTGCGTTAAGATATGAAAGTTATTCCCTTTATGTTGCAGACAGACCAACCAAACACCCAACAAATAGGGTATTACATAATGTAGATACTTTTTCAAAGAAAAACTTTTTGAAAAAAGTCAAATTTTATGAATCACAAATCAGAGTTTCATTCAAGTTTAATTAGAAAAAATGCTTCATAATTAGCGCAGTATTAAATAATCACTGGAAAAAAATTGGTTGTAGTTACCCCCAAAAGCTATCATCCATAATTGGGGGCGAGGTAATTAGCCCCCATACTACAACAGAACAACAATCATGTCAAATTCTACAACAAATAAAGTAGACGGAAAGGGAGGTAATTGAAATCCACTATTTAGGTGTTTTTCATTGTTTCGGGTTGTGTCTAAGTGTCAGAAATTGCTATTTTAATGATTTTTAATCAAATGATTTTTTTATTCATGTTTTTTGACCCTACTGTTAACATACACTCGTCATGGAATTGGCACTAAATCTGAAAATAAAATTAGCATTTTATCTCAGTGATCTTTCAGTTTTTGTAGGAAAAGGTAATGATTCCACCACAAAAATAATTGCTAGTGAGTCCATTTAAGTAGATTTTTCAAATGAAATGAAACATCGTATTGCTTTATTAAACCACTTTATCAAATGTCGAAATATTTTATTAATAAAAATTGTAAAGTAATATTTTTATGCATATATAGCTAGAACTATGCAAAAGATTACTGATGCCTCTTTGCACATATAGCAAAAATCATGCAGCCACACCTTCATCTACCACCATTTTAGCATGTGGCCTCACCCCCAACATTAAAAATTTGTGCATTTTGACACCTCTACCTGGTTTTAAAGTACAGAGATGGAGTAGCTTTCTCTTTTTCTTGATCACTAGAAACTCAATTCATGGTGTAAGCGTAGGGTCAAATTTTAACAGCAATTTGATCTTAGAGAATAAAAACATTTCAACCATTAACATCTGCACATATGCATTTATAACCTTATATGGATATGTACTTATGTTTATCATTGATGGATGTGTACAAGAGTTTTTTTTATTTGTATCATATATAAGTATATGTGTAACTTTCACACATACGCATACATACATAGATATATCCATTTTTATATATAACCTAGTATATACCCGTAAAAAATGATAGGGTTATTTATGTATGGATGAGCAGAAAGGAGCAAGAAGCTAATTTAATTTTAACGATTCAAGTATTCTAACTTGAAATTTTTTCAAGTCTCAACTCAACTCAAGCTATTTTAAAAGGTGATTATACATAAAGTCTTTAGAGAATGTTATGTAAGAAAAAACACCACTGATATCATGTGGTATAAGAAAGTGTCATTGAAAGAAACTTATTTCTTAAAAAATACAACTTATTTCATCACTAAAAAAGTTTTATATGAAAAAATAGAAAATATGGCCAAATTTGACAAATCTGGCATTCTTAAAATTCATTTACTCACTCTTTCTTTTTTAGTTTCAAACCACCAGCTTTTCTGTTACATATTATTCTTCGTTATGTCATTACTCATTTTATTACAACCTTTTAATCATTTTTATTAGCTATGTTGATATATTTCACACGGACCAATCTAATATAACTTTGAGGTCATAACAAGAATTGGACAAAACAGACATACAATTATATGATTAAACATTCTAATTTTGCATTTATGGCTTTTAGATGGAGAGATATATGCCTACATATTGTATACATACAGACACACGGTTCAAATCTAAATATCTATAAACATATTTTTATTAGTTCTATATAGTTAAAAACCATCAATCAAAACATGTTTCTTCAGTTTGCAAGTTGGTCTGGCTGGCTATGTATGTTTGTATGATGCATACAGTCTGTACTAATGGAACTAGAAAGTTGAAAATTCAAATGTTTACTGCTTATTATGTTTAAAAATGTTTTTTTTTTTTTCAAACAAAAAAAAACAAAACAACCCAAGATGGATTTTTAGGTGAAAATCTGTTTCAGGTTTTTTTTTTGAACATTCATTTAAACTTATGCCT
Organism: Thysanoteuthis rhombus; assembly: GCA_963457665.1. NCBI lineage: Eukaryota > Metazoa > Mollusca > Cephalopoda > Oegopsida > Thysanoteuthidae > Thysanoteuthis > Thysanoteuthis major. Next base: position 3,075,744 of record OY735211.1, on the reverse strand, counting down.
AATTGGTCCCTAGTCTGTGCCTGGATGTATTCTGGCTAATTTTTTAGAAATTCAAACTTTTTGGTGATCGAACAAAAAGCAAGAGAAGTGACTTATTCATTAATCAACCTTTTTCCAATTTTTTAATTGATCACCCCCAACATGGCATGCTGCCAAAATATATTAGTTTTCTATTGAATGACTAACAAGATCAGTTTGATGTATCTGTTTCATATACTGGTGCATGTGTAGATATGTTCCTGTATTTATGTGAAAATGAAGGAAGATACAAGACACAAAGATAGAAAAGGAAAACCTCTTTTTTTCACAATCATAAGTTATTTTAGTTAAAATCACCTCCTTCCTTTGATAATTCTGGTTAGTGCTTTGAGAATTGAACAACAAGAAAGAAAAATCAATCGCTGCCAGTAATATCAGATAATAATTGGTTTTCTTTCTGAACAAAAGAAATAACATGGATCATTTTTATATGATGAAAGGTCAGAAAACAATTGAATAATAATAATAATAACGCCACGTTTATTCTAACAAATAGAAAGATTAGTCTAATCAATAACAAATTATTTCTTATTAGATGAATGTTATTACCAGTTATTAACAAACGTGACGGCAAAAGATCGATATAAAGAGTAAGTTTAAAGGTGCGATTTTGATTTCTGCAGCTCTATTTGTAGAGCAGCAGGCTGTAAACCTGGCCTCCCTCTGGCGTGAGGGATGTGAGTTTGTGTCTCACTGGAAGCTTTTTTTTTTGTTCTGATCAACGCTGTTTATTCACTACTGTAGATTAGGAGGCTGAATGGAGTTGTGATAAAAATCAACAAAAAATCAAGATGGAGGTAATTAGTCGTCAAGAAAGTCAATAATAATGACAATAATAACTTGATGAAAAAAAACCAGCTTGATTGCTGCTTCCTGAAGAAAAGGACTGGTATAATCACAGATAATATCAATATATTATTCTGTTTGTTCCTACCTCTGTTCGAATGTTATGCTTTCAGCAATACCAAAAGAGAAAAGTTACATAGTTTGAAAAGAGGGCAGGGGGGAAAATTAGTTTGATGAGAGAGTCTGAAGAGAGAGAGACAGAAAAAAAAAATTTAGGTAGTTTAACAAGAGGATTAAGAAGAGAGAAAGCTACCTGCATTCCAATGTTACACTTTTAGTAATAACACAAGTGGAAGGTTAGATAGTTTAATTAGAGGGCAGAAGGGAGAGGGAAGGGAAGAAATCTAGTTAGTTCAATAAGAGGGTAGGAAGAGAGAAGTGGGAAAAGAAAAGTACTTTAAGAGGGTATGAAGAGAGAGAGGACTACCTTCGTTCTGATGTTACACTTTCAGTAATGACAAAAGAGTAAAGTTAGGTAGTCAAATAAGGAAGTAGAAAGAGAGTAAGACAGAAAGGAAAGGTAGTTTAACAAGAGGATAGGAAGGGAGAAGAGAAAGTAAGGTAGTTTACTTGGGAGGTTGGAAGATTTCTGCATATGAAACTTATCAATGTTTGTGTAAAAACATGTACAGGCAGTGAAGATAAGAAGGGATAAGGGAGAGAATGAGAAGATAGAGACAAAGGGTGAAAGAAAAGCAGAGGCATAAGATAATGGATAATCTCAATTGTCAACACCCATGGAATTTCCATTGGTTTTGCTAGAATAATATTGTATAAAGTACTAAGCAATTTGAATTTCATCAGTTCATCATGGTAAGTCAATGTCAGAACATTATTTTGATATATATACATATATATGTGTGTGTATGTGTTCAAGTATACTTGTTGGAAATGCACAGTGCTCAATATTTTAGTAAATAATTCAATCAATAAAATAGAGCTTCCAAAATTGTCTTTTATATATATCTATTATTAGACTTGCTACAATTCGACAAACGATTTCAAGCAAGTAAATGCCAGTGAATCAAATGTTTATTTTTTTTCAAATTAATTTTAAAAAATGGTTTGTCAAACTGTAGCAAGTCTAATGATAGATATATTTATAAAAAAAATATATATATGTATATTAAATTAGAAAAAATATATTGTGACATTACAGTTGATGATTTGATTAATAGAAAAAGTTTATAGTAGGAAAGAGAAAAGATGAATGTGAATATAAAGGTTGGAAGTTTTTCAAAAAGAAGTTAATGAGAGTTCTTATGCAGACAGCTAAATACTGGTACAACACTGATTTTCAAGCAACAGAGGGTCCTACACATTTTTTAATCCGGACAAAATTGATTGAATTTCTCCCAGCTCTCACACTAGTTCACTGAGTGGCCTAAGGTCAAAGCATACAAAATAACTTTTAATAAATCTAGTATTTTAATTTATTTCTTTAAAAGTTTTTATTTAGTCTCAACTCAAAACTCTGTTTTAATGTGTGATCAGACATAAAGTCTCAAGAAGTTCTATGACGTAATTTTCATTGTAATGTCATATTAGGATGATAAATCAACCAATGAGAACATCCTATTTGATCTCTGATAAACAGACAGAAAATTTGCATATAAGTTCATTATATGGTTAGATTTGATATTTGTTCAATTCAAGTTTCTAATAGCCCTAAAGCTTCAAAGATATGAAAATTGTATAATTAGTGAATCAGATTGTGTTATTGAAATATTGTTACATAACATCTGTTGGTCCGGCAAAATGGTACAGTTCAGGAGCCAAGGGTGCCAGAAAACTGGTAGCGTACCTGGACCTGGTAATTTCCTTGTAGAGGAAGATTTGAAACCCTTCAGTCATCTGGCCACTGGACATTAATAGAAGTGACTTCTGCTTAAAAATAAGTGGGCACTGGTTTCTTCTGTTAGAGATTTTATGTCATCTGCGTTGATGAATGAAAAGCCTCCACCATTGAGTATGGACTGTTGTCTGAAATTCAGGCTGCACCTATTCGTTGATCTCTGACAGATCCAAAATAAAAACTTAAGAACAAATACCCTTATTATTTTTAAATGGTAAATAAGTCAGCAGCCTCAAGTTAAGACCAGATTCAAATAGGAGGTTACCAGCATTTGTGAGGAATTAAGTGACCTGAAGAGAGTATAGTTAAAGAAAGACAGCGTTCCTAATAAAGAGAGAAGACTGTTATCTTGATAAGAGGGTGGAATAATAAGAGAGAGAGAGAGAGAGCATTGGTAAAGATAAATACATTATGGAAAGTGGGTAAAGGAAGAGGTATATTTTTTCTTTTTTATGTCTCACGGTGTCATATCATTCCGTTTTTGAAAATCAATTCTAGATAAAAAAAATTAGAAAGTGCTAGTAAGAAAGCAGACTATATAGAGTATTTATAACTAATGTATACACTTCACATATATATATATATGTTTATAGCATTTTCATTTCCCAATGAATTATATTGTATTTCATATGATATTTTTCATTTTATGTTTGATGCAATTATTATTTTTGGGGGACATTCTATTACAGAAACAAATGTAGAGAAATATTGCTAAATGCTGTCAAAAATTATACATACAATGTCACAATTAGAACAGAGTTTGTTCTTTTCCTTGTCTTGATACTATTTACCTTCATCTCAATTTTTTAGTGGCTTTATATCGCAACATACTCAGGCTGGCTTCCTTTTGGCAGTGAGTAATAGTGTTGTAATAGTAATGGTGTTGCCAAAGTAAAAATTGTGATAAAAATGTACTGAAAATAGGCTTTTTTTGACAGCGGTTAATGTGACCGTCTTTTCGCTTGGGCTGTTCCATGCGTTTGTTACTCTTGCCGAGAATAATTTTTTTCTAACACCAGTGGAGGTCTGAATTTGTAATTTATGTCTGTGTTCTCTAGTCTTACTGATGATAGATGAAGTCAGCATTTTCTTATCGGGGCATTTTGAGCAATGAACTTCAGTATCCACTCTTGTTCCAGCATCTATAGATTTTGAATTGGTCAGTATGCTTTCTTCTGTGTTCCTGGGTCTTCAGATTGCTTTAATCTTTCAGGGTAAGAGATATCTCCCAGCCTCAGAATGGTCTTAGTGCTTCTCTTCTGTTTTCTCTGTGTGGCAACTGAGTTGTACTTCAGGTAAGAACACTATACAGGAAGCAAACTCCAAATGGGGATGTACCAAAGACTTGTAAAGGAAGTTCTTTTCATCGATGAACTTAGATGAGTGTTGTTGGTAGCTTAGTGTCTTATTTGCTGTGTTCACTTCATTTTATGAAGTTTAATCTAGTAGTCTACATAAACGCCAAGATCTTTCTCCACTGTAGTTTCCTTCAGTATGTGTTGTGTTTTGTCATCCTTGATCATGATATAGATCTTTCTCTGAGTTGTTTTTACCTAAGTGCATAACCTTGCATTTGTTGGGATGAAATTTCATCTGCATAGATTGGGCCCACTGTTGTAATGTACTGAGGTCCTTCATAAGTAAGTCTCCGTATTCATTGGACGTTTACGGGGAGTAGATCATAGTGTTATTGGCAAACATACTCATGAGGGTATGGATATCCTTTGGCAAATCGTTCTCAAATTATGAGAACAGTAGGGCCTCAGGATGGATCCCTGAGGAATTCAAGTGTTGGATCGGAGATCAGGACGACTTTTCTCCGTTTACCCAGACTTCTTGTCGGGTTGGAATGATTTAATCCATTACCGCATTTGTTTAGTGACGTCAATACTCTCCACTTGGTTAATTTTGTTATGTACTAGCAAAAATACCTGACATTGCCCAAAGGAAATAACTGTACATAAAACAACACAGGAAAAATACGTTCTTTCATATATTTCTTCTTATACAATGGAACAAATGAATAAAACTATTTACACATGGAAAAGTAGCTCTTACTGGAGAAATATTCCAATGTACAAAACAAACATAGCAGTCCTTTAGTTTTTTAGTCCTTTAAATTCATTCATTTGGCTGAGAAAAAAGCTATTTTTATCCAAAATTGATCTCTGATGACCACCAAGGTCATTGGTCTTCAGCATCACCTATCCTATTATCTTTTTCTGCCCGTATTAAGCTTATGTACCAATTTATCTCCAAGATCATAATTATTTGGCTGCAATATGACTAAAATAAAAGACTATTTTGTTTCAAAATTGACCATGGATAATCTCCAATGATTTCGGAAGTCAGCACCACCCATCTTCAATTTTGATGCCTAAAAGTAAAAAAAATTTTCCACTCAATTTTGACCCCCTCCATGGAAAAGAATTCTCCCTTGATTTTGACATCTAAAAGTGAAAAAAAAATTCCCACTCAATTTTTATCCTTGAAAGTGAAAAATGAAAGATTTTCCCTCAGTTTTGACCCCAAAAGGGGGAAAAAAAGTTCCCCCCTCGGTTTTGACCCCTGAATGTGAAAAAAAAATTCCCCTTAATTTTGACGGCTTAGAATAAAAATAATTATCCCCTTGATCTCGACCCCTAAAAGTGGAGAAAAGAATTTATCCCCTTCGATTTTGATCTCCAGAAGTGAAAAACAGGTCCTCTCTAATTTTGATCCCTACTACTGGAAAAAAAAGCAATTCAAAAATTAAGATCAAGGTAAATAGTAGACAAAAAATGATTTATAATATTTCATCTAACGAAAAAAAAGCTTGTCATACACCCTATTCAAAATAATCTCATGACCAACATTTGTTCACCTGACAATGAATCATTATTATCTAAACATGTTTTCAATTCTGCTTGATTGCATAAGATCATATGATCAGTATCTGAATACTCCCAATGCAAAGGTTTTCTGTCTTAAGAAAGCAAAAAGGTTTGAGCACATTTGAATTAGAGGCATATTTCAAAGGATTCTTATCTATTTGATTATTACTTGTAAATTGTTCGATGATCAAGAAAAAAACAATACAATTATTTAGAGTCGAGGTTTCTGTAAAAACTAGAATACTGTACAAGACAATTTATCCAGCTTCTAAAAAAAACAGAATTACCAGAAAAGCATCCATTTTTGAAACTATCTTGTTTTGAATCTGGTTGGCTGAGTAGTAGTTTATCACTCAGCAACTATTTGGTTTAATTTTTGTGGCCTGGTTGGATTGTCCTCAAATGAAGATTACTGGATTGATATTAATTAAGCAGACCCCATATTTGAAGTGGGTTAGTTAATATATGTGATGGACAGTTTTGTTCTTTACTTTTCTTTGTTTACTTTTCATCCTATATTTCATGTTCCATACATTCAAAATTTTAAATGGAGAGATAAAGATCAAAGAGACCTTGCTTTATAACTGTATTAATTTGAATCTAAAAATACTATTTTGTTCTTTATTTTTCATAGTTTATTTTATATTTTAAGTATTTATTAAGCTTTGATCCCAAAATCCATGAATCTGGAAATCCAGGTTATTTCTGGTTCTGAGCTAACTGAATAAATGGTCTGGTACTGTACATGATTTTCTATGTAAAATTTGAAAGCATTCAATTCGGTACAATGTTTGGCCAAAAAATTAACTGAATTAGTTTCAATTTTTTTAAAATTGTAATCATAATTCTTACTTGATTCTTGTTGTATTCCAATTAAGTAGAATCTACTGGAATTTTCATTTTAGTTTCTCCTTTATGAAAGATCTGTGTCAACATTTTTTTTTGTTGTTAGTGCAATTGAACACAGATTACTACAATACTATCTCTATCAGAATAGATAGAGTGATCAGAATAGATAGGTAGAGAAACAGGCTGAGACAGTGAAAGATCATTAGAAAGCTGAGAAATAATCAATCACTGTTCCCATTTATTTCAAGAATTATACAATAACTCCAATAAAAGCCGTTTAGCTTGTTCATTCAAAAACATTTTTTTTTCAAATCTTAAATCATAAAACAGCATTTATCCTGATCTTGACACAATATTCCAAAATTTGTCACAACAGTTCAAATAGGAAGTGAATTCCATTATCCCTTAGTTTGGAGAAAATTGATCTGTGTGGGATGAGAATAAATAAATTTGAATCTGCTCCACATTAAAAAAGTAAATAGAAAGTACATTATAACCTTGTTTTTGTTTTTCTTCCCAAATTATGCAAAATAAACATGGCGTTTGATCACAAATTATAAAAGACAAAATTGGTCCAATATTATCAGTTTTTTCCCTCTTTTGTATCTCAATCAGAACAATATCAGGTTAGTGAGGTCAACCTATGGGGTCCTACTGTGTTCATTTTTTGTTTTCCTTTAAAAAAAATCTAATCAATTACTACAGAATGGATTCAGTTTAAAATAATTGAAACAGACAAAAAGTTAAAGGCAAGATGAGCTGAAGTAGCCATCATTGAATTAACTCAATTATATCAGTTGAAATTCATTCTATTCTAGAATCACCAAAAGAGAGAGAGCAAATATTAATGGAGGATTATCACAAAGGGAGGTAACACACTACAGAGACCAATATTTTTTTCATATTCTGTTCAAAATGTATTTTTGAAAAATATCAAGACAATAATGATGATTTTCACAAATTATATTAATTTCAGTATATTTGATAAATTCCATTGAAATTTTAGTCATTCAAAACAATATATTGCATACAATCACATAGTTGTACATGAACAATATGATGCAATATGCATCTTTGCAATAACTAACTATAGACCATAAGTAACAGTATTTTCAGTAATAGTCTATATCAACAGGGGTTCACATTCACAAGTTGCTAAATGTTCATTTAGCAAGTAATAAGGAAAAAATATGTTTCCAATTTTACAAAAGTTTGAATGAAATGGATCTGAGGCAAAATGAAACATTAAATGAATAATTTCAGTTTTAAATTCATTGCTTTTGGCGGACTTGGTTGCACAATCTTTATTTATTCATTTATAAATATTGAGTTTTATTCAGCAAATTATCTGTTGCATAAAATCTTTAAAAATCCAACAAGAATTCTTACTTAACTTTGAAATAAAACAATTAAATAAAAACAAGAAAGTTGAATTTTTTTCAATGTAATTGACTACATTCCTTTTTTGGGTTTTCCATTTTACAGTTCATATTTCTTCAAAATCTTAAGGATTTATCTAATTTCTTTTTGAATAAAGAAATTTAGAAAGAAGTGATTTTTACGTAGATATCAAGATCTTTTTGATAAGGTTACATTAACATAGATTTGTGCATTCAATTCTTTGCATTGTTTTTTTTTAGACCAGTTTAAAATTTCAAAATATTTTGTCAGTGATTTATTTATTATCATATAGCAGAATAAAAATGGAGAAAAATCTTAGAAAGGTAGCTGATATGAGAAAACAAGATAGCCTTCTTGATTAAAATAAACAAAGGCTTACACTTGCAAATAGTATGAAACCAGTGACTAACTCAACGGTTCTTAACCCTTTCCAGGGGTGGCACTCCTTGAGGATTTCAAAATCTTTTTTGCACCCCTTAATTTTGAAGGTAAAAAATTGAATTTAACAAAGTCAAAATCGTCAAAGTTAATATTAAGAAGTGTACACAACAAACTATTAAAATTGATCAGATGTCAAAATTGAAAGTCTGAATCAAGATATTACTAATGAAACCATGAAGGAGAAAGAACAAAAGTTGTATACATCAACTACAGAACAAAAAAAGTTTGTTCACTTCCCTCTTCTTGCGAACTCCAAAATAGCCTTACACTCCCTTAGTGTGGACATGCATCCCATGTTAAGAACCACTGAGATAACTGATTTCACAAGTTTGACAAGGGAGAAAACTCTGCAATAATAACTTACAAAATATAGCTTCTTGTATGCAACAAGAACACATTAAGTAAAACGTCTTCACATATCATTTTTTTTATAGATATATTGTAAAACCTGCAACTTTTGTTTGTAGTTACCATAGAACACCCGGTTGTGATCAAATGCTAAGAACCAAAGATTATTCCTATAAGAATGTAAAAAAAGGGAAAACGCAAATCATACCATTTTCCTTGATAATTATAGAATTAATCCAATGTAAAATGTTCATGGATCATGCAGAAGATATTTGGAAAAAGAAAACATTTTCAATGAAGATTAAAACATACCTTGAATAATAGATAAATTCACATGCCTTAAAAAGATATGTAAAGAATAAAATTGATTGAAATAAATGTGGGTAAACCACTTTTTGTACATAAGTATAATAAATATATTGACAAATCAGTGTGGCGTTGAATATGTACTCTTTCTCGTAGAATCATAAACTGACATACTGAAATAATAATCTTGTATGATTTTAGTAATATAATTAAAGTCTTATTCAGTTATTTGCTTAGAATGAGTTTTAGGCAATATGTGCCTTAAATTATATTCTTTCCCAAAGAGGTATATTTATCTGAAGATAATGTATACATATCCTTATTGACGCCAGTCCCCCACCACTGTCGGCTGCTTTCTCAACCAGAGTATTTCCATTAAGGATTTATTAAGAGAATACTTGGTTATCTTTCGATTTTTTTTTTCCCATCTCATCTCAGTTTGAAATAAAAATTACAAAAATAAATAAAATGAAGAATCAGCAATTGAAAATAAATAATTTTAAAGATATGAATTTTATGTCTTTGTCATGGAAAAAAATTAATGAACATAATGTTCACATAACAACATTTTAAAAATCTTTTTTTGGTGAAATTTAACAAAATAATATTTTCTTTTAAAATAAACTGATGGAATGGAATGTGAATAGAGAAAAAAAACAAACTTGGGAGGTTAAAAAAAAATTGGAGAAATATTAGTTTGTTGTACACTAATTTACTTGAACTAATGTCCTTATCTCGACTTTTATAGTCACATCATTTTGGCTCTTGTATTCTCCAACCTTCTTCAGGTGTCTATTATTCAATCCATGGGGTTGGATTGTTCTGATTCTGCTGTCTATGCCAGAGGGTATCTTATCTCAGTTAATTCTTCTTAGTAATGTCATTTGCTGCCTGTTTCTTTCACTCAAACAGAGTATATGACTTTTTAACACTACCTGGTCTAGGAATTGAACTCACAACTGCCAGGTTACTAGGTATACTTGACCAAAACTTTTATCCTCTAGGTCATTTGATGGTGGAAACTTGTAGCTTGAACCTATTGTTGGTAGTCTGCTGCTTCCAATGAATCAGCGTATATGACATTTTGCACAACCCGTAGAGTAAGCAAGAGGAGGGATTTTAGAGTCTTAAGCTTCATGTCCTTTCTTTCTTTATAAAGGTAGTAGGGTACAATGGCCGAAACGTGACTATAACAACCAAGATGAGGACACTAGTCAGAGTAAATTAGTGTATAATAATGATAATTCCTCATCTCAGAAATTCAGACAAAAAGTATTAGCTTGTATTTTTTGGTAAATAAATAAAAATTCTCATAAAGTGTCGTAGAGATTCAAGTGGTCAAGTTGAAAAAAGGTGTGGGGCTTAGAGTAGTCGTAGCTAAGGTTGTAGTTGTCAGGTTCACTGTAGTGGTCGGTTGAAAGACGTTGCAGTAGGGTAGCTGTGCTCCATGGTTACATTTGGCGGCATCCTTAAAATCGACCATGATCATAATAGAACCAACAACAAAGATAAGGAAGCCAAAAATTGCCACAAGGCCAGGGAAGATGTTGCCCCTCGATAGAATGGGGTCAGGACGTAGCTTGATTACGCACATTGATGGGAAGATATAAGCCAGAGGACACGCTGCTAATATGCCCTGTGGAAGAAAATAAAGATACAACTGAGATATTTTTGCCGTCTTTTTTTTTTAGTTGCACAAAATATAGAATTTACTATGTACAACAACAATACATGAAATTTTCACTGTTGATCAAATAACATAAAAATGCCATTTACTTCAGAGCCATTACAGCATGTAGGTAGGGTTTGTGTTAGGGTTAGTAGGTAGGTTTGAGGTTAAGATTAGGAGGTAGATTTGGGATTAGGGTTGTTAGGTAGGTTTGGGGTTAATATTTCTAATTTTTCCAGTCATTTATCGATGTTGGAATCATTGTACCCAACAACATTTAAAAAAAATATCCAACCACATTTACCTATTCAAAATTGGACAAATTTAAAATGATAGCAACATAATGTTTAATCTTACCAATTCTGAACAATTTTTTTGTTGTTGGTTAACTATCATTCTGATGATGTCTGTAACTGTGTGGAAATTCTTATGGCTAAGTGTGCATAAATGTTTTTAGAGTTGGAGAGTTGTTGTGGAGAGATGATCCCACTCTCACAACCTACAAGGTCATTGTTACCAGTTGATTGATGAGGCATCACTACTGGCAGGATTTTGGGGCTCTAGGAGGTGCCAGAAAGGCATTAGAGTTGACCACTAGTCTACCTTAGAGGCTTGACTCCTTGTTTGTTTTTCCGTTCAAGTAAACTTCTGATTACAGGGCTAAAGGGCTCCAACTGCTCTGCTATTTACTCATGGCTGGGAAAGAAGAGGGTTTTGTTTTTTCCCAAGGGCAAAGTCAACATGAGTAGCTTGAGCAAGAACTGGAACTCAATTCATTGATTCCATTATTCAAGCGAGAAGTGAAACCTTCAACTTTTGGTGGTCAGTTCCATGAAGCATTTGATTGTACGAAAAGGCCAAGAGTCAGGTATCTTTATAAAAAGAATTTTGGGAAAAGAAAATGGTTTTAACAAAATCATCTTTACTCCATGAATGAAATTAAAATTAGTATCTTTGTTGTCTTCATTTATGGAAAGGGAATAAGGTTTTGCCAAAATGGAACAATGTAAATAATCTGCATCGTATTAACTCTTTAAAAAGCCAATACTCAGGAAAGCAATATTTGGCCATCAAAGCTTTCCATATATAAGAAAATTTGCATATATGCATACATAACTTTTTGAGGCAAATAAATGACAAGTCAAATTATAATTGTAATGTAATAAAGATAAAACAAAAATTCAGCTCGATCTCAACTCTTTCAGAATTACTTTTGACTAAAATTCCAACATTACTTACGTTGAGTGCTAATACAATTCCTAGACATTCTGTTGTCATGGAGATGGCGCCTGTGAAACCGACAAGAATTGCCGTGAGAAGCACGTGTTTCCAGAGACATAATTCTTCTGTGAGACCAAGAAACAAGTTTTGGACAACCTGAAAGAAAAATTCAGATAAAAAAAAATCAATATGTAAATTCCAAAAAGTGAAAATTAATTCAAAAGGAAGAAATTTGAATATATATTTCCATAAAGAGGAATGTATAAAACCTGAATTTTGAATTCAGGAGAAGACTTATGAGGGCAGATAAATAATTGCCCAGCCTGACATGTCCTTAGCTGAATTCTTATCTGAAAGTTACACTACATAATGTTCAATCTATATAATAAATATTCACCTTTGAAGTATGTGCATTGGCAAGAAAGGATATTATGCTGAAAATAGATATTTATTTATGACTATGAAATACATGTTCTTTTTCATCATTAGGCTGTGGAATTATTGATATACGCATCAAACTTGTTTCAATATTTTTTTGATTTTTGTATTTTTCAATCTTTGGACCGATTTCTGTTAATTTTGAAGCTGTATGAGGATGATATATATATATATATATATATATATATATATATATATATATATATATATATATATATATAACTATTCCAGAAATAAATTTTAAGCAAAATAATCTTTACCTCTCTGCAGACAAAACACTCCACGGGGAAGGTTAACATGATGGTAACTGTATAAACAATACGAGCTACGTTAACAAGACTGTCATTGTAACAGTAATTTTCCAATAAATCACCTGAAACAGAAAATCACAAATCTTTCATCATTTAATGAAATAAAACCAGTATTTGATATTTTATTGTTAAAATATTGAAGAGCCAGGTGCCTTAACCCTTTCAAGATTAACCTTAAGGTGCTTAATGCCTGAATTAAAATGTTCCAGTAGACTTTTAAAAGGGATCTATGGAATATATCAGGATGTCCTGAAAGTAATTATGTATTTTCATGTTCGGAAAGTGATTATATACTTCACTGCTATAAATCATAAGCTAACTAATTAAGGCAATACCAGTTAAATGGTATGAAACAATGTCTGGGTTAAGTTCATCATCTCTTCTATCCAGCTGTGTGTTGTTCATAGTGTATAATGAAGTTTGACAATGTGGAGGGTAGAGACTTCAAAGAGCAACATTTTCAGAGAAAAAAACAGAATCTTTTTGAAGAGGAACCAGAAATATTTGCCTTTCTGTTGGACTGCTGTCATTAAAAATGATGGTGATTACATTTTTGATAAATAGTATCTAATTATACTTCACTTTGTTTCTATCTCTTCTTTGAAAATGCTAAATAACCATGTGGCAGAGACATCTTTCATAGAATTACATCAGTAAAAAAAGTCTTTACTAAAAGAACACAAAAAAAGAATTAAATAAGACTTTCAAGTAAGGGTTGTATCATGCTAATCCAACACTCCAAGGTCCAATCAGTGTCATAGTCAGGCATGTTCCGAATCTTCTACCATCAATTCTATGGATCCAGCACTAGAATTCTTTGATCTGGTTTCAAATTATGGTTTGAAATGAGGTTTTTAACTATTATTCAGCAGTTTATAAACTGACTCATTAAACCATTTGTGTAAAAAACATACCCATAGCATAGAAGAACTCTAAATTCAACAACTTTCAATATTTACTTCAGCAAAAAATTAGACGTATATTTATTCATTTTTTTCTGAAACTTATAAATCAATTTTAATTCACACAACTGAAATGTCTGATCATTTAATACAATGTAATTTATATTTTATAACAAGAGCCACATGCGTATCTTTGACATTTAATGTGTAAATATATGAAAATGTGTTGGTTGAGATCCTTTTCTTATTATCTAACCATTTAATAAGCATTTACGCAAATTTATTGTCTATTTGTCAATTATCTCACTGTTCAAGACCTCACTTCAAAACTGCACTGTTCAAAGTCTCATTATGATTCAATGTTCTTTCCAGCTTATACTGAGTTACATTAATTTGTGTAGCAATTGATTAAACTTACCATATCAATAACAGCATTATTCAATGTATAGCTGTACTTATACACTTTATAAATTGATGAAATTTGGACCAAGGATTTCTGATTTTTGTACATAACTTTTTAATGTTCAATCTTGTTGCAATATTTATTTTGATTTCTGTATTTTTTCTATCTTTGATCGAAATTCTGTCAATTTTGAAACTGCTCATGAATGCTAGAATGAAGTTTTTAAAATTATCAGATACCTTTTCTACTCAGTTTACCTAATGGAAGTCATCTCAGAAGGTGAAGTTTACAAGAATCATCTAATATTATTTCAAGTAACACATCGTGCTCTAGAAGAGTCTGCAAAAGATGCCTAGAGGAAAAAATATACCTACCTTGTGTGTATCCTGTGAATGACACATAGCCAACGATACCAAATAGCAAGGTAAAAACTGTGGCTGCAGCAATGCTTGCGTGAGTGACTGTGCCCCATCGTGCTGTGGTTGGGTTTTCTAGCGACATGTGAATCATGAATGTGTTGTGATGACAAACGTAAGCTGAAAAATGATGCAAGCAATAATGGCATCAAAAATTAGTGATCCTTCATTTGATATCAATTGAAATATGACATAAAGATAAAATGATGTTCAAATGAAATAACAGATGAAATGAATAATGTTGCAACTCCTTTACTTTTAGTTAAGATAAAATATGAAAATAAATTAGTATTAGCTTTAGATATGAAATCTTGAATCTAGCCACATATGCAATATGTCACTTCCTTTAACCACAGTCCATAAAAGACCAAGACCCATGTGTACCAGCATTTATTTGCCCCAAGTTTCTCAGTCAGGTAAACTCTTCTCCTTCTCTCCTGTCTTTCCTTCTCTCTAGGACAGGTATTATTTTGCTGGCCTCCCGAACGATTTGAACTTTACTTCTAAACCTTGCTGATTTCATATCGCAGAAGTAAAGATGTCTCTCATATGCTCAGCTACTAAATTGCTGGTCCTCTTCTCTAGCTCAAACATGTATACACATCTCTGTCTCTCACAAAGGAAATTGCAATGCTTTTACTACATTACAGTCACAATTATCTTCTGTCTTCTAGTACTCCTTACTTCAGAAAGTTCGCATGGGTTAAAACCTCATATGTTTTCTGTGACTTAAATACTCTTTCTGTCATGTGTTTTTCAGCATCTGAGAATTGCCCCCAAGTGGCTTTCAGTGACAATAAATTCAGATGGGGTACATCGCCACCCCCAACTTGGCAGTAAGGCATACCACTGATAATCCTGCCTCCATAATCATTCTTTGGTCTTCGAATGGATTCAAAGTATTTCATTTTATCTCCACTTCATTAATTCATGGCTATTATGACTACTTTGCACGGAGCTCCTACTTTTTGCTTAAGCACTAATTTCAATCTCTCTCTTCTATCGAGGTATTATCTTACACTTTACACCCATTCTATCATGAATCCAATGTCTTTCTATAATCACCTAGAAATCTATTCTAAATTGGCCTCTTCTATCACGATCAATCTCTTCTTAATGTTTATGTTTCATTTCAGCTTTATATGTATTGTTTATAAATGTCGTATTTGTTTTTCTTATCATTTGCATTTGTCTTTATTTCAATTATGAACTCTGTTTAATCTTCGTGTGTAGATCCTCCCTCCTAACAGAAGACAGTCATGGCGACTAACGTGTCCTCCTCTCCAACACTTGACATACATCAGCATCTGAGGGTAATCTCAATACTCATTGAGTATTCCTTTGTCCTCAGCATCTCCATCCATCTTCTTGATCTGAACAAAATTTGATGTAAATGTTTTATTCACAATTAAAATTTGTTTGTGTTTCTATCAATCAATTCTACAGACATAAGTCCTGCTGTCTGATGTTCATTTAATTTGAACAAAGGCTTTCTTCTCATTTTTTATTTGTTTGTGTCTCTGGCAATCCATCGTACTAGAAAAACTGAAACTTTGTAAATACAATTTTTAACAGCATTCGGCACATTTGTTTCTGTGATAAAACTATTTCTTTCCAATTTAATTTCTGAGTTGGTCCCAATTGAAACATCTGAGATAAAAATGAATCATTGCATCAAAAGTAAAACAAAAAATATTGTACAAAATGCAGTATAATTCATTGTGAGATAAAAAAATGCAAATATGTATATATGAAGTATATACATTAATTATAAACATTGTATGGTGTACTTTCTTTCTTTCTTTCCTTCTCATACTTTCTTCTATCAATTCATCTCAAGAATTGATTTTGAAAAAGAATATTTTGACGTAGTTTGACAGAAAAAAGAAAAAAAAAAGAGCAATATTCCTAACAATGAAAGGAAGCTGTCTATCTCTTATTAACAACTATCTCTTTGGATCACTGAATTCATGACAAACCCTGTCAGCCTATTTGAATCTGGTCTTGACAAGAAATTTATGCCATTCTAAGAATTGCTGACTGACTGACAGTTAAAAAGACATTTATATGTAAGAATTCTAAGTTGATAAAGATCAAACTGAACCTTCTTCAGAACTGAATAAATTTGTATCTTTTGAATATAATTTTAGTGTTTACTTTTCATTGTTTCATATTTAAACTATATATTTAGGCCTGATCCAAAAATCTATAAAATCCAAAAATCTATGTCACTTCCCGTCCAGATAAATGGTCCAGTACTTTACCATTTCATAATAAACACTTCACCTAGATACATAGAAATGAAGAATGTTTTCATCTCTATAAAAGGTAGAAAAATGAGAAAAAATCTTACCAAAGGATATGATTCCAAGAGCATCTGTAAAATGTCCATTTGCAAATGACCACGCATAGGGTGTGGCTGGACTGGAAGAGAAAAAAGATCAATTGTTTTGTATCAGTTATACCAACCACATGGAAAACAAGGGAGATAACTCAAAACAAGCTGTTCTTATGCAATAATTATAATTATTATGATAATGATGATAATAATATAATGATTTCCAACCGAAAGGTCAAAGCCTGTTGGAGTGAACTCAAATTTACGATACATAAGTTATTCAATTAATCTGCTATTGATGTCTTCCCAAATTTTGTCTAAACTATTTTTGAAGGTGTTGAGCAATAGTGAATCTATGATATCAGCAGGAGGATTATTCCAATTGTTTACAACCTGTTGAGTAAAGAAATCAATTCTTGGATGTTTAATTGCATGATTCTTAAATACGTTCCTGGAATCTCCTCCAGTTGGGAAAATTTCAGTGGAAGAGAACAGCATAATGATGTCTATCCACATTGATCCTCTTTTGATTTTACACATTTGAACCATGTTTCCTCATTAACGTCTGTGGACCAACAATGAATACTGAATATGCTGGTATATAAAACATACATTTAATAAAGATAGAAACTTTGCCAATATACTGTGTCCAATGTGCTGGTATTATAATTACTGTATTGAAATAAGTTCAGTTATAGAGCTCGGATGAGTTGCACTTAGTGGTAGTTTTCCAGATACCCTTTTGAGATGAGATTTGTCTTATAGTCTGGCATTAACAGTAATCCGAAACATGACATGATGGAAACAACAAAGATAAAAGATATCAGTCTAAATAATCCATTGAATAAGGACAGTGCTTCTTTTTCCATTTCAGACTTTACTTTGGAGGCTGAATAATACACTGACCAAAATGTAGAAAATGAAACAATAAAGATGATGATACAAGTCTAAACATCTCAGGGAATCATTAGTTAAGGAGTAAAAATAGCTCTACGTGAATAGGTTGGATTTCCTTTGCCACTTGTTTTTTTCTCAATCCCTATAGTGTTTATTTTGAGATTCTGTCATGAGAGGCTGAAATAATGTCCCATGGGATTCATTTTTGAACCTGTATTACACTTATTATGAACTTGAACCAGAACTTGAACCCTCCAAGAATGAAAAATGACAGAGATAAATGAACACATTATCCCATACAATTTTGACTCAAGGAGTTCAGTTGAATGGTCATTGTTAAGATTCAAACACACTTTAGTTTATTTAAAAATCAACCCCATGAGAAATTATATCAGCCTAGCAGAATCTCGAAATCAACCCTTAAGGACTAAGCAACTACGTAATTAAATATCTCATCTTCATCTCATAATTTCAAATAACGCTTGATTGATCGTTGATTCTTATATGCTATTGGTGGTTTGCACCTGTTGTTCAAATTGATTTTTGAATTTAATGTTATTGTTAGCATCATTAAATGCAAGACTTTTGGAAATATGTCAGAGGATTTCTAGATCGATCCTGCACAGTGCAGCCATTTGCATTTGGTGACACTAACAGAGGGACACGCAAACAAACCCAATAAAATGATCATCTGACTTTTTCTTCAGAGATTGGGAAAAGAAATAGTATGGTCACATAATTTACCTCCAGCGATGTCTGTCTGTCCTTCCCTCTGTCTGAGTGTCTATCTACAAAATACCTCCAAAAGTTCTCTATGAATTTCTATGCAATTTTTCAGAGAGGTGGGCAATGGGCTTTAGAAGAGACAGTTAGATTTGGGGGATACATTTTGTCCCCGACATTGTAGCCATGTATCCACACTGCACAATTATTCAGTTTTTAGTAAGTGGTAATGGTGTTGGCAAAGGTATGCACTCTCTGTGTGCTCTCTAGTTTTTGAGGCAAAACAGGATTGGTGAAATAATTTTTAAGGCAAAACAGAATTCGTGACATAATTTTTAATACTCACACCTTTGAAACCATTGTTGGCAATCGAATAATGATGACAAGGACCACAAAAAATATCAACAACAAAGCCAAGCCAGCCCACTGTTTGGAAAAAGAAACAAAAATAATTATCACATAGTCACTCAATAGAAACTGTCATGACCAATCTTTTGCAATGTTGGGAGAGATCAATCAAAAAAAGGGAAGGGGTGATCTTTCACCTTTTGTTGGGTAGTGATCACTAGAAACATCTGAATTTTCAATTAAGGAATCAATTTAGGATAAACTTACATTGCAAATTGAACTCCCTCACTAAAAACCTGTTGGGGGGTAAGAAAAAAATTTCTGCAACCCATTGAATTGGTAGGGTTGGGCGAGGTCCAGATACAAACATAAATGGATACATAGATATGCATGAATGTTAGAATACATGAATAACCTAAACCCAGCAAGAGTGTTTAAACTGATCTTGTATGGGTAGCGGTGATTTATGTATTTATTTTTAAGGAATTATTCACTCACCTTGCTGAGCCGAGCAATATTTCTGTAAAGAGATAATGGGAGTGTAAAGAGAATAATGGATAATGCTATGACGAACTGTCGGTTCCCAAGCACCATATACGTGAGACCCTCTGCAAAGATATGAATAATAAGAGTTAGTAAGTGAGTAAAATTAAAAAGCAATGCGATAAATATGGAGCTAAGCATAATCCCAAATGCCAAAAAGCCAAATGTTGAAATCCCAAAGGATCAGAATCCTGAATGGTTGAAATAATGAAACCCACAAAAATGAAAGTTTAAAATCCCCCAAAACAAAATAAGGTAGGACAAGGCAAAGTCCAGGCAGTTAAAATCCCAAATAGATATTTGCTAAATACTGTATTGAGGTTCAAAGAGTTTTTTTGGATGATTGACCTCCTTCTTGTTAGTGTTACCTTCTCCAGGTGTACCATCTGAATGTGATGATCGTAAACAGAGTTTACCAAGAGGAACAACGATATAACATTGGATTTGGATGATATCATTTTCTTTCTTATTTAGGTCTGGGTTTCCGTACATTGTCCCTATCGAATAGTGGAAGCCACATTGATTTGGAGTCTGCACTTGTCTGACATACATTCAGTTGGCATGTTGATGTGTGCTATTTCTTTGATTTTTCTCAGTCTTCATCTGCAGCACAAATGTCTTTTGATGGGGAAATCTGAAGTTGTAGTTGTCCCTGCATCCCTGTCAACTATTAGGGAGAAGATTGTAAAGATGGACCCTCAAAAATTGATTAGTAGGGGAATCCTAATAAAAGCGGGGAAGGGGTGTAAATTTTTTCCCCAATGAAAAAGCAAGAGAAGAAAGCATTACAACCGCCAGTGATATTTGGATGAAAATAAATTACCAAAGTAAGACATTGAATCATTTGCTGAAGATGTTGGTCCTGCAATAATTGGAAAGGAAAATGGCTGTTTAATGAAGGATGACGATCCAGAAATGCTGCTTTTGCACTGTGTTATTCACAGTTAAAATTTAGTTGCCAAAAATATTTCACCTACTTGAAATGAGATATTAAACTCTGTGATAAAATGTATCAACACTGTATAAGGCAAGTGCTAAATATCAGCGTCTTTTTGAACCAGTTTTTGAGGATAGAGATGCAGACGATTTCTGCTTCACATTGATGTAAGATGGCTATCAAAAGGTAGCTGTCTGAAAAGATTCATGGAACTATTTGATATTGTTATATGATGATTTTATAAATTCACATTCAATAATTAGCAATGTGCAGCTGTCTTCTTGATAAGAGACTCAAGTGACATGATAAAATGGAATTTCATTTATGCAACTGTTGTAGTAATATAGAATTTTGTTCTTGTTCTAAAGATGGGAGAAAGATGCTGAATTTTGAGAATCTAAGTACGTGTGTCTATGGCAGTCACCCATCGCAATTTGTTCTTCATAGTGACAGTGGGAAAAGTCTGAGTTATCAATTAGAAGAGAGAAAAGGACATATCATGCTCACATAATTTTCTAAAGAGGAAGTTGCAGAAGGAATGATGTCACTGTAATTCCAACAGAAAGTTATCAGAGACACATATTTTTTGTGTCCACAAACTATATTTTTTTTCATAGTTTATATGAAAATAGAAAAAGTAAGGAAAAAAAAACAAAGAATCTAAAAAATCAGTTTGTGGTCAACAGAACACTCTAAGCTCGTTGCAATGCAAATCTCTTTTACCCATGAATATGGAAAGCAACGTGGATCCATATATTTTATATATGCCATCATTTTGAAAATAGTAATCAAATAGTAATTGATAAAATACTGACCTGCGCCTGTTAGTTCAGCGATAACTTTAGAGATCCCATCAGCTACGATTACGTTGTAACTGACCATTGCTGTGAAATAAAACAAATAATTATTCCAGCTTGAAATTTACTGACAAAATTGAGGAAAAACTAATTCCAGAGTCAGTAATTAAAAGATAGTTTTACAATGAATCACTGTAGACCCTCAAATGGCCCGCCCAACCAACCAGCCGAGTGGGTTACAGATTCTTCTCTCTTTGCTCATCTCTGTGTGTGTGTGTGTGTGTGTATGTGCGTGTGTGTGTGTGTGTGTGACTCCATCTCCAGGCACTCATGTTCCTTATTTTTAGGGTAACAACCTTGAAAATTGCATTACACAACTAAGCACCATCTAAAAACATTTTTTTTTGTTTTTTCAAAATATTTTGGAACCTGTAATGCCTAAATCTTGTGCTGGTATTCCTTAGATAATTTTAGATAAAATATCCTTTTTTCAAAGATAATTTTGAATAATCAATTTTGGTACACACAGGGGCTATGGTGGTTCATGTATGTGAAGTGCAGATATTTACAAGTAATGCTTCATAACACATGAAAAACTAATGAAGTTAGTTTAAAAGAAAAAATCAGGAAACATTCTTGTTTTTATTATTTGGTTTGAGTAAAAAAAAAAAGCAGCTACTCTAGTTGACATTAGACATTGCCTGGGACACGTTGGGTCTCAGATTCAAATCTCCATATATTTGATTACTTGCTCAAACGAATTGTACCCAGTTATGCTTCAGGATGTATACAGGTGGTCTCCAACTTACAATTGGGTTACAGACCAAAAATGATATCATTATAAACTCAAATGCATTATTGGTTTCCTTATAGCATCCTAAAATAGATGACTGCTGTTTGTACAGTTTTGTTAGCAATTTCAAAGAAAAAAATATAATCACAACTTTGAAATATTGTTAAGTCGAGCAATTGTAAGCTGGGATATATCTGAATTTAGTTTCAAAATTAGATTAGTTTGACACAAGGCCGCAAGTATGAGGACCAAGCTCACTGCAGTATTAATTGTCTATGAAGACTTACCTGCTAAATACTGTTGCATGGTCAGGAGATATACATATACCTCTATGTAGAGTTGAATGAAGCATTTTAGGCACTATTTGCAATCTTTGTTTAACCTGGTAGTTTGCACCTGAATTATGGTCTTCTCTGTTAACAAATGACAGGCTACCATTGTGTAACTCTCCAGTGTGTAAGACAATTCTTCACAGGAGAGTTAGAGAGACTGATACAGAAAGAATTAGGATTTTAGGACTTGTGCCAGACTAAGTTAAGCTTAGTGAATACTTATAACAACAGCTAAAAGCAGAAAAGTGGAAAAATTAACACACGTTGACAAAATACAAAGAATCTAAAGTAGAAATGAATACAAAAGCCATTTTAAAAATTGACAAAAAGACCAAAGAACTTACATATAAAAGGGAAAAGAAATTGTAGTAGGGTCAGAATGTAGAACCCTGGTCGTCCAAATGAAGCCTGAACAACATCCTGCAAGAAGACACAGATGAGTCTAAAAAAATGTAAGCTGATTATACAGTTTTGGTGGTAGGTATGGCATTATTTTTTATCTAATAACATCAACATCCTAAATACAGAGGCATAACTAAGAGGAGTGTGGGGCTACTTGAAACCCCCTGGGGTACCCAAAGGAGGAAAGCCCCAACAAGCATCATAAATCGAAGTTCACCTGCTACATTTCTGCTGACAAATCTCACTAAATGTTGGAGGATCTCCCTCAAGGTGCCAAGGCCTGCCCCCAATTGCTTCTTAATAACTTTCTATCAATACACTGACTGACCCCATCATTATACCACTCCAGTTCAATCAATGACCAACTAGATTGTCACTGTGCCATGTTAAATATCCCCCTTCATGGAATTCTTTGGGGGCAATGAGAGTTACTTGGCAGTGCCCGTCTCCTCTCCAAGTAACATGGGACAGGTTGTACTTTGTTACATGATACCAGCAGCAATTCTTAATCCTTAACCAGACTTATTGGAAGAATAAGAACCAGTCAGCTTTAGGGGTTCCTCTACGGGTTTTAGAATCAGATTTGTCCATCTCCTAGACTAGTTGTCAATCAAAGCTATAGTGCTCACCCTACCCTACTATTCAACTATTGCTGGGGAGAGATCAAGGCTAGAAAGCCCAGCATACCCTGCTATTTACCTGTAGCTAAGAGGTGGTGCATTCATGCTCTTCCAAAGGGCATTAGTACAAAGTGAGCATTGACTGTCTCTGTCAGATTCAAAACTGTTGACCGCCAGGCCACCTGCACTCAATAACATAAAACCATTTTGCCAAGTTCTACCTTTCTATCTCTATGCTTGTCATGAACTGAAGAGCTTCATTTATTCATTTGATATCCAGAGTAAACCTCTTGCTGCTGGAATACTTAAGATGGCCTTTAAAGAAAAAGAAAGAAAAGAAAGTGTTCTGTTATTCTACCACTATACCAGACCTAATATACTGCAATAATGGTCGGAAGAATTCTGAATTGCTCATTCTTGAGATATTCTGGAGATGATGGCACCATAAGACTAACAGTTCTACAGTTTGTTTATAACAGACCGTGTGAAAAATAAGCGTTTTGGTTCTGATGTGAACGTCTTGAATACTATTACATGTTACAAATAAGGCCATAGTCATCTATGACATGGAGGTCTGGATTGGCATAAAGGTTACCTGCATGGAAAATAGAATCAGCAGATCAGGTTCAAGTTTCAGTCAAGGTTGTTTACATTCACTTCACACTAATGCCTTAAAATAGCAGGGAACCGCATTAAAAAAGAACCTCTCTGTAATATGTTGATTTTCAAGCACTTAACCAAATTGGCACTTAAAAATACTCAATTGAAAATGGTTCAAATTAAGTTTAAATGCAATTCTATTGAAAGATGAAGATTTTTATTTAAATATACAACCCACAAAACCTGTCATCCTGTCATAGGATTACAGATAATCCATGAAATCTACATGCAGGTTGTAATTAAGAACAAACAGATCTGGTTAATCACACAATAGAAACCGTCACATGATCAATGTCTATTGGCAGCAATTCAAGAACTGGAAAAAAGGGTGATCAATGTAGGCAGTGATCACTAAAAAAAAGTATGGATCAATTTAGCATAAATTTACTTTGCAAACGGAACCCCTCCTCTAAAGAAGTATTGGAGGGATTGAAAAAAAAAAAACAACGCTTTTCCAGACGTAATAAGGAGTAAATGTTCAAATTTTCAGCCCTCCAGCTCCATTGGTTCAGCCTGTATGCATGATACATACATAGCCAGTCAGACCAACTTGAAGAATGAAAGAAACCTATATTGACAGTTTTTGGTTGATGGTTTGTAATAATTGGAATAAAAAGTCAAGACAAACCTGATATGTGGATCCTCCTGACAGTTTGCCACCATCAATAAGAAGCAGAATTGCATAGTCTAGAATAAAGGAAAACAGAAGTTTCAATATCAATAATGAGGTAATTTCTGCAGGTAAAGATAATTCTATAAAGCTGAAATCATTGACAGACATTCGAGTAAATGTCTACCAGTTGATCTCTCTGTCAATCAGAATTCAAAATACCATTTTTAATTCCCTTCCTTTTTCCAACAGAAATTATTAATCATTAAGAGAAGCATTCTTTGATCCAACAATTTGATCAAATTATTTAGTTTTCACAATTTTTCGTTCTCCCAAAAATCTTATTTTATTTAAGATTCATTTTTCTCTGCATTAAACAATGCAAATCAGATGTCTAGGCGATATGGTATCATGATCACATAGAAATTTTTAAGCCAGGATAAATAATTTCATTCTGCCTTAGTTGGCAACCAGTCAAGGAAATGGACAACTCTGATTTGCCCTTAAGGCATACTGGTTCCATTTGTTCCAATAGGTCAGGACAGGGATTACTTTTAACAGCAGATACCATGTAACTCAGTAAAGCATGTTGCATGTTACTTGGAGAGGAGATGGGCACTGCCCTGAGAAATGCCATGAAATTCTCAGCATGGTCAGCCATGATGACCTACATGGTCATGGGGTGAATTGGAAATAATTTTATATTCCTCGTCAGAGAGAGTTCATAGTCAAATCATGTTGTAGACGCCAGTTCTCAAGCGATCACCGAAGTTAAGCAATGTCAAATCTGGTCAGTACTTAGATGGATGTCTGTTTGGGAATACAATATGCCGTAAACAAGAAAGGTGAAGTGTGTGATGCCAATTCAGGTGCTTGTTACCTCTCTGTCTATTTCACATAGCACAAGCTGAGACAAGAGAAACTTGTGATATGTGAAGCCCAGGCAGCTGATGGCATAGCCAGTGTAAGGGTACTAACTAACCAAGCTGTAAACTCTAATCTTCAAAAGATAGGTTAATTACTCAATAGAAACTGCCACATGACCAATGTCTTTTAGCAACATGCCATGTTAAGGATGATCAATTAAAAAATTGGAAAAAGGGATTATCAATGAGAAGGTTACTTCTCTCGTCTCTTGTTGGGCAGTAATCATTAAAAAGTCTGAATTTTTTAAAAAACCAGCACAAATGCTGCCAGATGCATCTGTCTCAAAACTAAATACTAAAAATAGAAGGGGTCGTTGGGTTTTCAAAGTTAAAAAACCACAGCCTTAGATCTGTTCACTGTAGAGTTCCACGTTTTCAAGCAGATCATGAATCTAAAAAGTAGTTTCGTTGACATTAAGGCAAGCAATGTTATATAACACATGTTGTCTGCTTTTATTGGATTTTCTCAGAAAGAAGAGACATGCCTCTCTCCATTTGGAGAAAATACAAATGATTCGACTTTTTCCTTTTTTTGTAACTATAGGATTATTCCATATGAAATGACTGTTTATGAAAAGAAAATCATGCTAGGTGACACCCTACAGTTGTTTTCAAAAATCAGTAAATTTTATGCAAGAGTTCAAACTGTTAGCCTTGTATTACTTTCCATAACATCCCTCAAATTCTCATCATCAATAACTGATTGTGGGTGTCCTTGAGGTTTATTATCTTGGCCTGTATTTCCAGAATTAAATTTGTGGATCCAATGCTGCACTGTTTTTTCTGAGCAAGTTCTGTAATGGATTGATGTCTCCAGTCTTTTAAAACAAAAGCACATTCACCTGACCACACATTTTTCTTCCTAATCAGTTTATAATCACATACAATGCCAAATAAATTCAGTCAGGTGAGAAAATGATTCATAAGAAATAACACATTTTGCTGGAACACATAAGTTAGATTTTCCAAACTCTTTATCTACGGCAACAAGTACATTTAGATATTTGTTAAAAAAATAGCCTCATCCGAGACACAAAGTCTGAAAAAAGGCAACATTCTTTTCAGAGATGATTAATGTTAGGATCTTAGCATTCATACACACACCTTCATACAAACCAACATTTCAGCTTCTCTACTTCCCACATACAAATACAACCACTCTTAACTACATATGAATATTATACACTCATATCACTATATTGAACTATTAAGAAGATTATTTTAATGAGTAGTAAAACAATTTTACAAGCACATTCTCTTCTTTCTTCAAATACAATCAAATCATTATATTTTATACACATTTCAATGAATAAATTCTTTGTTATTCTAAATCTTGTTCTTTATCTCATTTCATTGCATGCACATTTTAAATGTGTCCTTCGCAATGTATTTCAACTTGCTATTACTATTCTGATTTGACATGACTAACTAGTCAGCTGCTTTCCTAATTTTGTGCCTACAGCTAATAGGAAAAGAAAGGGTCTAATCTTTTTTCTCTCTCTCTGTCACCTATAAGGTTAACTCATTTCTCCTTTTTTCCCCAAACAAACTGCTACTATCAGCAACAGTCAGCCTTTAGAAAATTACTTTTTCCGTGATAGATACAACTACTGATTTTACACTTTGTACAGAACAGTAAGATTACAATACAATGTTTAGTTACTTGTTTAGTTAGGTACTATACTCATGAAATTAGAAACTGATAATTTAATTAAAAGATTCACTCTCACACCACCCCATCTTCTAAGCTTTATTTAGACAATTGAATTCCTTTTTATGTTGTTAATGTTGTTACTGGCAAGCCTTGATACATTTCCAGGTAACTGCATAGTATGTAGAGGCTTCAAAAAGTATAATTATAAAACATACTGATCAGACATTAACATAGAAATGAAAATAAAAGCCATTAATTTGTTTTTTTAATGTAATTTTTTGAAACTTCATTCTATTTCTATCCTTTAGATGAGTGCATTGTATAGAACTAAATCTGTTATGACAGATGGCTGTAGGGCTTACCAAAGAAGTCAAAATATGAACGACCAAATATTTTAAATATGGAAGTCCTATACATTGTATTCTTCCAATAAAAGGACAATGGGAAAATTTTTAAAAAAATTTTATTTTTCACCAGTCTTCATGCCATAAATTCATCTAGATTAGATGGAAATGGTTCATTTGATATACCATATTGCAGTTTTTAGTTTTTTAAGGTGATTCTCAATACCCTGGTTGCGGATTCAATCCTTGACAGGGACCACAAAATTCTATTTATGAATAATGACATCATGCTGGTATGTACCATTATTTATGTTCTCTAAACCCCAGGAAGCTCTCCAGATAATCAGTCTCCACTTGTGTGACTGGGAGACCATGGTTTTTCAAATTTCTCATTCCAAGGTTTCTTCATCTCAGTGAGGTATACAAACAATGAAACAGCATCCAGTCCACATTCTAGCCATCATCCTCTGTGATATTTTCCATGAAACATCTTGAACTCATCCATTCTCATTCATCCCACCAATTCCTCAGCATCCATTTGTCACAAACTTGTTTCAAGGAGTTTTCCCAGTCGGTGATGGCGGAAGTTTCACTGACACCAGCATGAAATGCTCTTTTGAAATGGAGAAAATTTCTTGCCCGATTCTATTATAAGTAAAATGCTTCCGAGGGTTAACTTGGATCACAAAAAAAAATGATCTAACGCAGATGGTTTTGATTTTTTATAAGTATTGCCTGTCCATGTCTCATGAGAAATATTCCTTTTGATGTTAGATATTGCATCAAGGCAATTAATGCTATAATTACGTAACAGTCAGTGTTCAATCAGCCACTTTATATGTTGATTATTGTTAATTATGTTTGCAATAATTGGATAATTGGAGGGTTCTTCTTCTATTATCACCTCACTGGAAAGTATTTCATCAGAGTCGATAATATAGTTTCAAGCTGTAACAGGTTGACAATGATTTATTCTGGAATTTAGGTTGATTTGAATAAAAGGAAAGGTAGATATTTTTTTGGATAAAATAGGTTAAGAAAAAGGAGACACAAGACGATCCCAATAATCCTAAAAAGAAGAGTACACAACCAATGCATCCTCCTGATAGTCACCTATGGAGCTGAAACATGGAACCTAACCTAGAGACAGAACAGCAAACTGAGTAGCATGCAACATGCACATGAGAGAATCATGCAGAACCTCAGATGGAGAGATCACAGGACAGCAGAGTATATAAGGAAGAAAATGAGAGTCCAAGACATCATTGAATCTATTAGAAAACTCACATGGCAATGGACTGGTTATGTTGTAACAATAGCAGATAACTGATGGACATTGTGACTCGCAACATGAATCCCCAGAAATCACATGTGCAACCAAAGCCGGAAGAATACAAGATGGAGAGACAAACTAGATAAATTCAGAAAGTACTGGCTTCACGATGCCCACAGTAAAGAGGTGTGATGAATCGTGGGGAAGATCTATATCCAATAACAGATGTTAAGAGACTGATGATGATGATGATGATGATGATGATGATGATGACCTGAGAATAACATGATTTGAAATATGGTATCTTGAACAATGGTCT
This sequence comes from Thysanoteuthis rhombus, assembly GCA_963457665.1. NCBI lineage: Eukaryota > Metazoa > Mollusca > Cephalopoda > Oegopsida > Thysanoteuthidae > Thysanoteuthis > Thysanoteuthis major. Next base: position 3,046,910 of record OY735211.1, on the reverse strand, counting down.
TATTTCCATTATTTTGTTAGTAACTGATCTATATGTTGCATAATTATAATGTATATATATATGTATATGAATACATGTAAATATAAATATATGATATATAGATATTTGTAAATGTTGATATCATAGCTATTTATTGTATATTTACATTTTTTAGAACTTTTGTATGAGTTTTTTGAGCATATAGTTTTACTTGAAAATGAAATACCGAATTTCAGTCATATTTCGACAAATCTAGCCACTTTTAGCCACTCAAAATAGTCGATTCAAAATGATTGTTCGAGAAATCCAACAAACTGATTTTTTTTTCAAGGATTGCCATTGTTACTACAATGTTTTGGCTGATGCACTCTACATCCTTCTCCACGAGTATAATTTGTAAAGGAAAGAGTGGGATCTTTGTCCTATCGCATAGACAAAATGCAACAGAAAGTCTTTTTTATAAGTGGAAACCAACACATTGCATGTGTATGTAGGTGTGAGAGTATGCCCATTGACCCTACCCTAGTATTGCAAATTCCATGACTCTTTGCCTCTTAGTACTGTAGGTAGGTATAACCTGGGTGATAGATTCCCAGTACTAAGTTTACTAATAAGAAACTTTGCTCTATTTTTGAGTAAATCTGAAATCGAATCACCATAACCATGATCACTGACCTAAACAGCAAAACAAAACAGAGGCTAGAGATATTCTTCCCTTTTCACTCATCTGTCCACTGCGTGTATTCTAATGCTCCTGGTCACTTTTTTTCGCATAGAGCCTTGAAAATTGCCATGCGTAGACCCATAACCAACTTCTAAAAAAGAGCTTTTTTATTTTTATGAAATCTTCCAAAGTTTTGTCTTACTGGTTGTGTTACACCTGTTCCCTTGTAACTGACAATCCCAGTTGATAGGCACCCTTGATCTCATCAAGGTATGTATTGCTCTATGTAACTTTGTATCTGCCCGAAGAGTTGGGATGGGGTAGGTCGGTTAGTAATGTCTTGGGTGACAGAGAGATGAGAGCTTACACAGAGAAAACTGAAGCAACTTGGCTTCAGGGATTCATTTTTAGCCAGAGATGACAATACTTGTTTTTTTCTTTTGAAATACTTTTATTTCCTATGTTTTAAAATTGTTTGATGAACAATGATTAATTTGAAGAGCTGATAATAGAAACCATTTCATCCTGAACAATGCAGGGTCATCTTGCTGGTAAAGAGAGAAAAACTAATATGTAAAACTGTGACTTACCTGAAGCCAGAGCAGCAATTAATATAAGTATAATTCCGAGACCAATCCCAGCTCTTTTTAATGCATATGGGACTCCTGAAAGGAAATTTGGAAAAGCAAATGATATCCTTTTAAATTTGTTGTTAATTGTTCCATCAAATAATAACAAGAAAAAGAGGAGATATGGATGTATATTTTTTGATAATGATTGGCAAGATTAAGCAACATTTGTTTCACTAATAAAATTGTTAGTAGTATTAAAAGAACATTTGTTTCCAATTGATTTGTTTTTTTGAATTTTCCCATCAAAACATCTGATAAGAAAAAGAATAATCATTGAATCAAAAATAAAAGAAAAAATATTGTCTGAAATGCAATATAATTCATTGGCGAAGGAAAAAGTTATGAATACATATATATATATATATATATATATATATATATATATATATATATATATATATATATATATATATATACACACACATATATATATATATATATATATATATATATGGAGTGTATTCAGTCTGCTTTCTTTTCTTCTTCTATTCTTATATATATATATATATATATATATATATATATATATATATGGAGTGTATTTAGTCTGCTTTCTTTTCTTTTTCTATTTGGTTCATTTAGAATTGATTTCTTTAAAAGTAATAATATGACGTAATGTTTTCTTTCTCTCTTTTATCAACCCCCCTCATCTTATTAAGATAACAGCTTTCTTTCTTTCTTTGGAAACGCTGTCTATCTCTCTTTAACGATTCTGTAGGTTTTAGAACTGTTGACTTACATTGCAGTTAATAAAGTATATCAAGGCTACCACTGAAAGAATTTTCAAGTGACCTGAAATCAGTCGAATTCCTTTTGAATCCTTTTGATTACAGAAAAGATCATTTTCTTCGGTAGATTCTGTTTGATTTGAGATGTTGAAAGTTTTCCTGGATATATGATTTACTTATTTTTTTTATTCTGGTGATAAATTCATTTTTTTGCCAGTGACAATCTTGTCAAAAAATGACATTTTTCTGTGTTGAGCCATAAGAGAAAGACAAAGAAAATGGTCAAGTTCCAGACGTTTTTATCGATACGTGTCACTTTTTGTCAAAAGTTTGTGATAGTTGCTTTAGTATATTATAAATATACATGCATTCATAATTTCCTCAACTTTTTACATTTTATTTACGTTTTATTTGCACAGCATATTTTCTATGATGTAGTTTTTCGTGGTACGCCAGTTGGTCATAAAACTCCCCAAAATATTCCAATTGAATCATTCAAGACTGAACTGCAAATTATTGAGACTTTGATAGAAAACCCACAAAGGGCAAGGAAAACTCTATTGGAATTCCAAGCCACTCTGTGTTTCAAACATTCATTTTTTTCTAGTATCTTCATCTTTTTGTTTATCAAAGTATTTTGGCTGATATGTTTTTCAGTCTTCTAATTAAATTGAATGATTTAGGAAGAAAGAAGTCGCTTGAAACGGGATTTGAACCTGTATTTAGCGAAGCCAAACATCCAGCTTTTATCTGGACATATGGGCCTTTGAGCACTCTCTCTTCTATCCAGTGGCACCTCAAGCTAGACATTAATTTTCCTTTTTTTGGAGGGTCTGACTAAGAAACTTATATAAATTATCTCAAATATACTTGAAACAGGTCTGGTTAGAGACATGATAGAAATCACTAAATAGTTTAATTTTTCAAAAAATAAGTGGACACAAACTAGGGAAGTTTTTTTTTTAGACATAATAAGGAGTAAATGTTTAAATTTTCAGCCCTTTAGCTCCATTGATGATGCTGATACGTATATTATATACATATATAGCCAGCCAGACTATTTTGAAAACTGAAGAAACCTAGTTTTGGTGACAGTTTTGATTTACGGTTTCTTACAGAGGAAATTCATAGTTATAGCAACTAATGTATTTTTATTATATGTAGTTACCATTGTCAACCATGCTGACGATCCGCAGTGGCCTTGTACAAGTCACTGCCATGGAGTAACACGTACAACCTCTGGTTAGAAAAGCTGCTGACTGTCAAACGGAATTCTTATCCATCATCCTCATCTAATCATCCAAACTTTCCTCATCTACCAGAAGAGCTTATTGTGTCCATAAGTCATTTTAGATGAGACTCTTACAGACGTGATAAAAGCAAAAACCCAAAATGAAGATATTAATTTAGAAAAACAAAGGAAATAATGAAAATATTCCATTGCATAGATTCTCTGATAACTAAGCAGGGAGTAAGCATCGTAGATTGGAAATAAAAAATGTGCTCGTGACTTGATCTGCACTGTTCACTCACAGAGAGTCTGCGTAGTCGAAACAAAAAAGAACAACTAAAATTAAGATGAAAATAATACTAGTCAAAAATTGATAAAATCAAATGATGATACAAGTTTATGACTAATTTGAAGTCAGGCAGAATATTAAGTGAATAGATTTTATAGTTTTAGTGAAGAAGAGGCATAGACAAACAGAGAAAAGGTTCAAATTTTTGGGTAGATATTTTAGACTTAAAATAAGTTTTTTATCACTTGTTTTTTACTCTACCACCTTATGTTAGTCCCAGGAGTTTGGAAAAATCACAACAAGAATCAGAATTATGAAAAAGCCGAAGAAATATATATTTATGATCTTAAAGGTGGAAGTCCAGATTATATTGATACAAGTTTGTGACTGGTTCAAAGTCTTGTTCTGAATTCCTGCAGTTTGATTCGAAGGTTGGAGGACATACCAGCAAAAAAATGTTGCAATTAAACAAAACAATTAAAAGTAGAAACCGTCATATGACCAATGCCTTTTGACAGCATGCCATGATGGGAAAAAAGGTAGATCAATGAATGAGTTAATTACATCACTTGTCTTTTGTTGGACAGTGATCACTAAGAAAGTCTGAATTTTCAAAAACCAAGTGTTAACTCTGTCAGACACAAACTAAGAACCAACTTAGCATTAACTTAGATTGCAAACTGTACCACCCATCTAAAAACCTATTGGGGGGGGGGGATATTGAAAAAAAAACAAAAAACAAGACAGGATAAGGAGTAAATATTAAAATTTTCAGCCCTCTAGCCCTATTGGTGTGTGCCTTTACATGTGATGCATATATACATATATTCCCAGCCAGTCCAACTTAAAAATTGAAGAAACCTATGTTGATAGTTTTGGTTGATGTAGAATATTGACAATGCACTTTATCTCAGAACATCAGACAACCACTACATATTTGTCTATTTTTATGCTAATATGACCATACACTACTGAGAAAAAATGTTATGGTCAAATTGCATTGAATACATCAGTTCTTGTATACTCACTGGCATAAAGCAATTCTGATCTGGTCAGAACTTAGATGGATGACATTATAACAGGTACTGTGTGCAGCTGTGGAACATATAGAAAGCCTCCCATGGCAATCCCATTATTCCTCCTAAAGATAAGACCAATTTCTTTACAATGCCCTCAAAACACAAGCCAAAGGCCCTCCTCACCATCCTGCCCTGACTGGCAAGGCTGCAAGCAATAACAAGCAAATGAATGAATGAATGGAACAAAAAAACAAACATTGATTTAAAATCTTTGTTGCTTTGTGTTATAAGTGAATCCCAAATAATAAGTAATGCATGGGCAAATTAGCAGTTGCCAAGGGACTCAACAATTTTAAGAGCCCCAAAACTTGATTTGAAATAAAGGTTTATATTATCAAATAGGAGATATAGAAAACCTTCCTAAAAGCTGTGTTTAATAGCATGTTTGAATCACTTCTTGACTCTTTATTGGATCCATGTATTAAATCAGGGTTGGTGTTGTGGTCTGCAGACCAAATCTATTGTGTTGCTCTGCATGTAATTACAGTAGTAATGGCAAGCATTATGAAATCAAATCACTGTAGCCCCAGAAATTTCCTGTCTAACCAACCAATCAAGTGGATTACACGGATACTCTCTTAACTCACCTCTGTGTGTGTGTGTGTGTGTGTGTGTGTGTGTGTGTGTGTGTGTGTGTGTGTGTGTGTTTGTTTTTCTGGGTGCTCCTGGTCACATTTTGGGGGCCACAACCATGAAAATTTGCATAAGTACACCACATGTAAAAACTTTTTTTTTTGTTTTTTCCCCCCCAAAATGTTTTTTGTAGTCTCTATGGTCATTTTGGACCAACAATGCTTAAATGCTGTACTGGTATTTTTTTCTGATAATTCCAGATAAAAGATCTATTTTTTTTTAGACAATTTGGGATAATCTTTTTTAGATAATTAGTTCTGGTTCATGTGTGAGCTATGGTGATTCATTTATGTGAGGTGATGATATTGCTGGAATGTTCAGTTATTTCACAAAATCTCTATTCAATGGAATTGACAGTTTTGTTACAGATAGAATTTATTCTAACTAAATTTATTCTTCTATGAAATTCCAGAAACTGTCACATGACCAGCATCTTTTGGTAACATGCCATGTCGGGGGTGATCAATTAAAAAGTTGGAAAAAAGGTTGATTAATAAATGAGTTTTTTCTCCCGCCTTTTGTTTTGACCCTTTGCTTGACTTTTGACGTGACTTTTTTTACATTGTGTCAGAAGAGCATGTTTACTTCAAGCATTGCGTAACAACGAACTGAAGACTTGAGCGGATTGAAACATTCAGGGATTGTTCATGCATGCCTATTGGTCAAAATATACCATGTTGTTCACACATACATTCTGTGGTTTGAACTACCTAAGCCCAATTTTGTTATTTATTGACCACAACTTGTATATTTCTAGAAAAAAGCCTTTTCTCCTACCATTAACATTTTTGATTGAGGAAGAATCCTGAAAATGCAGCAGGGTTACTTTTAAATAAGATCCGAAAAACTAAAAACAGTCATTACTTAGCTATGGATATCTTTATTAAATTGTTAAGATTGTTGATTTTATTAGTGCTATGAGTGCAAAAAATATTTGGTACATTCCCAAAAGTTCATTTTAACACCCTTTCACAGTTTCAAAATTGATAGAACTTGGATAGAAGATCAGAAAATACAAAAATGAAAAAAAAATCTTAACAAGATTGTATATTGAAAAGTTATGCACAGAAATCAGAAATTTTGAAATTTTAAAAGAGTTTTTCAAATCATTGAACTCCTTGTTTGTCTTGTTAACATGACATTTAGAAATAATGAGACATTGTTCTCTACTTATGATGTTGTTAATAGCAACAATCAAAACAGAAATAATGTTGTTAATAGTCATAGCAATCAAAACAATTTTTTAAAAGCTGTCATTTAGCTATAATTTGATTTAATTTTGTTTCATACGATTTTCTCGCACTCTATTTATCTCACTCCTTTCACACTCTCTATCCCTTTCTCTCTCTATCTCCCTCCATACTCACCAAACATTTCAGATTTATAAATTCATACTTGTGAATGCTAGTGACATAGTATGTATTACAAAATATGTGTCCATTTCAAGATGAATTTTTAATGTGATTTGATCACTACCTTCTCTCATTTTGATTATGGCTGATCTAAATGACTTAAAACTCGACACATCAATGACTGTTGTACTGACTAATATATCTGGTGAATATCAACTTCATACAATAACCATTTGTCAAGTTATCTTGGTACATAGACACAGAGATCTCTCAAATTATAGTAAGGGTTATGACAAGAACAGATATCCAATGACTTACCTATAACTCCTGATCCTATAATGGAGTTAATCATATTGAAGCTGGTCATAGGAATATTACTTCGATGTTTTCCATCATCCTTTGCTGGTTCACTAACCAATTGACTGGATTCACTCATGCCACTTATACTGCTAGCATCAGACATACTCTGGAGGGTCTCTGCAAATAAAAAAATCAATTTTAAAGTTACTTAGAACAATTCAAGGAAGTTTAGGAATAAATAAATGCATTGTAATAATAATACTTGTGATATTAATTTATTCATGCAGACAATATAAACCTGGTTTATTGGCAGAGTAAATACTTGAAAATCTGTCAAACAGTACTTAAGACATATTTCTTCCCAATTCACTATGACATAAGTAAATTCATTCATTTACTTTTCAGCAGATTAACTATTGTAAATTATTGTTGACAATTTTTTTCATTGTTATTCAACTATTTATCTTCATTTTAATATTTTTGTTGCTTTTATTGCAACTTTTCTCAGATCGGATAAAATTCTAAATAACGCAACGAAAATATTCAAGTGAATGTAAATAGCATAAAAAGAAGAAAAATAATAATAATAATCACTGCAGTGTAGTTCTATGAAATTTATGGTTTTCATCAATTAACTGTATATTTTTTTACCAGTATATATATTCATTATTGATCTTATAAAACATATTGTAATAAGTAAATATCTTCTCTGAAAGTTTAATCTTGGTTATAACTGCAAGAAAATAGCATAAAGTTTTATAAAAAATACTTTTGCATACTTGCAGAGGATTTCTGACCAGATTAAGGCTGTATTTATGATTTGGGCTAAAATAATATTGATTTGGCCATAAATGACGGTTCAGTCACCAGAAAAAAAAAAGTCAAGTTTTAAAATTCTTTTTCTTTTACCGTATGACTCATGACGATCATTGATTTCCTTTACGTTTATAATTTGTGAATGGTAAAGTGTTTGCACATTGTTGGTACAAGATTTATGGGTTTTGGTTGTGAGTGTGGGGGGAGAGAGTCAACAAAAATTTTTTGCGGATTTTCATATTTGCAGTTCACCAGCGCCCCTAACCACCATGAACATCAAGGGGATAACCGTACTAGTTAGTCACAGATATCTATTGAATTTCTATGTGAAGTTTTTTTTAGAAACAATACTGCTGAACTTGTTTGAGTGTAGGAGTCCATTGTTTCAATTAGTTGGAAGAGATATTTTCATCAGTCAAACTGTTATCTTTAAGTGGAAGAGTCCAATGTTTTGGACAGAGAAACAGAAAAAATAACACTGTTCATCATCTAAATGGGTTTGGTTTATACTCATTTTTCACATAATAGAGAATGTCAAGAGGAAGATTTACTATGATAACATTTTTTGCAGATTCAATGTAAGTAGAGATATAATTAGAATTTGTCGATCAAAACTTTCACTAAAGCTGTCAAATAGGTTTCTCCAGTTTTCAAGTTGGTCTGGCTGGCTATTGTGTATGGATGTCATTTTATACTACACATCATTTAATTTTTAAAAATTTATTGCTTGTTGTGCTTTTCTGTTGTGCATTGTAGGTATACTTGCTTGCTGGTAGTTATAAATTATAAATTAGCAGGAGATAGTATAGGCATTTCCTTTATCAGTATATTGCTAAACCATCAGCTCTTTGTGATATATTCCCACTTGGAGAGTATTTTATTCTCACAAATCTCTTTCCAAGTGTTAGGGTTCACTTTTGTATGACCTTAGTTGTTAGTTTAATTATTCTAGGTTTGGTCTGTTTCGACATGTCAAAGATAATTATGGTGATTGGCTTGTTACTTGAAGTGGCTGGAAGTATAAAATAATAATGTTAATAATAATAACAAGGGGAATGAGATAGCTATGATGTCACTTTAGTCTCTTATTTCCCAATATCTTTTAATTTATGTAGTTTTCTTCAGAGTTTTTTCTTCTGTTTTTCATATACTTTGTTATTATGGTACTATGTATTAATTTTCTCTTGTTGGGATCATAAGTTATTCACCATGTAATCATTTCGGGGATTTTAAAAACAAAATTGTTACATTAACATGGTACTCCAACAGTGTTGATCAAACACCACCTCCCTTTTTACGATATAGCTCATGTCAAACACGTAGTTTGTCTTTATATAGGGTATTATGTGTATTGTATGTTGATATTATTTCATACTACATATCATTTATTTTTTGAAATGAGGCTTACTTACATAGGTTACCTGAAGAACGTATTTAATGATGAAAGATTAGTAAATAGAACTTGTGCATATAAATATGCATATGCATATATAAATATATTTATGCACACATGCATATAAATAATATATATATATATATATATATATATATATATATATATATATATATATATATATACATATATATATATATATATATATATATATATACATATATATATATATTATATATATATATATATATATATATATATATATATATATATATATATATATATTTACATATATATACATATATATACATATATATATATATCCACATGCGCATATAAATAATATTCTTTCCAGCTATGATTTTCATATATAGCTTATATCACACAAGTAGTTAGTTATTTCATATGGGGCATTATTATAATGTATTGTATGCAGAGGTCATTTTATACAACACATCATTCAATTATTTAAGACAAGGCTGACTCAAGTAGGTTACCCAAAAATGTATTTACGATAAGAGATCAGTAAGTATTTCAACAGACTCGCTATTTGTATCGCTTCTATTGATGTATACATATGTTTATTGTGTGGATACAAAAAGTTGATGAAAAAATACAATTGGAAGGTGAAAAAAAAAAAAATTCAAGAGAAATTTAACATTCCATTTAATGAATATTTTCAGCTCCAAAAAGGAGTAAGACAAGGTGATACCAGCTCATCCAAACTCTTTACAGCCTGCCTTGAGATGATCTTCCGAAACATGAACTGGGAAAATAGAGGAATCAAAATAGACAGCGAATACTTGACCAACCTTAGATTTGCAGATGACATCGTGCTTTTTGCAGAGAACCTACACAACCTCCAACTAATGCTAGATGAACTAAACAAAGAAAGCAAAAAAGTCGGCCTACACATGAACTTCAGTTAAACAAAAATCATGTGCAATAATCATGTTGAGAATAATAACATAACTGTCAAGATACAAAATGCAAAACTCGGCGAGGTAGACCACCACATCTACTTAGGACAACAAATCTCCATGAGACCCTCAAAAGAGGAGGAAATCAAGTGAAGAATCACTTTGGGATGGCAAGCCTTTGGCAGAGCAAGCTCAACCTTCAAGAACCAGATGATCCCAATAATCCTAAAAAGAAGAGTATACAACCAATGCATTCTCCCGATAGTCACTTATGGAGCTGAAACATGGAACCTAACCAAGAGACAGACCTGCAAACTGAAAAGTATACAACATGTGCTTGAGAGAATCATGCTCAACCTTACATGCATAGATCACAAGACAGCACAGTATATAAGGAAGAAAACGGGTGTCCATGACATCATAGAAACTATTAAAAAACTCAAATGGCAAGGGCAGGCCATGTTGCAAGAATGAAAGACAACTGATGGACATCACGCCTCACAATATGGATCCCCAGAGATCACATAAGAAACCGCAGCCGACAAAACACAAGATGGAGAGATGAACTAGACAGATTCAGGAAGTACTGGCTCTGCGACGACCACGATAGAGAATTATGGCGAATCCTGGGGAAGGTCTATGTCCAACAACAGATGTTAAAAGACTGATGATGATGATGATAAGTGCCTACATACCACCCTTTTAAGGAGAAAAAAACAAGTCTCACCCACCATCAACTAAAAAGATTAAAAACAATACATCCTACTTCCACCCTGACTCATATATGTCAACACCTACCCCTTAAATCCTAGACACCAATGAACCTACAGCCAAACAAACTTTTCTCAAGAACTGACCATTTTCATTCCGATCACTCCTTTCACAGACCCTTCTTATCTAAGACAAACCTTGCACTCACAGGCACAGATACAAAACACCCCCTGAACTCTCTTCTCACAGACCCTTCTTATTTCAGACCAAACTTGACTTCCACCAACACAAACATCTCCCCACACACTCCTATTGAACAACCCACAACACAGGAGTATCCCCATTTCTTTCCTCAATCTCAAATATGTAAGCAGCAGACAATTTCCTCTGTACTGCCGCAAGTTTCTCTGACAAAGATGACGGGCAACCATTGAAATGCATCAAAACATGCCCACATATTAAAAGAAAATCTTTTTGATGATGTAACTCCAGCTTTTCTCTCAAATTTTTCTCATCACCTTCCAGTTGAAATTTTCATCAATGTATATATTTAATATATATATATATATGTATGAATGGCTTGGCTTTGCAAATGGAGATTTTGGGAAGGTTTTCCATGTTTTTTCTTAAACAAACCTTTGCTTTGACAAAACCCAGGATGTGTAAAATGTACGTAAGCTATTACACTCTTTCATAAAAAAGAATTGAGACATACTCAGTAGTCTCAATCTTTTTTCTTTTCTATATTGTCAAGTTTTCCACAATATTCTGTCAGATGCGCATAATTTCTCTTCACACACTCACACACACACACACACACACACACACACACACACACACACATATATATATATACATATATATATATATATATATATGTAAGTGGAATAATATTTCCAACAGTGTATAATTTGATGATTAGACAATTTGGAAAAAACAATTATTTCCATATATTCATTTCTAATTATGGGCAAGAATTCCAAATAGATAAAGCTAAAAGATTCAAGAAAAAAGATCAAATAATGCCACTGGAACATGAGGTAGTTGCATGGACCCCATGACAACAATGGACATCATATATTTGAAAAATATCATTTGAAACACATAATTGGAAATAAATATACAAAAACAATTATTTTTTTGAAATTGCTGAATGATAAAATTATATATATATATATATATATATATATTGAAAGTGGTAAATAAACATGTTAAGAAGTGTGTATCTGTTTTCCAATGATTGAAAGAAAATAATTAAAATCAGAAACCACAGCTGGACTAAATTGATGAATTATAAATAAATAATGAACTAATCAATAGTTTGATTGGCCAAATCAGTTTTGCTCTGTTTCATTGAATGCAAACAAAAAAATTTATTGTTGAACTAGTTTATTGCCAACAAAAAATATACTGAGAGGTCTGGTTGGTCACTCAATAGAAACCATCACATTACCAACATCTTTTGGACAGCATTCTGTGTTGGGAGTGATCAATAAAAAAAAAATGGAATAATGAATGAGTTACTTCAATTGTCTTTTGCTAGGTCACCAAAAAGTTTGAATTTTCAATAAACAAGCAGGCACAAACTAGTGACCAATTCAGCATGAACTCACATAGTAAATTGAAACCTCCTAATTAACATCTATGTGGAGTATAAAAAAAAAACAAGAAAAGTCTTTTGTTCATTTGATAAGGAGTAGATTTTCAAATTTTGAGCTTCATCCGTTCGTACAAGTGATTTATACATATGTAACTTGCCAGACAGACAGACTAGCTTGGAAACTCAAGAAACCTATTTTGATATTTTTGGTTGATGGTTTCTAATATTGAGTCAAACTTAACTGAACTTAGTAAATATAAAGTATATTCTGCTTCAGTATTCAATAGTTTTGATTTAGTTTGACACAAGACCACTGTAATGGGGCACCCAGTTAGAATCAGACTCTTTGCAGTGGTAATGGCCACCATCAGAAGCTTGTTCCCCATTGCCACAATGATTGTAAAACTAGGGATTTTATGGAATTACTGAATTGTTCAGGAAGTTCCCTAAATCCTGAGGGATTTCACAAAATGAGAGAGAGAGAGAGAGACATGGACATCTGGCAACCTTAACCCAACTAAAAGAGCAGAATTCAGTCAACAGAGTAATGTCATTGTATCTGTAGATGATAAAATCAATCAGTTTGTCCTCAATGTCACAATAATTGAACAGATGTGAAATCAGTCAGTTCATTTAATGTTCAATGAAAACAACAAGAGACAAATTCAGTTACTTTGAGAACAGCTGTGAACAGGAAAGAATTTTAGCAATGACCACATCAACACTTGTCTACAAGATTGATTAAATTCAATAACAAATAGCTATCATTAGCAAAATAAATTATCTAAAAAAAATTGATCTTTTATCTAAAATTATCCAAAAAAAATTGATCTTTATCTAAAATTATCTTTAAAAAAATCGATCTTTTATCTAAAATTATCTTTAAAAAAATTGATCTTTTATCTAAAATTATCTTAAAAAATCGATCTTTTATCTAAAATTATCCAAAAAAAATTGATCTTTTATCTAAAATTATCTTTAAAAAATTGATCTTTTATCTAAAATTATCTTAAAAAAAATTGATCTTTTATCTAAAATTATCTTTAAAAAAATCGATCTTTTATCTAAAATTATCAAAAAGAAATACCAGCACGAGATTTGGGCATTGTTGGTCCAAAATGACCATTGAGACTTAAAAAAGTACTTTTTCGAAAAAAAACAAAATCAAAAAACGTTTTTAGATGGTGCTTAGTAGTGTATTCATACAAATTTTGTAACCCCCAAAATGTGATCAGAAGCACCTGGGAACACTGCCCCCATCCATGAAGACACCGACACTCAAAGAGAGAAGAATCTTCAGCCCATTTGGTTGATTCGTTGCGTGGACGATTTGTGGGGCTATGATGATTCAATATACTAAAAAGGATTACATAGATTTTTCCAGATTGTTGTCCTCATCTTGGTTGTTGTCTTTTGAACAACGTTTTGGTTGTTGCACTCTATGGTCTTCCTCAGGAGGGTACCATCCGCTCCATAATTCAAGAATAGAATACTCATGAATTTACATGTTTTAACTGGAAAGCACTCAGAGAGAGACCACATACCTCTGCAAACCAATATACAAATGAAAAACTGAATCAATCCATGTATAGCTATGACATAGAGGAGTTAACAGTGTAAGTTTTGATTTTGAATATTTTGGATTATTGTCTTGATATGATAAAAAATATCCTACCACCAAAATGTAATCGATTCTTATGAAGCTCATGGCCCATCCTTCAACAAAATTTCATTTAGTGTTTTGGACGTATAGCTATGATTGAGGGAAGTAACTGTGCATGGATCTGTGACAAAATTGTTTTGTAGCTCATTCTCCACCTGTCAAAAAAATTTCATTGAAATTTATTAGGAACTTTTGCAAACATAATGTTGACAGACAGATGGAGAGACATGATGTTATACATATCTTTTCAACTTGAGATGAAAAAGATTATTTATCATGTTCACTGATATTTTTTGAATTTTGGATAGTTTTCATTTAAATATTTGTACCTTGCATAAATGAATTCCTGTAGCTCGCACTTGAACCAGGACTAATTATATGAAAATTATCCAAAATTATGTAGAATTACAAAAAAAAAAAAGAACTTTAATCTAAATTTATATAAAATAATACCAGCACAAGATTTGGGCATTGTTGGTCCAGAATGTCTATAGAAACCCAGAAAAGCACTTTTTTTGAAAAAACAACAAAAAAAAACATTTTTAGACAGTGTCTAGTGGTATGCTCATGCAAAATTTGGATAAGGAGCACCTGGAGACACACAGACATGCAAAGAGAGAAGAATCTGTTGTCCATTTAGCTGGTTGGTCAGGCTGGCTATTTGTGGGGCTACAGCAATTTGATTGCCATTGCATAAGATCAGTGCACATGAAATACAATGAGTATCAATATTTTTTTTTGAGCGTGACACTTATATACCACTCTCTTGTTCTAGACAGAAAGTTGAGTAGTTGCTCCCCAACCTTTGACCCTATGCAGAATGTACATATACTTCACTGATCCTAGGAAAATGGACAGGGAGCAACACTTTGCACAGATACTCTCATTTAGGCAGAAGTCCTGATCCATACATAAATAATCGTGTCATTTCTTATGGGTACTATGCAAGTACCGGTATAAGGAGGTAAGAAATCTGATTAGGCTGAAAATTAGACTTGATATTGATTTATATTTCGAGTTAATGCATTTTAACGGTATTGCACAAACCAAAAACGATGTGCTGTTTTTGCTGTGCTTCAGTAACAAACCCACAAACAAACAGAAATTGAATCATTCATTATATAGATTTTTAAAAGGATCAGCTGTTTCTCACTCGTACAAAGTGATGGTATTTCCAAAAGACACCGCCTTGTTTAAATGATACACATCATTGAAATTTGGTGAATCAAGGTGTCGCAGGTGGCCAAATGGTTAGCAGCACTGAGAATGAAAAAAGTTAACCACCAAGTTTAAACTCCAGCTGAGACAGTTTGCATCCACTTTGCAGTAATGCTCTTGGGAGAGTCATAAATCCATCTCTTCTAATGCCATTCCAGCTATGGATGAATAGCAGGGCAGACCATGCTCTTCTTTATTAGGACATGGACAACTCTGAATTCAAACCACTTGCTAGTGTCCAGCCTGAGTAAAGGAGTTGGGTTGAGTGTGGGGCTAGCAACTTCATCCCATAAACAAAAGAGTCCTGCTTGCTAAACCACAGCTGCATTACCCAGAAAAGTTTGGTGTGTTTGCTTCCTGATGATCTACATGGAGTCTACAGGAATAAACAAACAAAAACAATCTAATAAAAGCTTGTATTGGATTTCATGCTTCTTGGATTACATTCGGTGGGACGTGGATTAGATTACTCAGTTCTGTAGGATCCTTGTAACTTTGGTGATAAAAAGATGACTTACTAATCAGGTGTGCAAAATATCTTGGCTCAACCTTGAGCAATTTAAGATCGCCTTTCAGTTTGAGTTGCTAAATTAGCCATTCTCTAACTACATCTGCCTGAATTTTTTCCAATTTAGCCAATAAGAAATTACAATAACAAGAAATCTGGTTACTTGATAAAGATAATTAATAAGTTTAATAAAACTGAATGTATAATTTTGATTAATAGTTTGATCTGGAGTTTTGGTGTATAGTTATATCATCTGACAAGTTGAGATGAAATGAGTATACAAAACATTTTAGCTATAAAGTTAGCTGTTAATGGAAAAAATTGGCAAATTCTAGCCATTGTTAAAGACAGTTTTAGTTATAAGTAACAAACCAAACTTGGCAACACTGCTTTCAGTTGTCGGCCCTACTCATTCAATATATTTCATTACTGAATCAACCACTGGTACTTGAAACGGAATCGTTCATGCTTTTGAAAAATCAATGCTTCTTAAAAAAAAAGCCATTAATATGCAAAATAAAATATTGGACATCAATAAATGAAATATATACTGACATCTGAAATGGTCTGTTATTTGAAACAGCCATTGATATTGGAAACAAAATGGTTTGAGATCAGTAATTCTCAAATGGGAGGTACTGGGAGGAATCTTTAATCTAAGGGGAGGAATTTAGCCAGGGGATGAATAAAAAGTTTCAATAATCATCATTGTAAAAGTATAATGGTAAAAAAACTACTAGATAAAAATTCAAAAAGGGGGAGGAATGGAGGAAACTTTGGATCACAAGGGGAGGAATGTGACCCAGGATGCAGAGAATAACTGTTTTAGTTGAAAGGCCTTATGTCTGTGATTGTTATATATTTCCAACATAAGTCAATGTTTTAGGCTCAGGTAAAAAGCTAGGATTTCAAATGCTGCTTTTCTAGATATGCAAGCCCTCCCCACTTGGAAAATTGGTGCAGAATAATCTTCCTATTTCCATTTCACTCCCAATAATTTAGCCTTCCAATATTCACTAAGCTTAGCAAATATTGAAATTCAAGCTAATTTTTGTTTGGTACAACATAACAGTTCCAGAGAAGTTATTATACCACGCAACTAAATTCAATCTCATATTTACTCTGAAGAATGTTAAAAAGGTTTAACCCTTTTACCTGTCAAAAGACATTTCTGTCACTTTTGGCTTACCGGTGGAGCAACATTATTGCTGTTAACGGTCATCCACTCAGCACTAGATACACTACCTGTCAGATGCAATACCTATATAAGTACTGAGTGGTTTTGTATAACTGGAAGAAAATTACCCAGTTAAAGGATCAATTTACTGCTTATAATTCAGTGTTCAGAATCCGAAAGGACCTGTTTTTGTTGCAATGAGTAAAAACCAACTGATGATTCTTCAGGCAAAGTCAATCTTACACATTGTTCAACCTTTGTTTATTTGGGGCCAGGAAATCATTAATACTAGCAAAGGAAATTATGAACCATTGTCACCCCTATATGCTTCTTTTTACCTCATAAATAAAGTGGTGCTGGTGGCAAAACCAAGTTACCTTGGTGGAAATACTACAAGTATGGCTTGAACCATAAATTTATGATTTAAAAAAAAACATGAACATAAACAAAGGGACCAATTTGTCATAAACTTTCATTGTAAATTGTACCATATTTAAGGGATTTAAGAAAACAAGCAAAAAAAAAATTCCCTACTTATTGAGGGGTTTTAGTGTGAGCAAAATTTTAAGTTTTTACTATGAATGGTAAGGGCTGGTCAGAGTTTGGGTACATAGAAACATAGATAGATACATATAAATGTCAAGACGCCTGAATAACCTAAACTCAGCAACAGTGTATAAACCATGTTGTTGTGCGTAGTGGTGATCAATATACTTTGGGCATAGGTTGACTAGATTTTTGAAAGTGATAGAACAACAGAGCACCTTATTTTAGGGCACATAAAACATATTTTGAGAAACTTTCATTGTAAATCTCCCTTATATCCCATAAACTAAGGTTCTGCAAGTCTGGATTGCGAAATGCCAAAATGAAATATTCCCCATTTCTATGAATCTTGGACGTGCAGGTAGCCCAACAGTTAACAGCACAGAAAGTAGTGTGAGGTCAGATTTCAGATTCGACACTTGGTGTTCTCTTCATACCAATGCCCTTGGTAAAGACAAGAATTTACACATTGCCCCAGCTATGGGTAAATAGCAGAGTACACTGGGCTTACTATCCTTTGTCTCCTCCCAGCTATGGGTAAATAGTATGGTACACTGGGTACACTGGTAAATGGACACCTTCAAGTAATTCCCACTGCCCTGAGAAATGCCATAAAGAGAGAAGTACTCAGCATGACACCCGACGGTCTACTAGGTCATAGGTTGAACGGGACCCAGTTGGACGGCACTGGACTTGAAGGAAGTTTCAGCAAATATATTGTATATTTCTGTTCTCTGAATTCTTCCAAGTCAATAAAGATAGAAAATTACTTTAACTACTTTTGCCCTACGGATTGGATTTTCATCTAGCTCTAGCAGAAGGCCTGAGTGGAGCCTTTGGTCTCCATAAGAGATCATGGATTTGAACTATGTATTGATTGAATCATACCTTTGAACTCTTGGGTCATACTTAATTTAAAAGATATGTAAGTTATAATAATATAGATAGAAGACAGATAGGAATCAGATCATGATCATCATCAGTGTGTGTGCATGAATTGAAGCCTCCTGAAAATTGAAAAAAACTTTTCAAAAACTTTGTAAGAAACACAAATTAAATTTCTTGAGAATATGTTGTGTGGTTCCTGAGTTAATGCTGTCACATACAGACAGATGGCTGGACAGCCAGTCGGTTAATCATAGTAGGAGATACAAAAGGATTTCTTTAAAACTGATACAATATATGATGAGCTAGCCTGCGCTAAGAAAATTTCAATACAGGCTACTTGTCGTATAGATTATTAGATGACCATAGGTCGATGATCATCACTTATTGAAGGCAGAAAACGGCTTTACAACACTGTTTACGACATATTTCATATCTCCATTGTTTAGTGGTAGTAACTAATAATTATTTTTCATATCTAAGGTTAAGAGTTAGATCTGTCCTATTCAATCATACAAAGAAAGGAAACGATTTTCTATGTACAGATCAGGCCACAGTCTTCAGTCTTGAAACCTTCACTTATACTCATATTAGGTTGTTACAAGTGATGTACAGTGCTTTCTATCTTGGACATGCTGTATGCTACAAATGTACAAAAATGTAAAAATATTTTAGTGTCTTTAAAAAGCCATGGATAGTTGAAGACTTTGTAGCATAATACACTGCATTTAATGTAGAGAAAGTGGTTCCGATTGTAGGAATCAGAGAATTAATGACACTAAAATCAGCAAATAATAGGGTCCAAATCGAATTTTGATTATCTTTCATTGATTCTCTTATTTCTTTTTATTTGTTTGCCATTTGTGATGTCAAATGAGCGAGGGTGTGAAACTTTACAATTTACAATTGGGACCACCTTCCCTACATTGTAACACAAAGACTTTTACTGACCGTTTTTTAAAGGCACTAAAATATTTTTGCATTTTCGTGCATCCATAGTTCACATCACATTGAGGATACAAAGCACCATACGTCATTGCTTGTTCTAAGTGAAATGTTGTTTTTTTTTACATCATAGGGAATAATGTGAGAGATTTACTAATGTAATTACATTTTTTGCAGATTCAATATAAATAGAGTTATAATGTGTAATCATTGGAAGTTTTTGAGCCCTGAGCCGCAATGGTGTCTCTCCAATTTTCAAGTACTATTCCAAATAAGGAGGTAATGCTGCTCAAGCTACTGATAATATCAAGAGAACTTTCGTGAACACTGCTATAGTGCAAACCTTTCAGCTTTTGTTCAACAAGTTTAGCTCTGGAAATATGAATATCCAATGATAAATCTTGAGGGAGACTCATCCATGTTCTTAATGATGAAGAATTTTTGACATCAATAGCGAACAACCTACCGATTATGGTTCAAGCACATTCTCAAGACTTGGGGACTTCTACAGTAACCATATCACATCTTCTTGATAGGAAAGGTTAAAAAGCTGGAAAGATAGGTCCCACATCAGTTGAATGACAGTGCCCAACCCAACACCTCTCAGATAACTGAATCTGACATTTCTTCTATAGATTGTCATCTTTACAAGCATTTTGAACTACATATTCATGATAAAAGATTCAATGATTGAAAAGCCATAATTTGTGCTTTTACTGAATTCATTATCATTATCAGTCTTTAGTGTCTGTCGTTGGACATAGACCTTCCACAAAATTCGCCAGGGTGTCAGGGAGCCAATACTTTCCAAGCTTGTCTAGTTTGTCATGCCATCTTATGTTTTGCTGGCTACAGTTTCGCATTTGATCTTTGAGGATCCATGTTGTGAGTTGTGATTTGTGGTCATTTGTTATTCTTACAACATGGCCAGCCCATTGCCATTTGGGTTTTCTGATGGATTCGATGATATTTCTGGAATTATTTCTCCAATATACTGTACTGTTTTGTGATCTCTCCATGTGATTCTGAGCATGATTCTCTCCTGTTCACATTGTATGGTTTATTGAAATAGTGATGAATGCATTTTTCCAGTAGTCACTTATAGAGCTGAGACATGGAACCTAACTAAGAGACAGACCCGCAAACTGAGAAGTATGAAATGTTCGCATGAGAGAATCATGCTCAACGTTTCATGGAGAGATCACAGGACAGCACAGTATATAAAGAAAAAAATGGGAGTTCGTGACATTACAGAAACTATTAAAAAACTCAAATGGCAATGGGCAGGCCATGTTGCAAGAATGAAAGACAACCGATGGACATCACATCTCATAACATGGATCCCCAGAGATCACATGAGAAACCAAGGCCGACAGAACATAAGATGGAGAAATGAACTAGACAAATTCAGGAAATACTGGCTCTGCGACAGGCTTCTCATGATAGAGAATTGTGGCAAATCCTAGGGAAGGTCTATGTCCAATGACAGACGATAAAAGACTGATGATGATGATGATGATCTTAAACCTAAAGAATTTTATTGAGATTACATATTATCATTGGAGGATTGTTCAGAAAAATGTTATTGCTTCAAATTGGTCATATTTTGATTAAATATTTACTGTTTTTGGTTGTTTATATTATTCTTCCTCTTACTTTTGGAAAGAAACTTTCTCATTTAACAATCTAATGCATACATCAAGTCTGCAGCAGATATAAAATAAAGACCCCAGCTGTAACGAGCAGCCAACATCTTTTAATCTGACATTTCAAAATAAATTCATTTTATCCTCAACCAATGATGTTTTGAGCTATAAAAGAAGATTAATAATAATCCGACTGACTGTGCCGATCAAATTCCAGTGGAGTTTCGTTATCTAATGTAAAAATCTTTCTGCATCTGATTTTCTGTAATATTGATAACTCAAAAACTACAGAATGTACGAAGCTACTGACTAATGTCGATCAAGGATGTAGAAATCTTGGCTGAATCAATACCAAATCACCATAGCCCCACAAATGGCCCAAAGGACCAACCAGCAAAGTGGGCTACAGATACTTTTCTCTTTATTAGTCTGTCTGTGTCCATCTCTCGCACTGCTAGTATGAAAAATTGTATGAGCATACCACTAGGCACCATCTATAAAAATTTCTTCTCTTTTTTTCAGAAAAGTGCTTTTTTTGGTCTCTATGGTCATTTTAGACCAACAATGCCCAATATTTTGTGCTGGTATTTTTTAGATAATTTTTGACAAAACATCTATTTTAATTGGATAATGATAATTCTAGATAAAAAAATCAATTGTTTTAGATCATTTTTTTAGATAATTAGATCTAGTACACTGCACATGTAATATCTACAGTGATTCATTTGTGCAAATTACCAATATTTTATCAACCCTTTACCACAATGAACTCCAAAATGGACATTACCCCTCCTCAGGGCTGCTGAAAGACTCAAAGGGGATGCTGGAAGGCAAGGGAACAGGGTGTTGGAAGATAGGGAGTAGTAAAGGGGACAAGGGGGCAAAAGGATACAAATCAATTCCCCCTAAGCATAAAGTTGTACGTCTAGAAAGCCAATTTCACAGTAGAGCTGTTTATTACTTTTAGATACTTTTGTACAGTTTTTAGTTATAAAATAAATGCTCAAGTCTAAAACAAAAATCACAAAAATTTGATTTTCATTGTATTATTTTTGACCGACTTTATGGGGGAGGGATCATAGATGAAGGGCGAGAGTTCAAAACATTTTGGGAAACACTGCAGTTTATTAGATCAATTTTTCCAAACAATTTCTCATTTTGGAGCATAGTTTTTGGTTTTATAGATTAAGAATTCATAAGATAGCCAATGGTGTATGGTGCTTTATATCTTGGATACTATGGATGCACAAAAACACAAAAATCTCTTGGAGCCTGTAAAAAGCAACGGACAGTAGAACCTCTTTGGTACAATATAGGGAAGGTCATCCTGATCGTAAATTATAAAGTTTCTTGCCAATTTGATCTTACGAATGGTGAACAATTAAAAGAGAAAAGAATCAATGAAAGAAAGAGAAAATTTGGATTGGACATTATCATTCACTGATGATTGTGTCTAAACCAAATTTTGTTTTGCATTAATTCTCTAATCTCTACATTTGGGGCCACCTACCCCACATTGTGCTGGAAAGGCTTGAACTGTCCATTGCTTTTTACAGACACTAAAATATTCTAATCTATTGTATACAGCACACTCAAGATACAGAGCACTGTACGCCACTGATCATAGCTCTTGTTGTATCCGTCTTACGTGACACACAAGGCAATGATTTTGTCCATTTCTCAGGGGGATCCATAGAGACCCAATCATTGTTTGTAGCTATAGTGGGTTTTACAGGGCTGGGGTGCTAGCCTGATATCCAAAAGGTAGAAAATATGAGTAGAAATAAAGTATTAAAATAGAATCTGCTAATAGTAGTATAGTCACAACTAATTACTTGAGAATATTTCTCAGGCATATTCTAATTGTTGCCCACTGACTTCATCTCTACTCTATCACTTTCCCTCTTTACTTTTAGTCATTTTCTGCACTAACAAACTAAATATTTCTGGCAATAGGGGGAAACAAGTTTGATGATTAAGCACCAAATATTATGACTGGAACTAGAATCCTTTCAAAGAATTTTTTGGACAATTTAACTCCTTATTTGTTTATGTTTTCAACACTAATTAATCTTAGAATCTAATATGGACATTGTAAGTAAACACCGTACCCTGCCTACCAACCATTTCTATTCCTGCTTAGAGGGGACACTGCTGGCCACCCTTAATTTATATTCAAGTTGAATGTGGACATTAGAAAAAATTCTGTTTACTACCATCACATACAGATATCATCCCTGAAGAAGACCGTAGAATTAGCCGAAATGTTGTGCTGACTACTCAAACAACAATGAGTTAAATCATCCAAAAAACTCTTTGAATGTTGATGATCCTTCACAAAATTACAGAAAGTATCTTTAAACTTTGTTTTAGCAAATTTTTGCACTCAATCTATATGTTGTATATAATCATGGAAGAAGGAATCTTCAATGGTCAAGAATTAATGCAAATGTTACTGATAGAAAAGGATTATTTTACATGGGTTTCTATGTATATAATTTCACCACAAGCATTAATTCATGCCAATAATAAAAAATAGTCCAAGAATATGTGTGCATTTTGTGATCAATTAAAAAATTGGAAAAAGGTGATCAATGAATAAGTTACTTCTGTTGCCATTTGTTAGGTAGTAATCAATAAAAAATATGAATTTTCTACAAAAGAAAATGAACTCCTTATCACATTCAATAATTGAACAATCGTAGCATCAACATTTGATCTTTTAGTTTGTGTCCGGCACCATTCACGCTTGTATTTTGAAAATTCAGACTTTTCATTGATCACCCTTTTTTTCCAATTTTCAAGTTGATCAATCTCAACATGGCATGCTGTCAAAACAAGTTGGTCAGGTGACAGTTTTTATTGAGTGACTAAACAGACCTGTTTATTCATCATTATTTGATCCTATATTTTCTCTTTATCTATGCACCAATTTCTACACATCATAATCTTTTCATAGACCTGAAATTAAATAATGTTACTTAAAGCAAAAGAGACAGGACAATGGCTTTTTCACCTACATAGTTTCATTATTGAACCCTTTTTTCCTTTATCTGGAAGTTTCTAAACTTGTGCGCAGTATTCAAATTTTACTTGGCGACATTATGTCTTTTGGAGCAGGAAATACCCCATTTTCTTTAATTGTATATTTTGTTTACAGTGTCTAAATTGAGTGATATATTAACTGTGTAATGACAGATCATTTCAAATAAATTTCTATAATATATCCATATATATATATATATCATCGATATATATATATATATATATATATATATATATATATATATATATATATATATATATATATATATATTTATATATATTTTATTGAATAGAATCAACTTTCGACAGATGGAATGAAAAAATACTCAGATCTGTAAATGGAAAAATCCAACGCATGAAATGCTTTAAACACCCAAAAAAAAACAAGTCCAGAACTAAAAAATTCTCAAGTATTAGCAGATCTCTTATAACTTCGAAATAAATTTGTTGTAGTCCTGAGTGATGAAGCAGCATATGATATAGCATTTATATATAAAAAATATCATATTCAAAGGATATTGTCTGAAGAAGGCTTAACAGGAATTCCATCATCCACATATAAGTAACTACTTTTGAACCAGACAATATCATATTTGATAACTCAATATCATGTGAAAAGCTAAGACTTGAAATAGATGAAAAAATACAAAAGTTACTAAGTAAGTATTGGTTACCA
Organism: Thysanoteuthis rhombus; assembly: GCA_963457665.1. Taxonomy (NCBI): domain Eukaryota; kingdom Metazoa; phylum Mollusca; class Cephalopoda; order Oegopsida; family Thysanoteuthidae; genus Thysanoteuthis; species Thysanoteuthis major. Next base: position 3,022,274 of record OY735211.1, on the reverse strand, counting down.
AAAATGTATAAAAATCCAATAGGTGCTCGCTTTATTGTAGCCTCAAGAGTTTGTAGCACTAAAGCTCTTTGTAAAGCTGTTTCTAAAGTTTTTAATATGATATACTATCAAATACAGAAATTTCACAATAAAAGTAAATTCAATAGTAATTTAAATCTTTTTGGGGTAGTAAATAATTCTATGCCTGTTAAAGAAAAATTGGGTATTATAAATGCCCATAGAGGGGTTAAATCTATCTTAACCTATGATTTTAATAACCTTTACACAAAAATTCCTCATGAAGATCTAATAAAAGATTTAATAAAATGATAGACTTTGCATTTGCAGAAGGAAATAGTAAATACATTGGGTTTACAAACTCTAAAGCTTTCTGGTGTAAAACAAAAAAAGGTAAGACTAACTTTATGAGCTCTACCCTGCAGGCAATTGTTAGTCATCTTATTGGGGAATGAACTTTAAAATAGGAAATAAGATATTTCATCTGATCATGGGTGTCCTTCAGGGAATTGATCCTGCCCCCTACAGGGCAAATTTGTATTTACATCATGAGATTTTTAATGAGAACTAATGTAAAACTAGCTCGGTCATTTTTAGGTTGTACTCGATTTATTGATAACTTCTGTTCTTTTAATGCTGGAGGAAAATTCAGAAAATCCTCAGGATCTTGAATTGAAATATGAACTTGAAGGAAAGCTAGCAACATTCTTAAATTTGGATATTAAAATCGAGGGTGGAATGTTCACCAACACATTGTTTGATAAACAAGATAGTTTCCTATTACCACACAATGGGAATGCCTTTCAAAACAAGTAGTATATATCTTATTGAACAATATTATCGGAATATTTAAGAATTGCAAGAGCAACTTTAAGAATCATTGATTTTATACTAAAAATGTTTCTTTAGTTGTAAGAATGGTCAATGAAGGTAGTGAAATTGGTAAGATTTCTAGACAATTTACAAAAGCTAGATATCCTGATCACTTTAAAACTTATCAGGTTGACCATAGTGAAATAATGACTAGAATAAAAGAATATATTATCGAAATTATAAAAATAGAATAAACAAATTGCGTATGTTTAAATAGATAAATTGTATTAATGTTAAGGGAAATAGATAACCAAAAGAGATCAAATCTTTGTCAGTGTGAAAGATCATTGTATTGATTGGAACCAAGGAAAGGGGAAAACATTTGGCTCTGGTTCATTTGTCTGACTGATAGGATGTTAGGCTGGGCGGGAGATTGGACACAGAATGCAATGTAACAAATTGTTCAAGTATATTAATGGAATTGCCAATCGAGGAGCTACTACCCGCTAGAATTTGGTTTTGTTCCAACCATGTATATAAGAATACTTTATTTGATAAGAGTTTTTAAAAAAAAAAAACATTTGATGGAAGCTTGATGTTATATGACTTGGGGAAATTAACTTTGAGGTTAATAAGAAATAATTATCTTGTTCTTCAGTTGAATAAGTTGATAGAGATTCAACTCAAAGAAATTTTTTCTGTATAATTAACATTCTTAAAGATGAAATCATATGTTCGTTTGCATGCAGTCTGAAATTAAATCTGACATAACGGACTTAATATTCACATTGGTAAACATCAATAGAAATGATACGGAAGACAGATCATGTCTATTGTTATACTTACTGATCCCTCATCGTTTAAAACATATTTAGTGTAACATACGTAAGTAAGCCTTGTTTCAAAAAATAATTATGATTAGAAAATAATATAAATATGCAATACTCATAAAACCTTATGTAAAATGACAAACTAGATGTATGGTAAAAACTATATAATGTAGGGAGGTGTTATTTGATCAACACTGCTGGGGTGCCACGGTAACATAACTGTTTTGTTTTTAAAATCCACAAAACGTTTACATGGTAAATAACTGATGTTCCCAACAAGAGACAATTTATGCCACAATAACAAAATATTTGCGAAACAGGGAAAAAACACTGAAGAAAATTACACAAATTGCATTGACAGATATTGGGAAATAAGTGACTGAAGTGACACAAGAAAAATTTGAAAAAGTTTTTTGATGTTTAGTGTTTAAAGCTGTAAAAGCTTTCTAGACTATATATATATATATATATATATATATATATATATATATATACTGGGTGGAATTTTTCATGGCCTGCGCAAAACCAAAAAGCCTGCAGAAAATATTATTACTTTTAAAATGAACATTAATTTTTTTTCTCTTAAGTTTATGAAACAAAAGTCACTTATAACAAAAAGTGTTTGATAAAAGAAATGATTTACTGATTTTTCTCTATCATTTATTCATTATTATTTACTCTAAATTTTGTCTCCTTTATTTATGCACCAATTTCAACACATTATGATCTTTGCATAAAACTGAAATTAATTGATGACTGCTTTTTCTGTCATGTAGTTTTATTATTGAATCCTTTTTTCTTCGCCAGACATTTTCAAAATTTCTGCATGTCATTGAAATTTTACTGTGTGGCTTGAGTTTTTCTTGTGTGTGGACACATAGCTGCATAGAAGTGATAGAAATAGATTTGGTGACAATATGTGCGATAAGCCCAGGTTTGAGGAACTAAGTGTAAGGTAATGTCTTTTGTTAGTAGATTTGAACATACAAAAGACCTATATATGGAGAAGGTATATTTTGTGACTCCTCATACCCTTTATTTCCATCCTTGCTTAAATGGACTCTGCTTAACTGATATATATATATATATATATATATATATATATATATATATATATATATATATATATATATATACATATATATATTAGATATAGACAAATAGGCAAATAAACTACCAAGCTATTTCATTTAGAAATAAAACTGATATTGATTTTAAGTTTTTTTTTCACACTTTTGATAAAAAGCTTCAAAGGTTAAAGAAACAAATCTGGTAAGTCACTCAATAGAAACCGTCACATGACCAAGGTCTTTTTGCAGCATGTTGTGTTTGGGGTGATCAATCAAAAAATTGAAGAAAAGGGAGATCAATGGATAAGTTACTTCTCTCACTTTTGTTGGGCAGGGATTACCAAAAAAGTGTAAATTTTCAAAAAATGAGCATGAATGCTGTTGAGCACAAATTAGGTGATCAGTTTAGCATGAATTTACATTGCAAATTGAAGCCCCATTAAAAACCTATTGGGGAGGAATTTCCACAAAAAAAAACTTTGTAGATATAATAAAGAGTAAATGTTTAAATTTGTAGCCCTATAGCTCTATTGGTATGACCCGTACATGTGATACATACATATATACATACAAACATACTTAACCAGTCAGCCAGACCAATTCGAGAACTGAAGAAACCTATGTTGACAGTTTGGGTTGACAGTTTCTAAAAACTGCGTTAGTAATAATAATTATCAAAAGATTTTTTTTGTCTTTAGCCAGACAGTTTTACTGGTAAATTGGAAATGCGTATCTGGTAGCCTGGCAACATCAAGGATGACCTTTAAAGAGCAGCTTGAAGATGAATGTGTTTTTTCTGAGAGAGTAAGCAAGGCTGAGCATCTTGTCAGTTAAAAACTGTAGGGTACCATGTTTTCTACTTTTTTTCTCACCTCCAAGAGAGAAAGAAAAAAGTTAGAAAAACAACAGGATTAACTGTCTATAGTTTTGTGAAGGGTCATTAACATTAGAAGAGTTTTCTCTACAATCAAACCCTTTTTTGCTGTTTGTATAGTTACCACAAAGTTTCAGACTATTTACTACCATCTTCTGTTTACCACCATTACATAGTACACCTGAAGAAGGCCATAGAATGATTTGGGCCGAAATGTCATGTTAACAACACAAACAATAAGGAGGACTTCAACCTTTTGAACAAGATTGACATTTTCATTTACAAGCAGAATAAAAAAGAGAGGTCTGGTTATTCACTCAATAGAAACTGTCCCATCTTCTAACAAGATGTATTGAACTCCCCATTGAAAACCTATTTGGATGGGTGATTGAAAAAACAAAAAAACTATTTTTCCTGGACACAATAAGGAGTAAATTATTAAATTTTCAGCCCTCTAACTCAATTGTTGTGGCCTGTACACATGAAACATACATAGCCAGCCAGCCAGCCAGCCAGCCAGAGCAATTTGAAAATCGAAGAAACTTTTGTTGATGGTTTTAGTTGATGGTTTCTAACAGGAAGGAGTTCAATTGTCCAAAAAAAAATCTTTGAACAGGATTAGCATTTCCATTCATAAGTTGAATAAAAGAGTTGATCACACATCAAACTGCTCTTCTTTTACAATCAAAGCAGAAGAAAACTTTGAAATTGTTGACTTTGTATCCTTTGAAAGATACATGAACAGCAATTTGAAGCCATCTAATTGAATGTCTAATATCAGGTTTTGTAAAGAATTTTTCAGCAGTATAAGACAATACTTTGTTGTGGTGTTTATAACAATAATGATTATTGAACAAAAAAAGACTTACACAAATGTTTATACAACCATACTTCCATATCCCATGCAGTAATGGTTGAGATTTCTAGCAGTAAAAAAAAAAATGATTTCACATTGAAAAAAAAAATGAGTATTTTTCTGGGAAGATAAAAATCAAAGAACAAATGTATAAAATTTTAGATGAATGTCAACATAATATACTACAATCATTTTTCATAAAAATACACTCAAGAATAATTTTGATTTTTAGAAAAAACCTTGGTTAACACTTAAATTCATATAGGATCTAAATGTAAATTACTTATCAAAGTTACCTCCCTTACAGCTTTGAGGGGATCTTTCAATCTATTTTTCCCTTTATCTGTCATAATAACTTAAACAAATTTTATTTCTGCCACAGAAGAGTTTCTCCATCAATCAGGAGTGGTATCAAGCAGCTTACGACATCAAAAGTTCAATTTTTTAGCTCAATGTTTGTTTGCAACAAAAACAACAGAAACAATCTTTACTATTGAATAAGAACTGTGCAGGAGCATCAAAAGCTAAAAAACATCTTTTCAGATTTGATTTATCTTTACATATATTTCAACATCATGATTATCTCACTTGAAAATGAAACTGGTTATTATGCATATGATTTATGTTATTCATTACTTCATTAATTCTTTATTCTATGAATTATTCAAATGAGTATTCTCACATTATCCTGATTTATTCTTCATGAGATAAAGAATTGTCAGTTGTTATTCATTTTTTACTTATATTTTCTTTCATTCGGAATTTTAAAAAAATTTTTTATCGCTATTTATTCTGACCGTCACTTAATACCAAAGAAAATACAAATCAAAATAATTTCTGGTTGACAATGCTTCATCAAATAAGGAATGAAAAATAAAATCAGTATAATATGAGAATATCAGTTTGAATAATTCATAGAATATTGAAATCATGTAGTAATAGAGGAATGAATGATAAATGCTTGAAGGTTTTATGTTTAAGTGAGATAATCATGAAGTTTGAATGTATCTAAAAGTAAATCAAGTTAATCAAAATGTTTTTATGCTTTTGATGCTGTATACAGTCTTCATTCAATTGCAAAAATCATTTCTGTTGTTTTTGATATAAACAAACATTGAGGTTAAGAATTTAATTCCTAATGTCATAGACCGCTTGATACCACTCCTAATTGATATGAAATGATTGGGAAAGGATAATGAATGAGTAAAAGGGTTCAATTCAATCTTCCATCTGCCATAAAAGCTCTAAAAGCACAGTTGATAAAACAGTGCCATTCATAATCATCTCCCTAACATAAAAAGGATGTGAGTTCAATTCTTGTCTAGAGTTTATTCTTTATTCTCTATTCTTTATTTTTGATCTGGGCTATCTACTCACTGCCATAAACTGAGGGTCTGAGTAAGTTGCAAGTAGGAGCAAATGAAAAAATTTAAGATGAAAGAAAATACAAGAAAAAATCAATAGGTGTTGAAAATATTACTTAATTCATATAATTAAGCTTTTTGGTGTCTGTTATTGGATATAGACCTTCCCTAAAATTTGCCTGACCCCTCCATCATAGGCATTGAAGAGCTAATACTTTCTGAACTTACCTAGTTTATCACGCAATTTTATCTTTTGACAGCCACAGTTTCACATATGATCAGTGGGGATCCACTTTGTGAGTTGTGATGTCAAGTAGATATTTGCCATTCTTGTAATGCTACCAGTTCATTGCCATTTGAGTTTTCTAATTGGATTCTATGATACCTGTTTTTTTCTTATTATACTGTGCTGTATTGTGATCTCTCCACATGATGTCTTGTGATCTCTTCATTTGATGTCTTGTGACCTCTCCATGTGATGTCTTGTGATCTCTCCATGTGATGTCTTGTGATCTCTCCATGTGATGTCTTGTGATCTCTCCACGTGATGTCTTGTGATCTCTCCACATGATGTCTTGTGATCACTCCATGTGATGTCTGGTGATCTCTCCACATGATGTCTTGTGATCTCTCCATGTGATGTCTTGTGATATCTCCATGTGATTTCTTGTGATCTCTTCATTTGCTGTCTTGTGATCTCTCCACATGATGTCTTGTGATCTCTGCATGTGATGTCTTGTGATCTCTTCACATGATGTCTTGTGATCTCTCCATGTGATGTCTTGTGATCTCTGCATGTGATGTCTTGTGATCTCTTCACATGATGTCTTGTGATCTCTCCATGTGATGTCTTGTGATCTCTGCATGTGATGTCTTGTGATCTCTCCATGTGATGTCTTGTGATCTCTCCATGTGATGTCTTGTGATATCTCCATGTGATGTCTTGTGATCTTTCCACGTGATGTCTTGTGACCTCTCCATGTGATGTCTTGTATCTCTCCATGCGATGTCTTGTGATCTCTTCATGTGATGTCTTGTGATATCTCCATATGATGTTGAGCACGATTCTCTCATGTGCATGTTGCATGGTTCTTCATTTGAGAGTTAGCTTTTCGTAAGGTTCCATGATTCTCCTTTATGTAAGCAGAATGAGAAGTTCCAGAGAATAACTAATTAGTAAGTATGCATCTTTTAGCAATTATTCCCAAATCAACAGAAAAAAACACAGGTGCAGTAGGAAAGATGAATACTCTGAAATCTGATTAGAAATCAATATACTTTAAACAAAAATGCCTCAGTAGATAATCCCAGTTATTTCTACTGAAAATAGCAATGTTTTTTTATATTGACCATTTGAATTACTGCTTTGGAACTGAATTCTTGCCCTGTAAGGATGATCACATATGGCAGGTATCACCTGACTGTCATCCAGCATCTTGTCACTTAATAGAAACTGTCACATGACCAACATCTTTTGGAAGCATGCCTTGTTGGAGGTGATCAATTAAAAATGGAAAAAGGGATGATCAGTGAATAAGCTACTTCTTTTGCCTTTTGTTTGAGCAGTGATCACTAATAAAGTCAGATTTTTCAAAAAAAACAAACAGGCACAAAATAAGGGATCAATTTAGTAAAAACTTACATTGCAAACTGAACCCCCACTAAAAACCTAAGGGGGACATAATCAGGAGTAAATGTTGAAATTTTGAGCCTTCAAGCTTCATTGGTGCATCCTATAAGCATGAAACATAATCAGCCAGCCAGACCAACTTGAAAACTGAAAAAACTTATTTTGACAATTTTGATGGCAGTTTTGGTTGACAATTTTTAATAATCTGAAAAATTCTTGGACACTGATGTTGAGTTTTGTCTAACAAGGGTAAAATTATAAATATTTCATGAGAAAATGCATTTTTCATAGAAAGTTAAACAGAAATGCCAACAAGAGATTAAATAAGTATCTATCATCATCATTCTCTGTTTATCCTCTTATTGAGTCTGTTGCGAGGTTAGGTTCTCGCTGGCATTTGTTAGTAAGATTCACTTTCAGCTTGCCAGGCATGTTGAAGCTTTATTCTGTTTACAGCACCAGGTATCTTCAATTATCACCCATCTAGGTACTGACCAGGCTCAACATTGTTTAACTTCAGTGATCTTACATGAAATGGTGCATCCAACATGATTTGGCTTTGACCCATTAGCACTGGTGAAAGGTTCTTCAATTCTAGTCCTTGCACTGAGTTCTTAGCCAAGAGAATCATCTTTAAAGTCTTAAGCATGACTTGGCAGTAGATTGAATCACAGCATACTGAACTGGAGGTGAGCACTCTACCACTGGGCCACAGGGTTCGATAAAAGAATCATGTCTTTCCTGCCTTTTGAAGAGATTCATAAATTGTTATGCCAAAGATTGGATCCTTATTACCTCAGCAAACAAAATTGGACAGAAGTTATTATTCACCCATGTTTGTCCCCCTGTCTCTTTGTTTGTTTGTCTGTTTGTCCATACAATATCTCAAAAAGTTCTCAATGAATTTCAATGACATTTTGTAGATGAGTGGGCTATGGTCCAAGGAATTATTGATTGAATTTTAGGGGTGGATCAAAGTATTATTCAAATTATGTTGTTACCATTGCAAGATAGAAGAAATTCTTAGTTTTCTGCATGCAATAACATTGTAATGACGAGAAAGGAAATAATCAAGTGCTGAAACGAATCAAGGTTCTGATGAATAATTATGATAAGCTCCTGTCATATCATAGTATGGCCCACCCTTCCACATTATTTGGGAACTTTTGCAGAGTGTAATTGAGAGGATTTTAGCTGACAGAACAGGGAAGAGTAATACCAATTTATAAAGCATAGACTAAAAATATTATGATTTTAGTGCAGGCTGGAATGTAACGCCACAGGGGTTCCATGGGAACTTTTTATTAGAAGCATCAAGTTTTTTTGAATCCAATAAAATTCTTTCAAGAAAATATGTTGCCAATTTTTCCTGTGGCATGGCGTGTGTAATTTTCAAGATGACATTCAAGATGGCCACCAAATACTTATAATGCCCAGTACTCGTTCATTATTCATTCTTGACAATTTTTGCCAATGTCTTTTTGTAGTATCAAGTGTTTTTGATAACATATTGAAATTCTACCTCAGAGTGACTAAAGGAAAGGTACAATTTTGGCCAAATTAGTTTGCTTTATAATAAAAGCCACCCTACCCACCAAAAAATTACAGCAAAAGGTTTCTGAACAGTTTTTTTGTACTATCAGATATGTTCAATACTAAATGTTGGCTACAGTCTGATCACTGGGAAAGTATAACTTTCAAGATGGTGCACAAAGGCCTTATTACAGGTATACTTCATGAGTTATCGATGTATTCATTCAGCAATACATATTATATTGACAAATTCATTGATCCACCCAAAAATCTGATCACTTCTTCCTTACTCTGCAGCCCACCCTCCTACCTAATTTCATTGAAATTCACCAGGAACTTTTTGAGATATCATGTAGACAGACGTGATTGAATACTGAAATGTATGAAGAACACTTTAGTACGTCATTGAACATACCTGATAGAACAAAAACCTTTTGTTATGATTTTTGGAGAGGTAGGATATTTTTTCTTCCATAATGCAAACTAATTTGGCAGTCAATTATACCTTTCCTTTGACAGTTCACGTGAGAACTGTTCATAATTATTCAGGTTCCACATCTTTTGATGTACAATGAGACAGTGGATATTCACTGTGTCTAACTATCAGATGATACTTGGTAAGGCCCCTATTCTTTCCAAATTGGCTGATCACCACTTTTTTTATGCATTCTGGTTTGCCATAAGGTGTGTCACATCCATTTAGCTGGGGCACTTTTGAAACCATTGTCCGTCTTCTCTGCTATCGAAGACTTCTGTCCTTGGTTAAATGTATTATTCTGGACATATTTTGGGCTAATTATATACATATATGTAAATATGCAAAGCAGATGGAAGAGGAACTATTACCACTGTTTGATTCCCAATGGCTGCAGAGATTGAAAAGGATAATGCCAGATGGACAACCAAAAAAGGTGCGTCTCAAGACTACACCTGAGTCAGCAACAGTCTATTGCAATCTTTGCGGGGGAGGGACAATCAACACTATTTGATTGCAAACAGCTGCAGAGGCATGACTCAAGATGACTTTTAGGTGCATAATTGATCCCTACCCTTACCCCCAGAATTTCCAAGCCTCCTAATCATAATATGACCCTCCTTGCTGATTCATTTTTGAGAATCCATCTCTTCTCTCTCCTCCCTAATAGTTGGCGAGGGGGGGGGGTACAGATTTGTCAAAATATTCCAGTTCCTGAACAATGCAAAGGGGAGATCTTGGTTTGACTAATTATGTTCATGAACATAAGTTTAATAAAGTTCAATTGTATTTGCAGATTTCAGTGATTTTTAAATTTTGTACCGCCAAAAGACTTTTCAGTCTAATTTTTATTCAGATACATACAGATTTTTCTTGCTCCTTCCAATACTGTACGTTTTTACTCCCCATGTGCCTACACCACCCCCACAATAAATCTTTCTCAAACAGCTTTGTTTTGTTCAGATCCTATTGAATTGTGTAGGTGGCCATAGTTTCCGAACCTCTGGCTGATTCCAACCCTCCACCCCTACTATATAAAATTGTGACAGATTATTCAACCCTTTCTTACCAGAATTAAGCAATTAAAAGTACACCTGAGCTGAGTCTTGCTGTAACATACTTTCATTAGCAATTGTAATTATTGTAGACTTTTTCCATTTGATTCAGTTTACCTGAGTTGTGAAAACAGTTAATATGAAATTGATTGATGATTGCATTATTTGCCTACTCTTCGACACCTTTGCAACAGTGTAGATCAATATCCTTCGTGGGAGGTCTATGATATTTTGCTGAGTTTTAGGCCTGAAGTATGAAAGATCATAAGATAAGTAATATCTTCAAAAAATGCAAATACTCAAAAGAAGGGATCAGGTGAAGAATTTCTCTAGATTGGAAAACTTTCATTAGAGCAAGCTCAACCTCCAAGAACCAGAAAATCCTATTAGTCCTGGGAAGAATGGTACACAACCAATGCATACACCCGATAGTCACTTATGGAGCTGAAATATGACCAAAAGATTGACACTCAAACTGAGAAGCATGCAATGTGCACTGGGGAGAATTATACTCAACATCGCATGGAGAGATCACAAGACAGCACAGCATATAAAAGAAAAAACAGGGATCAGAAATATCATAGAACCTATTAGAAAACTCAAATGGCAATGAGCTGGTCATATTGTAAGAATGTAAAACAACAGCTGGACATCACAATCCACAATGTGGATCCCCAAAAGATCATATGTGAAACTATAGCAAACAAAAAATATGATGCTGTGACAAACTAGACAAGTTCAAAAAGTATTGACTCCATGACGCCTAGGATAGGGAGGTCTGGAAAATCTTTGGGAAGGTCTATTGTCCTACAATGGATGCTAAATGATGATGATGATGAGTTAATATATATGTACTTATATACCAAGTATTAATAAGAGACCTGGTTGGTCACTAAATAGAAACTGTCACGTGACCAATTTTCTTTTGGCATCATGCTGTGAGGGTGATCAATTAAAAAAATTGTAAAAAAGAGTGATCAATGAATAAGTTACTTCTCTTGTCCACAGTTGGGCAGTCATCACTGAAAAGTCTGAATTTTCAAAAAACAAACTGACATAAACTAAGGGATCAATTTAGCATAAACTTACATTTGAAATTGAACCCCTTACTAAAAGCTTATTTAAGGGATTACGAAAAAAAAGAAAAGAAAAGTTTTTTGTTAACATAATAAGGAGTAAATGTTGAAAATTTCAGCCCACTAGCTACATTGGTGTGGCCTGTATGCATGATACATATATGCATAGCCAGCTGGACCAACTTGAAAACTGAAGAAACTTATGTTAACAGTTTTGGTTGACAGTTTCTAATAGTCATTGATGTAGAGAATGAAATCTTGACCAAATGTTACTTCTTAGAATGCAATCATACTTGTATAATATCAAAACATGCCAATACAGTTTTATTGGCCATGAAAGATACCAAAAATGAGAGATGCCAAAATAATCTTGAAACCAAGTTTGCTTTTGCACTAATATCAAGTTAGCACATACTTTTGGTCAAAGAAAAAAAAAATCTGCACAATAAAAGATTTTCGCACATATTGACTACTAAAAATTAGAGGGCACATTGGTCCCACATATCTGTTTGAGATAATTAGATAAATTCTATCTCATCACATAATTCTATTCTTTTCTTGATTTGATAAAACAGACTGTCATTTTAGTGCAGCTCTGAGACATGACAAACTTGATAATAAAAGAAAGATAAGTCTCCTCCATAACTACTGTATTAGCCTTTCTCAACTGGTGTTCAGTGAGAGACATAGGATTCTGAGAGAGGTTGTCAAGGATTTCATGCATATTTCATCCGTGTGTGAAAAAATCAGCCAACTGTTTAATTTCAGCGAAGGATGAAATTAGTGTGCCTATCCAAAGTTCAACCTTGAATTAGATATTTGTGCATCAAAAAACAAGCATAAGTTTCACCCTAAGTAGGTACAATTCATATGTAAATTGGTGTTAAAAATTGTACTATCTTGAATCTTATTTTTGTTCATATAGCTAAGAAATTTCTAAACTTCATTTCCATTAATCAAGACTCTATCTTTGGAAAACTGTTTTTCTTTGTATTAAATCAGTTGAACAACCAAATCCATCAAAGGGTTCTTTCCATTCCTATATGTGTGTGTGTTTATGTGTTTTTATGTTCTAGCATTCTTGGTCATACCATTCTGTCTTGAAAATTGGTGTCAGTACTCCGCAAGATGCTTTTTACTCTATTCTGGATGTTTTCCACTCAGAGATGTCATAAATGGAATTTATTCTGACCATATTTATTCTTTGATGGATTTTTTCCGCATGACTTCAAATTTGCGCTATGGTTGTTCAATGATTAAGTGTGATGGCGAGTTATCTCATAATTTTTTAACAGTTTGTCTTCCAAGTTACGACATTTTTATACAAGTATATGAAGTTTGTGAAAAAAATCGATTTTATGAAAGTTGAGTTAAGCATATTTATTCAAATGAACTGACTTCTATTTTATATTTTTTCATATCAAATGTCCTTTGGGTGAGAGGGAAATGAAAAAATGGAGTATGTCATAATGTTGACCAAAATGAACAAATATGAAGAAAGCTATCTTTTTGTACATTGTAGAATAGTGAGAATTGCTTAATTAGATTATGATACATTTCAAATTTTGAACATATAGTTGTATCATTAGCTATACATATAATATTCTTACATGAAGGCTCCTTGAGATATAAAGGTTATTTCAAGGGTTCCTCCAGTCTAAAATGGTTGAGAAAGGCTGCTCTAACAGTATGATTCATAAGTTTATCTCTCAAAAAAATAATTTTATCGTTGATGGTATTTAGAGCCTCACAAAACCACTTGATTTTGGTGAGAAATACTACAAGATATGACACAATTTTAGTTCCTGATTAGTGAGAGTTATTTTTTAATTGCTTTAGTGTAAAAAGGAGACAAACTGTTCTTCCCTTCAAACTTTGCTTTTGTGACCAGGAGAGAGATATTCATGTGTTGTTTTTTTTACCTTATTTGATTTAAAAAGCGCCTTTTGTTCAATCAGAAATAAACACTAAGTTTGAGGGGAATAAATAACATTTTTGATACTTTTTAGACAGAATTATTTTGGAAAATGACACTTGAAAAAGTAAAAATATGTTGCACAGTGAGAGTTGTCAAAAATTATCAGAAAGTCTCAATCAGTACATTGAAATGTACATTAAAAAGCACTTTTTAAAATATATATCATTATGTATAGATGTTTACAAAACTTACCTTAGTCTGACCAGGGCTAATGAAGGTAGGAAAATTATGTTGTACCAATCTACCTAATGAGGTACGAAATAAGGAGATGTGCCTGTTTTGAAAATTAGCGCTTGAAATTTGAAATCTTTTACCTGGGCTTGAACACAGACCTCAAGCACCATGTAAGATATTCAACCACTTCAGCTACAAAGTATTTTCTAATCTAAGCTTAGTACATACCTCTAATAAATATCACCTGCTTTAAATGTCAGAAATCAATTAATTATTTACGTCAATGCTTTCAAACTGCTTTATAGCCATGCATTGATTTTTTACTTGTACCAGGTGTTTCCCGAAAGTGTCCAACCATTTAATATCAACGGAAAAAATAGCCTACCTAGGGCAAGGGTGCCTTCCTTTTCAAATTACTCCCCTTATGACCTTACATATTTATTTCAGCATCCCTCCAACTTTTTAAACAATCTACAGTCTTCTTTCATAATCACTGCCAGCTGCCTTGTTGTGTTCTCCTTAATCTTGTTCACAGTCTGAAATCTCTTTAGGAAAGGCAAGAAGTCAGAGGGAGTGACAGACCTGGGTAATGCAATGTTTTGCCAAAAATTCTGCACAAGACATGAAAACCCCATGGGAAGGTGTCTATTCATGCATGCACATGCAAATTACATCAAGGCTGCACAAATGGTTCTCAAGATATACAAAACAACTGGATCACTGTCAAGATTGAAAATGGAGGTTACAGCTTTTTGCTGCCTCTGCCTGGGAAGTCAGGTAATTATGAGCGAGTGGTTTGCCCGATTGTGGTGGTATAAGTGACACGACAGTCTACAGTACGCACAATGGAATCATCCAGCAGAGTTCAAACTCCAGTCAAGGTAGTTAATGTTCACTTTGCATTAATGCCTTTGGGAAAGTCATAAATCAATCTCCCCGTCCAAGTTAAGGGTAAAAAAGTAGGGGCAGACTGGGCTCTCTAGTCTTGGGAAAGCAACAAATCTATTTGAAGGACAACTCTGATTCCAATTCAGGGAGTGGAGGCCCCTTAAGGTGATTAAACATTGTGTCATTCCATTTTCTATCAAGATAGAAAGAAGCCTTATTTCTCATAAACAAGAATATTTTCTCCATTAATCATCATGACATTCCAGTGATAAGACATTTTGTCAAGATATCTAGTGACAGAAGAGAGTACAGGGACAAGTGTATTCATGCCTTTCCCAAAAGTAATAATGTAAAGTGAGCATAAATAGCCTCAGCCAGAATTCAGACCAATAATAGCTATGTCAACCCACATATGACTTCATAGTTTCTTTGTATATAAATCTGCAGAAACAGATTCATGTAAAAATCTTTTACTTCCTTTTCCTGACAGTACAACTTGTGCAATAAGTGGCAAGGTGTGTAAGACGAACCCTGGACTGAAGAGACAGATGGAAGTGTACAAAACTGCCATTTCACTGACAGATTCAATCAATCCTGTGAACAATCTGACTTTTGTCTGTTACGCATGCTTTGGACCTTGCAGGTCAACAACTGGTCTTAAGAGCCATGTTAAAGAACATTGGTGCGTCAGAACGAAACAGAGTGACCAGGTAAAGTGATGGGACGACTATCATTTGACAAGATGAAGCTATCTGCATGTATGTAAAGTTGATTAAAAGGTTATATTGTCATACTTTCAAAAGGCACACATATTCTTATCTATATATAATTCTCATATGTGCGAGCATGGATATAATTTTCTTGATACATATACCTATACACACATTTGAAACTTCTGTAATCTTCTGATCATCTTGTAGAGAGAAAATGGAATAAGTTTCCAAAATTATTTTGTACAACTCTTCAGAATCATTAAGACTAATAATAGTCGAAAGATTTCTTAGCCCATAAATTCAAAAATATCTGATGTATTTGCAGGGTGTTCCAAAAAGGTTACAACCATCTTTTTGACAACTTGAATTTTAAATTTTAAATCTAAAAACTATTTTCTAAAGACACAAATTACATTTTCCACAAGTCACATATTAAAAGTCAAAGAGTCACAAGTGACTCACTAGCCACAGTTTAGCCCCCTACTGGTATAGGTTATGAAGTTATGAACTATCTAACGATCAATTAACAAATCTGTATGTGTTTGTGTGTGTGTGTATGTGTGTGTGTGTGTGTGTGTGTGTGTATGTGTGTGTGCATGTGTATACACCTAAGATAACTCGACAGCTAGCCATTGTAAAAAGTTGATATACACCAGATATATTAGTCAGCGCAATAAGCATTGCAGTGTTAAGTTTTAATTTGTTTGGATCAGCGGTCCTCAAGAAATCTGAAGAAAATAAATGAAAAAACTGTAGACTCTAGATATTTTATCTAAATTCAGATATTATTACATCGGCAATAGATCTAAGTTTAGATATAGAATATCTAAATTGGCAACACTAAAAGAAATAAATTAAATAATTCAAAGATATAGTTTTGATGGATGGAAAATCATTTTACATGACAATTGTGGCAGGCTGCTCCAAACACCATAGAGCCCTGCCCCTTCCAAAAATACATCTTTGAAACAGGCACTGAAGCTAGTTGTAAATTGATCATGGGTCTATAACATGCAATTTTATTTCTTTTATTATAAGGAGATGCAAATGAAATTCTTTATGAATGCTCCTAATTTTGAAATAAGTGAGGCACAAAGTTGATCCTGATTGAAATTCTGTTGAGGTCAAATACCAGATGTGAGTGTGGAAATTTCACACTCATGCACACTTGGTGTTAAAAATGGTGCATATGTAAGAAGAGATGAATGAATTCATGAAAGAAAAGGAGAAGTAAAAACATAAATCATATTGTTACTGATCCATTTCATGAATTCTCGACAGATCACATATCTGCGTAATGTCCAATCGGGACCACCTCAGCAAAGTTGTACCGTGACTAATAACAAGGCCTTTTATTGCCTTATTTGAAACATATTGCTTGTTTTCCCAAAGTCAAAGGAGAAAAAATTTACAAATTGAATAAAAAGAATAATCTAAAAACAACGCAAAATATCGGCAACTCGCATAAAAAAATTGCTGTAGCCCACGCGTGTATCAGAAATAATTGTCTAAAAATTTTCTTAAATTATCTGAAAAAAATGTCTAAATTATCTGAAAAAAATAGATCTTTTATCTAAAAGTATCTTTTAAAAAAAATACCAGCACAAGATTTGGACGTTGTTGGTCCAAAATGACCATACTTTTTTTTGAAAAAACAAGAAAACAATGTTTTTAGATGGTGCCTAGTGGTGACCTCATGCAAATTTTCAAAGGTTGTAGCTCCAAAAATGTTATCAGGAGCACCCGGCAACACAGACACAGACGTGCATGGAGAGAAAAATCTGTAGCCAACTTTGGCTGGTTGGTCGGGCAGGCCATATGTAGGGAGTATAGTGATTCGATTTTGTGAAACTGAAAAAAAAAAACGGAAACAAATTCTACTCGGCTTGGCTTCCGTACAGATAACGACAAAACTGTCACTTTTAAACCGGTTCCTCGCACCTCATCTGTGGGACTGGGGAGGGGGTAGAATAAAAATAGTCTTTATTGTGACTCGACTACTGTTCAATATTTTTTTGTTTTTGTTTTTCCTCAACGAATCAGTGTTTCCCACGCACCGGTGCGAAAAATCGGTACTGTATTCGAACCAAGGTATCAGTCAGGATTTCGAAAGCTGATTTTCTTGACAAGCAGGACTTCTCCACTCAGATGATCGGCATACCACAGTCTTCCTTTCCCAGTTTTCTCCTATCTGGCCTTGTGCCGTCAGCTAAGATTTATTAAGGAAATAAATGATAAATATTTTAAATAAAAAAGTTTTTGTTTTTTTTTGCTACTAAATAAATAAGCACATTAAGACTACTACTGTAAATATGAGAATTTAAATCTAGGATGTGAATGTTTGCTTCTTTTGGAAGGATTATTTTAATAATCTGGTACGACTTAGTGAAGGTGGTCCTGATTGGACGTCAAAAATTCATGAAACGAAGCAGTAACAATATTCTATGTATTTACTTCGGTATTTCTCCCGTGATTTTTCAACATCGGGTGTGCGCGACGGTGAAATTTACAAACTCTCACCCGCTACGTGACGTCAGCAGAATTTTAAACGGGACCACATTCGTCAAGTTGTGCCGCTAATGTTTTGATCTGATGATTGCGTGGGAGTGAGAGCTAAACGAACCAAACACAGGCAGAAACTCAAATCTTGCAGCCCCTCAGCCAGATGTTCAACCACTGAGTCTTGAAATGGTAAAATTATGTCCATTCAAAAATTATAGGCGATTATTCAGATTTATTCAAGATTCAATTCAACAAAAATAATGGGCAAAGACATTGCAAGTTGTTATTACTGCAGCTTTCGATGAATAAATATCTAGTAAACAGGTCTGGTTAGTCAGTCAATACAAATCGTCAAATGATCAACGTCTTTTGGCAGCATGCTGTGTTGGTGGTGATCAATTAAAATATTGGAAAAATGGGTGGTCAATGAACATGTTACTTCTCTCACTGTTTGTTGTATAGTGATCACTAAAAAAAATCTGAACTTTCAAAAAACAGTATGAATGCTGACGGAAACAAACCAAGGAATCAATCTGGTACAAACTAACATTGCAAATTATTGTCCCTGTCCCCTACGCCCCAGTGAAAAATCTAGGAAGGGAATTTAAAAAGCAAAACAAAAGACAAACGATTTCTTAACATTACACAGCCAGCCAGCCAGCTGGGCCAACTTAAAAACTGAAGAAACCCATTTTGACAATTTTGGTGACAGTTTTGTTTGACAGTTTCCAATAAATGAAGATAAATAAATCAATAAAGGCGGTACAGTAGGGACGCCCGGTGTGGAGGTAGCTATGTTGTCAAAATAAAATGATGATATCAATTTCGGAAATAGGTTTCTGGTTCCATGTCGATCAGCTGCCGAAGAAAAAGAATTAATTGGGAAAAGAAAAAAATGCAGTAAGAGTCTCTGAACTGAGTTCAAGTTCCGTAAAACAGCATTAACTGCCAAATTGGATTAATTAAATGTTAATCGAAAGAGGGACATTACCACCCACAGTCTTTTTCTTCCGCTTTAAATTGACAAATTATCTTTTCGCTACTGAATGTGATCAACAAACCGATGTTCAGAATTTTGAGCTTTTTCTTGCAACTCAGTAAATATGGCATTCTTTACACTGATTAGATTTTCGGAAAGGATTGGGGGGGGCATGGGGGCTTGGCTCTTCGAAGGGGCTGTTACAGCATTTAGTGAGATTTGTCAGTAGAAATGCAGTAGGAGATATACTTTAATAAAGGTTGGGGGCCCGTAGGGCGTTTCCAGGTACCCCTTCAGCTAGGCCTCTGCTGCTAATAATTTTGATTTAACGTTTTTAATGAACAACTGCAAAATTGACATCAAATTGTGCTAAAATTCTTCCACTCAGTTAATCGGTGGGATATGGCCCTTTTTTAAAAAATTTATTTCAAATTATCTCATTTTTCTTAGCTTTCCTTTATTCATTTAGCTGTGCAAGAACGCAGTTTGGGCGGGGGTATTTGAACACTCCCGGGCCCTCAATGGCGGGTCCCCCCAAGCTTTATAAACAGTAGATCACCGCCTGCATTTCACCTGACAAAAGCCACTGAATATTAAAGGGAGCCCTCAGTAATCCAAGCCCCCTGGTCCCCGAACCCCTACCCCAAAATCTCTTGCTACGCATCTGTTAATTATATCGCATAATTACGAGTTTACAACAACATGCAATTGATGAGAAAAAAAATCGTTCTCTAAAAAAACTGAGACTTCAAAATGTCACAAGCAAAACACCTACTCACTTCTCGAGCGTAGCATGAATTAAAACATTTCAGAAACAGTACAAATGGTCACAATAGAGAAGTTATCTTGTACATAAATTCTTATAAATTATTAGAAGTAAATTTTACGTCATAATTCGACCACATAATAACTTTTAGTAATCCTGCGTTAGAAAAAAAAGTATTAAAGAATTAATTTAGTTGGTTCAATCATTGCAGTTCGTAAAATAACACTTTTTCTCTTCTTTTTTCTCAAAAAGAAACGAATCTTTCTTTCTTTCAGCTAAGTTTCAAACATAGCAGTCAGGGTTTTAAAAAAAAAGTTCCCAAGATTTTCACGTCGAAATTGTTTCATTTTTCAATAATCTAAAACCACTTAAAGGTTAGAATTCATTTAGAGAGAGAAACAGGTCCAACATTTTCCATCTCTCACTCTGTCTTTCTCTCTGATCATTATGCATTTATTTTGTACTTGCTACTTGTTGACTGTGAAGATGAAGATGATAATATTCTGAAGAAAGAGCCGTTTTTAGCAATGAATGAATAAGAATCGGTTCCGGGTTTAGAAATACGATGTATCATTTGTGTGTGCTCTTAGAATTAGAGAATCAAATTTTGGTTGCAAGAAAGAAAACCCGATGAGCAGAGGCGTAGCTGAGCTGTGGGGGTGTATCTGAAAATGCACCGGGGCCCCCAGTGAAGGGGACTCAAAAAGCTGTAGTTGTTCACCTATTGCATTTCTACTGACTAAATTTTAGAGAGGGTCAAGGAGTCAAGCCCCCCCCCCCCCCCGGCCCCACTAATCCCCAACTACGCCTCAGCTGACGAGCCAGCATTTGCAATTTAGGTGCAGTAAACAGTAATTCATTTTTTTGTATAATTTTCTTTGAATTGTTATGCAGCAACGAGGAAAGAATTAGAAGAAGAAAATGAAGAAGAAGAAAAAGAAGAATTAGAAGAAGAAGGAAAAGAAGAATTAGAAGAAGAAAAAGGAGGAAGAAAAAAAAATTACGTTTCAAATCCCGAAATGATTCTTTTAAAAGTACAGAAATAGTGGAAGCAGATGTCAACGTTAAAGGCTGCTAGCATCTACCATACTTATCGATAGTTCAGGGATGGTAACACCTTACATGAACATATTGAAAGTGCATGAGAAAGACAAAACCCTGAACACAATATATAGATTTCTTGCTGCAAAAATAACTATGCATGCAACGTGCATTATTAACCTACATCTCATACTACGAACAGGACGTTGCAAAACAATATTCCAAAATATAGAAAATTATTAATCAATCCCACAGGTGTGAGACCACAAAATCAAAATTATAGTCGGTAAAAAAAAATGCTTGAAAATAAATGAATCGAATCGATTTCAAAATTTGGGGAATTCTTTTTGCGGTAATAATCGAAAATTTCGCATTAAAATAATTTTCCGATTATTTTTTGTTTAAATGCATTAAATAAGTGCATGTCAGGCTTTAATTTGCATTGGTTGGAAAGAAAAAAGAAATTTTATTACAAGATTTACTAACCTGTCATATGCATTTTTGCTATTTTGTGTGCGTATTAAAAATCCTGGTAGTAACTGGTTGACACTGTGGTGCGTGCAGATATGCTCTTAGTTTTAATATTGACACAACAACATCAATAATAACAACGGTAGGACTTTGGAATAATGCTTGCTGCTCGAAGTGGTTGCAATGTATTAATAACAATAACAACAGTGGAGATAATAACGATGATGATATAATAGTAATAATAATAATAATAATAACTGTCTGAATAGAGCGTGGGGGCGAATTAGATGCTCCTGATAGTGATGAAGATGCTTTGTAGAGAAAAGAGCATAGGGAAGAGAGCAACTTCTCTCCAGCCACGGCACACACTGTTTCTTTCTCAGGGCACTACATACATACGATTTTTCTATGTTCTTGCTGCTTGCTGCTGCTAGAACAGGATTTTTAGTGTTCAGGAAAGCAGGGAGGTGTCTGCGTTTGATGATGATGACAATAATGAATGAAACGAAATAAGCCAGAGACTAAAGATAAATGTGTTCTCATGTTTATCTATCAGTCACAAGTCAGCAACACGATGGCGAGCGTCTGTTCACAAGTGGTGGACGACTTGGCTGTGTCAGTTTTAAGTTGTAGTATACGTATAGAAATCGATAGAGATCAGAGGAGTAGGAAGTCGTTTGGTGTAGGAGAAGAGGGAGTCAGAGAAAGAAAGAGAGAAGGTATTGATCAGGGAGGAAGAGAGTGAGAAAGAAAGAAAGAAGGCATTGATCAGAAAGAAAGGGAGAAGCAGAAAGAAAAGAAAAAGAAAACAGGGGAAGCATTGATCAGAGAGAAACAGAAAGAAAGAAACAAAGAAGGCATTGTTCGGGTAGAATGAAAAAGGCAGTAAAAAAAAAAGGAGGCGTTGATCAGAGAGAAAAAAGAAGAAAGAAAGAATTCCTGATTAGAGAGAAAGAGAAATACAGAAAAAGAGAAAAAAGAGGGAAAAAAGAAGGAAAGAAGGGTATTGATTAGAGAGAAAGAGAAAGATAGAAAGAGAGAAGAGAAAGAGAAAGATAGAAAGAAAGAAGAGAAAGAAAAAGAAAGAAGGCGTTGTGATTGAATGGGAAATAACGAAAGAAAGAAGACGTCAACGAGAGAGAAAGAGACAAACGGAAAAAAGAGCTTTGATGAGAGAGAAAAAAGAAAGAAGTCATTGATAAGAAAGAAAGACAGATATAAGTGAGATCAGATGTTGCTGTATTATAGGGTAAGGAATACGAGAGGGAAGAAGGCAATATAGATAATTAAAAAGTCATTTTGAAGTTTTAAAAGAAAAAAGAAAAGAAAAAGGCACCCGTAAAAAAAATCGCGACGGTCATGGTGGGAAACGTGGCTAAATTAATGACTAGGAGAGAAATTCAGTGCTGTTGTGCACTGTGGGGGAACGCACGAGAGCGGCGGCCCTTTACCTTGTTTGGGTGGGGAAACGGCGTTCCCTTACTTTATTTGGGCAGGGGAATGGACGTCCACCAGTATCTGGTATTTCCATTCTCTCCATCTGTTAGTGCTCTCAAATTAGCTGAAACGTCGCATTGTATCAATATTGAATCAATGTACCCCTAAAATACACAAACTTGAAGAATGCGTAAAAAAAAAAAAATCTGACAGCTCTGCGTACCCTCATTTCTTTTTCTTTCCAGCACTACGCAACTGAGTAAGATAGAACAACGTATTTGTTTCAAAGGGAGGAACCGTAAAATAGAGTAGAGAGAGGGAAGGGGGTGCAAAAAGATTGACACAGACATACAAAAATAGATCAGAAAAAAAGAAAAAAAAACAATAGAGAGAGAAAAAGAAAAAAAATCTCTTTTGTAATAGATTTTCCTGGGAGAGAAGTTGGAACATAGGCGTTGAAGATCAGAGAGAGAGAACGAGAGAACAGGGTGTAATTGAATATTTTGTGTCCGGAGGGGGTTTGGCTCCTCGAGCGACCTCCACCAACATTTAGTAAGATCTGTTATTGTATAATGTTAGTAAAAAGGAACATGAACTACTAACTATTCATAAAGCTTGAGGTACACATTTTGGGCCCGGGGCAAGGGCATTGGGAGCAATTAATGACAGGGAAAGCAGTTTTTCAGAGGGGGCATTTTACGACCTATGTAAAAAAATGTTTGTTGTAATCATCTATCTACAGTAAAATTAGAGGACATAGCTATAAATTACAAATCCAGACCTCCACCGGTGTTCGAAAAAATTTATTCTCAGCAAGATTAACGAACTCATGGAATAGCCTGAGTGAATAGACAGTCACATCCGAGGATATCTTCATTTTTTTTAAAAATAACCTTTATTCTAATATTGGTCATACCAATTTTAACTACCAATTTTCTAATTAGTTTAATTTCACCCCAATTAAACTGAAGCTGACTTAATGACGCAATTAAATGCTTTCAAAAAGCTCATTTGAAGTTCATTTAAAGCCCACTCATCAAATGAAATAACAAAGACTCCAGAGCAAATTTTTAATGAGAATAAAACGTTTACTTTTATTAAACTTACTGATTTTTTTAAATTTTTTGAATAGGCCAGATTTTCAGCTATTGTAGATTTTTATTGGATAAATTTTTAAAATATCAGCTAGAGCCAGCCTAGAAAGGATCAATTTAGCAACACTGGGTTGTCTACAATAAAACACGTGACTTTTCGATTGGGATCATGCAAGAACATTTGGTTGTATTCTATGGCTCACCAACCACTCGTCCAGTTAGTGGTTTTCAGCTGAAGATCAAGAGACGAAATTGATATTGCTGTGAATAACAAACCATATTTGGCAACATCGAGACAAGCACTAAAAACCTCACATCTACTAAGCAAAACAAGTATTTCTATTTAAAGTAATGAATGCAAAAACTGCTCAGCCGAGAACTTTTAGATGCGAAAGTATAATAAGCAAGACACGTGTCACTTGAATAATTCAGAGAAGATTTTATCTAACAGTGAAATGTTTGTGCAGTTATGAGAATTTTTTTATTCAATTGATGATTGGAAATGAATACTTGATTCACTGTGTTTTACATTTTCCTTTTTACATCGAGGCCACAGAGCTGGCGCCGTGCCAAGAAGAAATCGTCTCACATCCTTGGTAACGATAGAAACGAATTTAAAGGGAAGAGAAAATACCAAAATGTGGCACCCCAAATCTATTAAACAGTAAACTGTAATTTTTTAACACCAAAAATGAAAGGAATCATATAAAAAATCTTTTCGGCTGTCAATTCTTGAAGACTCGTATATTGAACCCTTCAAATAATAGGAATAAGGATTAGAATATATACAAATGTATATATCTGCAGAGGGGTAAAATGTCTGCCTCTGGGTCTGAAACAAAGGTTTCGATCTGACCTCGTGGTACTGGGTGGTATATTGGATAGTCTATAGCCACACTGAAGAGTTGTAATACAACGGAACAGCTGTCTGTGAATGACACAATTATTTGATTATATATATATATATATATATATATATATATATATATATATATGCGTAACACTTTTCCATGAGCCTACAGATACTACGCTCTGATTCTGGGTAGAAGTACCGACGAACGACACTTTGACCCTTAAACAGAATGCGCAGAGACTCTGATCCTAGCTAGAAGTGCTGATCCATACATAGATAACCCAGGTATTTTTTTACAGATATCATTATGTTAATTCCTTAGAGAGGCACGAATCCATCTTTTCTCCCCCAAGCTATGAGTTGAATAGTAGGGCAGGTTAGGCTCTCTAGCCTTGGGAAGGTAACCAGTCGAGGAGAAGGTCAACTCCGATTTCTAAATTCAGAGATAGGAGCCCCCTTGAGTCAGTTTGACGGCCAATTTGACACTCTCCCGGCAGCTCCTGCAGCCAAGTTGATACCAGGCGCATCGCTCTCTGCTTTCCCCTCGAATACATCACTAAGGTCAAGAGGAAGAGGGGGGTTTTGATGAGTGGGCATCCTAAGATCTCCGTACGCTTCGCCCATGCATGTGCACGGGGCTTGAGGGCGTTCCATTGTCTGTAGAAACAGAATGGAAGTCATTCATTATGTTAGTTTGCTTTTGTTTTTTTCAAAAAGAGGATGGTTGAGTAAATAACAAAGAAGGTAATGTTAAAGAGGGATGTTAAGTTTACTGAATTTAATCATTTTTTTTCACACTATTTAAAAGGGTGTCTCTTAAAAATCGTCAATTGTTTTGTGTTAGGTCTCATATTCCCCTCTCTATGTATTATTCTACAGGAATTCTCCATTTGAACGGATCGCCGAAGAGAAAAAATATCCATTATATGTACAAGTACTCTTCTCCTTTGGCCTCAAATCTCTGAAATTTGTTGAATACTAAAAAAAAATCCTGGGGTGGGGGATCTCTGCGCTCCCTCACTTCTTCATTTAAACACTTCACCACTGTTTTTAACAAATTAGTTTCTGAAAATCAATCCCAAAATATACTTTAATGGGGGATGGGCGAATTTACAATGTAAATTCATACTAAAATGGATATTTTTTCGTGTCCGCCTGTTGATCATGACGACCTGTATGTTGATCAAAATAGAAAGTGGGGATTGTTTATCAACTGCTCATTGGAGTGGTAATTACGAATCGTTTATAGAGAGGAGGGGAGAGTGAGAGGGAGAATGCCTCGGCAGCTGATTTTCTGGTATTCTTTTTAGAGAAGGGCTGAACGTAAAAGGAAGAATGATAGTTCATCATGAGCAGTATTTAGCATTAGACATTTTCCAAGATCGCAAAAAAACACTATAAGTGACAAATATCACTTTTAGAGAACAAATTAAATCGAACACTCTTTGATTTCCATCAATTTAGCTATGTATTTTGTTAATTCTTTTTTTCCCCAGCAATTTCCACCACCCGTTAGAGCGTGAATTTAGTCTAGTTCAGTGATTTTCAATATGGGCGATGGTGCCCCCTCCCTTGGGGACGCTGTAAACTCTCAAGGAGGCAGTAGGTGTTGACGGAGACAACGAAAGGTGCTATAATTCCAACGAGACAGTAAGTCAAAATGGAGAACAGACGGGTCACACGTTGACTATCCTACTCTTAGCTAGACCTTTTCTTGACTCGGTAGAGCCATTAGAATTGAGCTTCAGTGACAACCGACATAAAATGGCTACGACTGAATCGAATGCACCATTATCATATCCGTTATAACATTGTTTTGTTTTTGTTTTTTCTTTTGTATGGATTCGAATGAAGTTCTTTCATTTCCTCAAATCCCGGACTTCAAATGGCTACAATTGAATCAAACTATGAGCTCGTTTCAAGTCTTGATAATTGCATTTATCAATTTGGGTATTTATAAAAGTCGAATTTGGTAATTATAACTCTCGATTTTGATAATCAAAATTTTTGATTTTGAAAATCATATTCCTTGATGGTAATTATATTTCATGATTTGATAATTATAATCTCCGATAAGATAATTATTGCAATTACATTTATCGACTTCGATCATTATAACTATTCATTTTTATAATCATATTTATCAATTTTGATGATAACAATTATCAATTTTGATAATTTAAAGTTGCTTTACGGATATGGCATTTCCAATCACTTTGCTTGAAGTTTTGAACAACGACAGAAATTAATTTTACGCATCTCTTTGCTTTAGCATGAACAAAACCAACAAACAAAAACCTGAAGACGAATACCTTTAACTTCATAGTGCAATTCACCGAACATACAGCCACTTAACTGTGCAATTTCAATATGCAAATATCTGGGAAGAGGGCGTCTGATCCCCGGCCACTGCCATAGAGCAAGTAAGGAAACAATTTGAAACCTGTAGGTCATAATTTCAAACGTCACTGGGGTTTGCGTTAGTCACTACAATCATTCAATCACATTTATCAATTATGATAATCATAATTATCGAGTATAACTATTACATTTATCAATTTCGATATATAATTCTTGATTTTGACAATATTTCTCGAGTTTATTATAATTGTCGATTTTAGTAATCATATTTATCAATATTGATAATTGCATTTATTGACCTCAATCATTATAATTCTTGAATTTGATCGTTACGTTCATCAATTTTAATGATTATAATTGATAATTACAATAATGAAATTGATGATTACACTTATGAATTCTGATAAAATTCCAATGCCGTTGATTATAATTATTAATTTTGATAATTACAACTATCAGATTTGATGATTCCATTCAATGATTATGATAATCATATCTTCCTTAATGGATATGGCATTCACTTACCCATCACTTTGCACCAACCCAAGCAAATATCTGAGAGTGGGTGCTGAAGAAAAGGGTGGAGAACCACTAATCTAGTTAGATAAACCTGGGAAAGGGTGGTGAGAGAATGAAGAGGGAGACTAAGAATTATTTTTTTAAAAACAAAAAAAAAAAAAACAATGTGCGAGGTAGAAAGAATGAAAGAAGCGTTTTGATAAAACTAGAAGAACGCCTTGAATAATAATACGGGCATCATCCGCTTTTCGTTTGTTGTGCAACAGTTTTCGCTTGTACGAAAAGAAGGCGAAAAGCGAAAAGAGTGTTCAGCATTTGCTTTGCAACGAGCCGTTGTTAGGGCGCGCTCCTTCTTCCTGTCTCTCTTACACATCAGTCTTTAGTATCTCCCACAATGTCAACCTCTGATGAGTCATCATCAACGCCATTTTCTGAGTCTAGGAACGCTCAAAAAAATTCCCTGCATAATTTAACAGTAATTGCATCCTCGCTTTACACCATGAAAAGTTTTTTGTTTTTTTTGTGGGAACGCTCTACTTTCCAATAGGAAGGGTAATCTGTAATTTGGTTATGATGATACAAGTATGTGGTTTCATAGTGTATGATATGGTCGGATTATTTCCCTCATCTATGTGTTCATCTGCTCACAGCGTTTCGGTCGTATACTCTCCGTCCTTCGTCGGGTGTTCCTGGATCTAGAATATGGAATCACTTCATAGATAAGGAGAACAACTGGCGAATACGACGCTTGAAGAAAGCGGTACAAGTACTCTGTTCACTCAGTCGACTGAGCATCAATGTCATAGCATCTGGAAACCTCTCATCAAAATGGATATCTTGGAAAACAACAAATAAAGCATCCAATGCAAGGGAAGCAACTGGGACTTCGATACCGAAAACGCAACCCGACATTCAGCTTATACAAAAGACGGATGTGACGTATCCAATCCGATCGATCATGCGCTCCGTATTCTGGAACCAGGAACACAGCCGAAACGGTTTGAGCTAATGAACGTATAGACGAGGGAAATTGTCCGGTCATATATCATGCACAATGATTAATATACTCGGTCAAACAAAATTCAGACAAGAAGTACATGGTTTATTTGTTACTTTAACTGAATAGTTTACACAGAGACCATTCAATTTTGGGAATATCATCAACTAACGCAATCAGAAGGATTGATTTTATTTTGTGATAAAAACAGGGAAAGAGAAAAACGTTTTCAGACAAGTGGAAATAAAAAAGTAGAGATTTTAAAAAAAAGGGGGGGGGGCAGAGCGAGAAACGTTAGGAAGAAGAAATGGAAAAAATATAGACACAGGTCAAATTAGTCACTCAATAGAAACCATCATGTGACCAATGTCCTTTTGGCAGTATACCGTCTTGACGGTGATCAATTGAAAAATTTGGAAAGAATGTGCAACAATGAATGAGTTATTTCTCCCGCCTTATGCTGGACGGTGGTCCTTCAAAATTTACGATTTTTCAAACAAGCATGACACAAAGTAAGGAGGCAATTTATCATAAGCATGCATTGCAAATTGGCCTTCACTCGGCTTAAAACATATTTGAGGGAAAAAACTGTTTCTCCTTGAAGAGTTAATCTTTAATTTTCCAGCACTCTAGCCCCATTGGTGCTTCCTGTTCGCGTGATACATACTTACATAAATAGCCCGCCAGGCAGCTACGTAGCCAACCAGACCAATTTAATAACTGGAGAAACTTATGTTGGCTATTTTGGTTGACGGTTTCTAATACAGGTAAACCAATTAGTCCCGATTTCTATTCGTGGAAAAGCGAGTAAGAATAACTTGGGTAGACATTCAAAATCAGTTGCAAAGATTTACCGTCATTTTCGCTATGGCGCCCGAATCATCAAATATATGCCAACTGTACATAATTGAAAGAAAATTTCACGCCGTATAAAATTTACAAAAGAACCATCTGCCTTAGAGCAAAATATTTGGAGCTATATACAATCGAATATCAAACTCTTGTTTTAAATTGGAACAACGTGTGGATTGATAGCTTTAACATAGGTGATGTGATTGTTGATATATCCACTCCAAAATCTTATCATTTATTCAATATCCACCCATCCAAAACAAAATTCATTGAAGTTCGTCGAGAACCATTGGAGATATCATGTACAAATGTAAATTTAAAAATCTTGCAAAAATCACAATATCATTCGATTTCAATACAATTTCTTATTTATTAAAAGACAGATAAAAAACATAATTTCCATTCTAAATTTCGGAGAACAATTGTTTTTCATTTGGCTCCAACTCAACCTATAAATAATTTGATGATTCATTTTATTCATGTACGAATACTTTCGTTGATTTTTACACATTTTACAGATGTATCCTTCGGGATATGAATTATGTTTACCTTTTTTAGAAAGATATCCAGGAACTGCTCAAGCAAAACTTTGGGGTTAAAAAAAAGATAAAGAGAAATTAATTGAGATACCTTTCTACACAGTAAATTTGTTAGTTTCATTTGATTATTAATAATTTAGGCTTATAATCTGAGAAATTGAAGAAAAAAGAATTTTCATCAATTTTATCGATTACTTTGATTAATCCGATATTTTTGAAATGTATATTTTTATACTTTCTATGTCATGCTTCGACTGAAACTTAAACATAAATATTATAACAAGGACTGATAATCAAAGATTGTGAAATTATGAAAAAATATTTACGGGATATTTTTTTATGTTTTTTTTTTTTGTTCAGTTGATCGCTACTCAAAATTATGGGTGATTGCAAATTGACACTGGCGTGACAACGCGCGTTTTTTATTTATTTATTTTTTTTAATTTTTATTTTTTTTCGCACAGTACAGTTTTGGTGAATTATACTGCATTTTGGATTAAGTCCGGCCTGTCAACGCTCGACCATAAACATCGATAACAACCTTGGAAACATTCTGATTGAAAGTATCAAAAGTGATTGTTCATGTAGGACATTTTTAGCTCAGTTTAGTGACCGATGAGAAAACGACGTACTTTACTAAAGTTATCTGCATTTGACAATGACTTTTTTTTGTATATTTCCAACTATGATTTTTTTAAAAATCTGTCATCGATAATGGTATCATTATTGATTTATTTGGCCGAAGATGAGAAACAAGGAATTTATAATGGGCAAAATCTACGCTATAATTAATGAAAATGTGGGTTTCTTTTTGTTTAGAGAAATGAAAAAATTCATTTCTAGAAAAACATTGAAATATCGAGAACAGAATTTGAAAAAAAATTTAATTAAGTTTTCAAAATCAGGTGTCGATTTCACACTGAAAAAAACATTTTGCTCATACCGTGTTTATGACATTTGATTATAAATGGCTCGAAATAAATTTCTCTGAGGCATATGATTTATTTGTATATTTTATTCAGAGCATAACATTTCTTTCCCAAAGGTATACAATTTGCACATAAGAGTTTTCTTTTACAAGAGCGAATATCCACCACGATTAAAAAATGCGTTAATTTTTTTTGCAACTGATCTGGAATGTCTATCAAAGATAGTCTCACTCGCCGAGGGTCCGTCTAGCACGTTCAATTGGTTTCATTAGTCTACTCAAAATTCCTACGGGGCTCCATTACAGCGCCAGTACTATACACTTAAAATAAGAAATGATCGAGGTTTTCCAAATCGATGTAAATGAATTTCGCGTTGATCAAAGAGAGAGAGAGAGAGAGAGAGAGAGAGAGAGAGAGAGAGAGAGAGAGAGAGAGAGAGAGAGAGAGACTCAGGAAAGAAAGAAACAAAGGATTAGAGGAAGGATACGAAGAAGAAGAAGAAGAAGAAGAAGAAGAAGAAGAAGAAGAAGAAGAAGAAGAAGAAGATGAAGAAGAAGAAGAAGAAGAAGAAGGTGTGTGAAAAAAACAGAGTGTAAGTGTAATCGTGAGAGAAACTGTGTGAGGGTAAGACGTGAGAGGTGGCGTGAGTTTTGGACTGTAAGAAGAACAAGATTCAAAAATAATGGAAGCGTGATGTAACTAAACGAGACAGAATTAGAAATAAATGCAACGAGTGAAGCTATTTTTTATGACATTCATTTCGTATCGAATCAATTAGGAAATAAATTCCTCTTCCATCATCGACGCAACACAACTGGTTGAATAAATGGAGTTATCAATTGCATATTGCCGTGGGGTAGGAGGACGACGACGAGGAGGAGGAAACATATTGTAAGACAGTGTTGCCAAGTATGCTTTATTAGCTATAGCTAAAACAGGTTTTTAAAATGGCTAAAATTGTATTCAGGTATACCTTGATTAGTGCGGTTAATTCGTTACAAAATTTTCCGTGCTGTTCAAAACTACTCTGTTGAAGGTCTTATATTTTGATTTTTCTACCTTATACTTAGTTACATCATAATCCACACAGATCAAAACTGCATTATTCAGGGTATTGCAGTTGGATACTCACTTAGGGTACACTTATTTTGAAAAGAAAAGAATATATATATATATATATATATATATATATATACACACACACACACACACACACATACACTAAGAGCCCGAAAAAAATATTGATATAAACAATTTTTCATTTACTTTTATCATTCTTTTAAAATGGCCTGATTTTTGGATATTGTGGATTTTTTTCTCGGCTGAATTAGAAAAAATCACCCAAATCGAGACAAAAAAAATGGCTAATTTGGCAACTGTGTTGTCAGGTGAGCGACGACATAGGGGAAGAGCATGCTGGCCAATGCTGAACGGAAGAGTCAAAGGAAGAGGAGGCCTCAAAGACGAGGTGGGTGAGGCTTTCACGATTATTAGTTTTGTAGATAGAGGAGGGGGAGACTGTTCTTTCAGCTTAGTATTTTTTAATAACATTTCTTATGACTCGAATCCTATTGGTCAATGCATAATTTCACTGCTGGATTAATGGTATTATCATTTTATTGCTGCCTATTATTCACAGAACATCAAGCGACAAATTCAGGTCAAGCCGTCAGCCTCTCATGGACTTGGTTAATTAGATATATGCATTATGAACACGAAGCTCTTACATTTAGAAATGCTTAATAGGTCTAGCCTGAATTAATTTCATACAAGCATTATTAAAGAGGAGCTTTTACAAATGCTTCATAGATTAATTCGATATAAGCATTATTAATAAGAAGCTGCTGCATTTAGTTATGCTTTACAGAATAATTTCATAAAAGCATTATCAAAAAGAAGCTTTTAGAACTGCTTTATGAATTAATTTCATACAAGCAGTATTAACAAGAAGCTTTTAGAAATGCTTTATGAATTAATTTCATACAAGCAGAATTAACAAGAAGCTTTAAGAAATGCTTTATGAATTTCATACAAGCAGTATTAACAAGAAGCTTTAAGAAATGCTTTATGAATTTCATACAAGCAGTATTAACAAGAAGCTTTAAGAAATGCTTTATGAATTTCATACAAGCAGTATTAACAAGAAGCTTTAAGAAATGCTTTATGAATTTCATACAAGCAGTATTGACAAGAAGCTTTAAGAAATGCTTTATGAATTAATTTCATACAAGCAGTATTAACAAGAAGCTTTAAGAAATGCTTTATGAATTTCATACAAGCAGTATTAACAAGAAGCTTTAAGAAATGCTTTATGAATTTCATGCAAGCAGTATTAACAAGAAGCTTTAAGAAATGCTTTATGAATTTCATACAAGCAGTATTAACAAGAAGCTTTAAGAAATGCTTTATGAATTTCATACAAGCAGTATTGACAAGAAGCTTTAAGAAATGCTTTATGAATTAATTTCATACAAGCAGTATTAACAAGAAGCTTTAAGAAATGCTTTATGAATTTCATACAAGCAGTATTAACAAGAAGCTTTAAGAAATGCTTTATGAATTTCATACAAGCAGTATTAACAAGAAGCTTTAAGAAATGCTTTATGAATTTCATACAAGCAGTATTAACAAGAAGCTTTAAGAAATGCTTTATGAATTTCATACAAGCAGTATTGACAAGAAGCTTTAAGAAATGCTTTATGAATTAATTTCATACAAGCAGTATTAACAAGAAGCTTTAAGAAATGCTTTATGAATTTCATACAAGCAGTATTGACAAGAAGCTTTAAGAAATGCTTTATGAATTAATTTCATACAAGCAGTATTAACAAGAAGCTTTAAGAAATGCTTTATGAATTTCATACAAGCAGTATTAACAAGAAGCTTTAAGAAATGCTTTATGAATTTCATACAAGCAGTATTAACAAGAAGCTTTAAGAAATGCTTTATGAATTAATTTCATACAAGCAGTATTAACAAGAAGCTTTAAGAAATGCTTTATGAATTTCATACAAGCAGTATTAACAAGAAGCTTTAAGAAATGCTTTATGAATTTCATACAAGCAGTATTAACAAGAAGCTTTAAGAAATGCTTTATGAATTTCATACAAGCAGTATTGACAAGAAGCTTTAAGAAATGCTTTATGAATTAATTTCATACAAGCAGTATTAACAAGAAGCTTTAAGAAATGCTTTATGAATTTCATACAAGCAGTATTAACAAGAAGCTTATAGAAATGATCTGCCCGTTGGTAGTTGGCTATTTTAACGGTTGTCCTACCAACACATTCTGGAAAAGTGCATTCAGATTTCAAGCCTACAATCTTATCAGCAGGTATAATAGTAGTATTACTATGTGAACTGATTTGTTTTGACTGAATCCAACGTTTATTACTTTTAGAAATTTTTAATTTCTGAGAAAAAATCAATTTTCACGAAAGTATCCAGTTGGACTAGCTTTCTAAAAGTTTGTTTCAATTGAAAATTCAAAACATTCAACTAAGAATGATTTTCATATGTTATTGTTTCTCTTTTTAATCCATAACACCTTCACTTCATCCAGAAATTTGTAAACTTTCAGAAAAATTACTTTTTAAGTCTTTAGGACGGGGTTTTATGAATACTGAATGCTGAACTGAACATCTACTTCATATCTATCATACGGCAATACACCTTAGAAGTATTTGGTTATTTCAATCAGTCTCTCACGATTACTTTGTTATTTGCAAAAAAAATATTGGGCAATCCTTCATTTTATGAATGTAAAAAATTAAAACACTTTCACAATTGGTTAAAGATTCTGAAAAGGGCAAAGACTCTTCTGCTACACTGGATGATATTCAAAGCAATAAGAATATAATTTATGAATCAACTTTTGTTTTTCTTTCAAGAATTTTCTGCACACTTGCTCACTTGATGTTAAAAAATAACCCACAAAATGGCATTTTTTAACAACGACTGAATGAGTGTATAGAACTTTATAATTTACAATCATCATTTAATTCAATTAGTCATTCATATGATTTCAGTTGAATCGCTTTGTTTTGTCTTCTTTTGTGCATTTATAGTGGTTTTGACAATGGTTAAAATGTTTGCTGTCACAAAATGAAGAATTGCCTGTGATTTTCTCACAAATAAGGAAATAAGCGGGAGGAACTGATGGGAGTGAAACGAATACTTTGAATATCAGTTTGGGTTGGAAGAAATTTTCTCCTAAATTCCAAACTCAGAAACAAACTTCCGCTTCCAAACATCTTACCTATCCAAGGGTGCGTGCAGGTCTGCACGTGTCTGCCAGGGTGTGTATGCAAGCGTTCATTTCATCCAGATAAAATGTGCAACACTCATCCCCAAATTGGATCACATAACCTACCAGATAGTACACTTTACACTAAAACTATTTTTTGGCTTAAACTAACCTTGCCTATAACTGTTTTGTTTTCAAAGCCCCAAAACGGTTACATGCTGATAATCCCAACACAAAAAAATTTATACATACTTTCACAATTTCAAAGTATGTATAAAACATTAAAAAAAACTCTGAAGGAAACTATATAAATTGCATTACCAGATATTGGGAAATAAGAGACTGAAAAAGTTTTTTAAGGTGTTTTTGTTTAAGCTGTAAAGCTTCCTAGACTATATATAGTCAAGAAAGCTTTACAGCTTTGAACAATGAACATTAAAAAACTTTTTCAATAGATTTTTTGTGTCACTTCAGTCACCAATTTCCCAATATCTGTCAATGCAATTTACACAATCTTCCAAAGTATTTTTTCCCTGTTTCCCCCATACTTTTTTATTCTTGTACAATGTATAAATTGTCTCTTGTTGGGATTATCAGTTGTTTACCATGTAACCGTTTTGGTGATTTTCAAAATAAAACAGTTATGTTAACATGGAATCCCAGCGTAAACGTATTTAAGTGAACGATAGGGAAAAAGTATACGGAGTGAAGTATGTAGAGATTTAATTGTTAATTAATTGATTCATAAATGAATTGATTAGTATGCCATACATGTTTCAGGAGGGGTGCCCATCAACAGTAGCATGCGTGTGCCTTTTAGTGGTTATATATATATATATATATATATATATATATATATATATATATATATATATATATATATAACCATTAAAAAGTACACACATGCAACTGAAGATGGGAACCCCTCCAGAAATATGTATATATGTATACATATGTACATATATATTTCTGATCTGGTTGGGCTTTATATTTTGTATAACTTAACAAATAGTACTAATATAGAAATGGGGGATATAGGACTATATAGAGATGACAGTCTTTCAGTTCAAAGAAACTGCAATGAGCACAAAGTAGATAAAATAAAAAGAAATAACAAAGAAATCCAAGGAAATTGGCTTTAAAATTGACATTAAGGCTAATGTAAAAATTGTAAATTTTTTAGATGTTATTTTCAATTTAAAATTCAAAATTTACAAAAACTATACCAAACCCAACAGTTGACCACTACATGTGAATATAAAATCGAACCACCCACCATAAATTGGAATTCAATGAGGATCTAAAGAAAAAGAACAACATGAATAAAAAGAATAAGAAAAGGACTAGAAATGTTATTTGGCTCAACCTATCATAAAATAAACTGATAAAAACCAATGTAGGAAAATATTTATTGGATTGGTCAAAATTTTTTCCAAGTGGTAATAAGTTACATAAGATACTTAACATTAACAACATTAAGTTAAGGTATAGTTGTATAGATAATTTTGATAAATTATTAAAAATCATAATAATCATGTTATGAAACAAATAGAGTATAGAACAACCAAAACACAAACGGAAAAATATTGCCACAGTAAGAAACCTGGGGAATGTGTCCTTCATAATAAATTTCAAACCAAAGAAAACCCTAAAGATGGGAAGTATATTGCAGAATCACTAAACCAGGGTTTGAGGCTATATCTGCCAACCATAAAGCCTCTTTTACTAAAGAATAGAAACACAAAGAGACAGCATTCTTGATCCATTATTGGAAGTTGATAGAAGAAAAAAAAACGGGTAGTCAACTGGAGGTTAGTAAAGAAGGCTAAAATACGCAAGAGTCTAAACTATAGATGTGATCTATGCTTAGAAGAAAAAATTAGAATAGTGACATGTGAGAATAGAAATGAGCCATTAAACTCCAGCTCAGAGGTAGGTATAAATTGTAGACTTAGAAAAAGACTTTTTACTAAAATAAATTTTGATTAAAGGGAGCCATAGTGCCCAAATTTCAATTCATAAACTTATGACTATGGCACTAAACTAGGTAAGGTGAGGTAGAACATCTACATTTCTTACATTTTTTACATCTTAGACATACCCTATGGTAACCTTATACTTCTCAACTAAATGGAAGAGGACAAGTGTCCATGCAGTGACCCAAACTTGAACCTATATGTACAGGTCACCATGATAGGAGTTAGGGAAGTTAAGAGCAGGCTTAATCTAACACCTTTTGACCCTTGCACTTAGTAATTGAATGGAAAAGGGTGAGTGTCTATGTAGAGGCCCAAACTAATACTAACTAATGAATAAATAAAATGAAATGAATTAAAAAATTCTCAAAGTAAAATAAACCAAATTGAGTTAAATAGAAAAAATAGAAGAATTATCAATATTGTAAAACCTTGGAAAATCTGACTTTGATTCTCCTGCCCCTCCACCTCCATCCCATAGTTGACTGCTAAGCGACTAATCCAGGCTGACCTCCAACTTTACAGTGTGGGTCTGCACCCAAATAGGAAGGCGGAGTTGGAATTTAGACCAATTTAGTTAAATCAAGAACAATGGACTAGAAAAAAACGACATGTGTGGTTTTGCTATCTCTATGGGTAGTCTCGATTCAGCCAAGATGTCGGACCTAATCAGTTTGTATATTTTATATAACCTCAACAGAAAACTAGGTTTGAAAAATATAGGACTGTACTGGGACGATGGTCTACTTATTGTTGAAAACAGCAATGCACAAAAATGTGAAAAAATTAGAAAATATTTCATGAAAGGAATGAGAAAACTGGACCTTAAAGTTGAAATCAAGGCCAATGTTGAAAATTTACATTTTTTGGGTGTCACTTTCAATTTAAATAAAGCCTTTAACAGAGCAAGCTCAACCTTCAAAAACAATTTGATCTCAATAATCCTAAAAAGAAGAGTATACAACCAATGCATCCTCTCAATAGTCACTTATGGAGCTGAAACATGGAACCTAACCAAGAGACTGACCCACAAACTAAGAAGCATGCAATGCGCACATGAGAGAATCATGCTCAACCTCACATTGAGAGATCATAAGACAGTACAGAATATAAGGAAGAAAACGGAAGTCAGAGACATCATAGAATCTATAAGAAAACATAAATTGCAATGGGCAGGCCATGTTGCAAGAATAACAGACAACCGATGGACATCACAACTCACAACATGGATCCCTAGAGATCACATGTGAAACCGAGGCTGGCAGAATACAAGATGGAAAGATGAACTGGACAAATTCAGAAAATACTGTCTCCGTGATGCTCATGATAAAGAATTGTGGTGAATTCTAGGGAAGGTCTCTGTCCAACAACAGACATTAAAAGACTGATGATGATGATGACTCATGAACCATATAGAAAAAATTCTGTAATTACGTATATCAACACATGTTATAACCACCCTAACAAAATCATTAAAAGATCCCTAAATTAATAGAAACTTGACTAATACATAATTCTTCAAATGAAACAATATTCAAAGATATTAGAATTGAATATACTAAAGCCCAAAAGATAGTGGTTTTACTAAGACTAGCTTTAAATATGATGAAAAAGTTAAATCCAATGGCGTAAAACTTTGCAACAACAAAAAAAGAAGAGGTAAGGAAATCATCTGGTATACACCACCATTCAAACTACGAGTATAAAGTAACCTAGGAGAAACATTCATCCAATCAATAGAAAAACACTTCTTCCCAAGCAACCCACCAAGTAAAATATTTAAAAAGAACAAACTGAAAATTAGCTATAGTTGTACAGGTAATTTTGATAAACTCATAACAAAACATAACAGTAGAGTAATTTGAATGGATGCTAATGAAGAGAACATGAATAAATCAGATAGCAATTGTACAAACAAAGCCAAATGCCCTTTGCAAAACAAATGTCTTAAATTGAATATTGTATGCCAAGCATAAATATCTACCCAAGAGAAACCCTTAGAAGAGAAATATCATGTAGGAATATTGAAAATGCCCTAAGATTAGCCAACCATATACCATCATTTACAATCGAAATATATGAAAATAATATATCACCGTCGACATATTATTGGAGGCTAATTGATAACAAACTCAACCTACAATAAAATGGAAAATATCAAAACAAACATCCATATGCTAAAATAAAGAAACCCTATGTTACCTATGCCTAAATTAGAAATTTGAAATCCTCTCTTTTGCCAATAGAACAAAAAAAACAAAAGACAGAATTATCAAACAAAAAAAATGAAATAATGTTAAAATGCCAGCATCACTCAAAATTTCTATGAACAAATATAACTTAATAATCCACAGATAGATAAACTGAAAACAACCACCATAGATATCTAATTCACATTGCCATCTTAAAGAACAACCCGATCAACATAATCATCTTAGATGTGTGGAAACAGACCAAACCAAAAATAACCAAATTAACAACCAAGGTTATATAAAAGGGAACTCAAACATTGGGAAACAGATTTAAGAGAGAAAAAAATACTCTCAGAGAGGAAACATACCACAGAGGTACTCAAAAATCAACCACAAAAATGCCCAAACCATACCCTCTCAATTTATAATTCATAACTACCAACAAGCATAGCATGCCTATTGAATAAAACAAAAAACACAATAAGAAATGACCATCCATTAAGCAAAAACATATATGAATAGAACAAAAGGAAGATCCTAACACCTAGAAAAACAGACCCCCCCCAAGGTCCTAAATAGGAATCTAAAATAAACCAATTCTTTCGCCTGACAAAGTCCAAACAGGGCAGAAACGTAAACATGTTTGCATAGCAAATCCTAGATCCATTGTATTTTAAGCTCTACTCTATATCAACCTAATGTTTAATGTTGAATATATTGAGCACTTTGAGATATTCACCCATCATTCATTGGATATTATATTATATTATATTACATTGCATTCCTTATTTGTATTATATATATCACAATAAAAGTATGTTTCACAAACACTGTATTTTATACATTTTATTTTACTTTTTTTATATATGAAGTTTAGCTCCACAAACAAAGATTTTTTGAGTTTTCTGCGGCATATGGACCATAGATGGTGGGGGCTATGCACGGAATAATCCTCTATCCTGAGTAATAGAGTTTTAAGGTGAAGTGTGACTTGCCCTATGTTTGCATTCAATGGTTCACCGGGGTGACATGAATAGGAGCAAGGCCCTTGGGTCATAGGTTTGACTAAAGTATCCTCCTCCTGGCAGATGCCCCTTAGCAGAAATATTCCAACAGTAAAGCTGACCTGTAGCTAAACCATGAGATATGAATATTCCGTAATTGGTGG
Source organism: Thysanoteuthis rhombus (assembly GCA_963457665.1). Taxonomy (NCBI): domain Eukaryota; kingdom Metazoa; phylum Mollusca; class Cephalopoda; order Oegopsida; family Thysanoteuthidae; genus Thysanoteuthis; species Thysanoteuthis major. The sequence goes on along the minus strand of OY735211.1, from coordinate 2,982,026 downwards.
ATGCCTTTTTATTAATATTTTTCATGCGAGTAAAAATCAATGCATTGTTTTATAACAATCTGAAAGAATTGAAAGAAATTGTTGATTTCTATAATTTAAAGAACTTAAAATTTGTTATTTTCCAAGTTTAACTCAGTTTGGATCAAGCCCACAATTGTGGAGCATCCACTGAGGATTAAATCTTTGGAGATTCCTGGAACACAAATATATGGAGTTTTCTATGACTGCTGGAATATATATATATATACATATTGTAGATCTTCTTTAGAAGTCTTTTAGTAGGCATGATTTGCAAAAAAATGAAGTAAATGAGATTTTCTGGGATTTTACATTCACATACAATAATATCATTGTAGTATAAAACCATGCAAAAATCAGTTCATATAACATGACTGAACAGGAGAAATGTGTAGGCGAAGTGATCTGCTAATTCCATGTTTCCCATCTGTTCTGGGATAAATGTCAAATATATATTTTCTTTAAGCATATGCAACTTTTGCTAGATATTTAATCTGGCACTGGGCTTATTCTTTATTTCTGATTCGATTGAAGATTGACAGTCCGAGAGATATGGAAAAAATAGCAACAGAAATAAGATGAAAGAAAAACTAGTAAAAAATTGATACTTATTGACAAGCTTCTGCTAATTCAAATGACATAACAATTAGACTGTGTTTTTAATAATGATCAATTTTTGATAAGGAAGACAATTGATTATTCAAAATTTACAATTCATTGAATAGCTTGCTACATATTTGATATTGACTTTGCAGATACTTATGGAGATATGAATGTCCTCTGTCATGATAAATATGGTTAGAATAGGTCTTTAGTAATGAAGAAAGGAGATATTTAGAAACCCAATGTTAGTTTGGAACATTTGGTGACTAAAGGATGTTAATAACAATGGAGACACAAAAAGAATTTGTATTTCAAAGGAAATGAATGATAGTAATTATCAAAGGGAAAAACTATTGAAAATTCGTAATGATTTCAATATAGAAAATCACAACATACTATTGCTAGAGAACATTATCAAAATCTCTCATTTCATTATTTACTTTTTATTAGATGAAGTATTGTAAATCATTATCATTAATTTTTGACAACTATTTACCTTCATCTTGGTTTCTGATTGAAACAACCAAAAGAAAGATAGGATGAAGTTCAATAATCAAAAATGAATAATATTGATTCACAATACTTAAGCTAATAAAAAAATGTTAATAACAGGTCTGATTTATCATTCAATAGAAACCATCATATGACCAATATCTCTTGGCAGCATACCATGTTGGGATGATTAATCAAAATTTTGAGAATGGGTCGATTAATAAATGAGATAATTCTCTTGCCTTTTGTCTGATTACTAAAAAAGCAAGCATGAACGTTTTTTTTCCCATAATTTTTTTTAACAGTGATCTGTAAAAAAATCTGAATTTTTCAAAAAAAAGAATGGCACAAACTTGGATATCAATTTAGCATATACTTACATTGCAAACTGAACCCCCCCACTGAATACCTATTATGGAGGGGAAGGATTTTCAAAAAGCAAAAAAAGTTTCTGTAGACATTGTAAGGAGTAAATGTTTAAATTTGCAGCACTCTAGCTCCATTGGTATGGCTTGTACACATGATACATACATACATATATAGCCAGCTGAACCAACTTAGAAACTGAGAGAAACCTAGGGTGACTGTTTCTAATTAAGATGAAACTGAATAGTTATCAAAGATTAATAATGATGATCAAATTCCATATTGACAACAAGATAAGAGTTCTGTATTTGTTTGTCTCAGCCACATATGTTGCTAAAATTTATACAGAGCCACATCTTTTTTTTTTAGAAATCAATAGATAAAATCTTCCAAGATAGCAAATACGACAAAATTTGACATTTTTAGACTGGCAGTTATTGCTAAATAAAAAGAGATATATAAAATGAAAATTGAGAAAGACTGGAAAAAAGACTGAAAGAGAAACAACATCGTCATTTCAATGAACATAACAGCAGTATTTGAAGAGGGAAAACAGTTTGCCTACCTGGTAAGTAATCTCTTCTGCAATGCCAACACACTGGCAAATCCCGACAACCAAGTTGAATGAATAACAAACAGGTCTATTTAGTCACTTAATAGAAACCGTCATGTGACCAATGACTTTTGGCAGCATGCCATGTTGGAGGTGATCAATTAAAAATGATGGGCAGTGATCCCCCAATGAATCTGAATTTTCAAAAAATGAATGTGAATGCTACTGGACACCAATTCAGCATAAATTTACATTGGTCTCCTCCCCATTAAAAATGTATTTAGAGGGGTATTAGGAAGAAACAAAAAGCAGTAAGGAGCAAATGTTTACGTTTTCAGCCATCAAGCTCCAATAGTGTTTGCCTGTATGTGTGATACATTCATAGCTAGCCACTCAGCAACCCAGCTAGACCAACTTGAAAACTGAAGAAACTTATGTTGACAGTTTGGGCGATAATTTTGGTTGACAGTTTGTAACATTGTGATCTCATCTCAGACATGCGCCATTTCCATAAAATTCAGAATCTTTTGTTTCCAGTCACTCGAAAAATGTTTATCTATTCCATCAAACTATGTATTTTTCAGTAATTGTAATTTGTTAGTCAATACAAACTCTGGTATGTGATGTTGCGAGTGGTATTACAATTAATGGTATGTACAATGGAATCAACAGAGGGTGCTTTCACTCACCTTGCATTGATGCCCTTTGGAAAGGCATGAATCCACCACTTCTCCCACCAGCCATGGGTGAAATAGTAAGGCTGACTGGGTTCTCTAGCCATGAGAGTCAATCAGTTTTGGAATAATTTTGAATTCAAAACCAGAAGCTGGAGTCCCGAAGGAAGTCTATTATCTTCAGCCTCATTCTGACAACTCCAGCAATGACACATGCCAAACTGTATCAGCCCTCGCCCTTCCCTTGGAAAATGCAGGGAGAGGACAGACACTGTATGGGCAACTACCTGTCTTCCATATAGCCTTGCACCCTGGAGAGACTAAAAGCAAGGCTTTCTGGGTGCAGACATGGTTGTAGGGTGTGGATGTTTGAAAGTTGGAACCCCAACTTAATGTACCCATATAAAAAGATGGTATCATTCTTTTCTGGTAACAAGGTTGCCACTGAGATATATTCCGAATATATCCTTTTGCCGCCATGCCCTAGAAAAGTGGTAACAGATGTCCATGGGTGCAGGGTCACAGTCTCATGAAGCAGATGGATGCCGGCCTCAGTTCCGCATGTGATCTTGGGGGATCCACGTTGTGAGTCGCGATGTCCATCGGTTGTCCACCATTCTTGTGACATGTCCAGCCCACTGCCATTTAAGATTTTTAATGGATTCTATGATATCCCTGACTCTTGTCTTTTTATGCTGGGCCTCACATGGAGAGACCACAAGACAGCACAGTACATTCAGGTCATATATGAAGGGATTGAAAAGAGCAGTGTGTTTTGAGATATCAATACTCAATTTAATTTGACTTATTCTTCCAAGGTTGGCATAGTAGCAGATTAAGGGAGTGCTGAGTGGGCTTCATATACATTTATATGAAGGCCGTGCTCAGCAGCTGAAGTAGTTGAATACTTTTCTACAACATCTGCAAGCAGTGTTCAGGCATTGATAAAAAACAGGATTTTAAATGCTGATACTTAAAGCAGACAGGAAGTCTCCACTCGGAAGATTGGTGCAACACAATCTTCTTCTGCATTCCCCTCTATTTGGCCCTGTGTTAAGCTGAGCTTAGTAAACACAGAAGAATCCATTTATTATGGTCACAGTCAATGTTATTAAATGATAATCAAATCACCATAGCCCCTTAAGTGGCAACAGATTTTTCTCACTTTGCTTGTTTATTTGTGTATGTGTGTGTGTGTGTGTGTGTGTGTCTGTGTGTGTCTGTGTCTGTGTCTGTGTGTGTCTGTGTCTCTGTGTCTGTGTCTGTGTGCATGTATGTGTGTGTTTGCGTGTCTCTGGGCACTGCTGGTCCAATTTTGGGGGCTATAACCCCGCTAGGTACTATCTAAAAATGTTATCTTCGGGGTTTTTTTTTTAGAGAGAGCTTTTTCAGATCTCTATGGTTATTTTTGACTAACATACCCAAATCATGTGCCATTATTTTTTCAGATAATTTTAGATAGAAGATCTAATTTAAAAGATAATTATAGATAAAAGATCTAATTTTTTTCAGATAATTTTTTAGATGATTAATTATTGCACACCCGTGGGCTACAGTGATTCATTTATGCGCGGTACAGATACTGTTATCAAAATCAGGCAGTCTCAAACTATTTATTTAAAATGAATCAGGAATAATAAACAAACAAAGAATAAATTTCTTATTTATTCTTTATATTGTGAAGTTGTATATAACGATAAATTTCATAAGATAACAATGAATTTATAACAATGAATGTATATTGTTTCAATTTTTATATCTTTTGCTTGATGTTATCTGATAGTTGTTAAAAGATCCTATCACAAAATGATCACAATAAACAGCTTCTTCTGTATTTGTATTGAGTGCAAAAGAAACCTGTTGCCAACACTCAAATCAGTTGTGAATGCATGCAACTATGAAACAGCCAATCATGATTTAACCATATTATTCTCTGTTAAGCTATGTATCTCAAGAACATCTTAGCCATCTGTTCTGTCTATAGAACCAACAATGATGTACTAATACAAATTGATTTGGACCTGACTGTATTGCAATTCAGATTATAGATTCTGCCAGTCAGATGCCTACTCACTTCGAATTTACTGAAACTTGATAGCCAGCAAACGGCTATGAGAATATTGCAGAGGGCTCGACAGACCAAAATCAAAGAAGTTCATATCTTAGAAATTTCTGGAAAAAACAGGGTTCTTATTGATTGAAAGTACATCAAATTACTTTTCTACAAAAGTGGCAATGCTAGCTAAATCAAATACTAACCATAACTTTAAATGAGATGGCACAAAATTAATGTTCCTTGCCAAAATATATTGGGTTGGGCGAAAAGTTGGTTCTGTTTTTGTCATTGATGGCATTGGAAGCTTTTTGTTCTTATGAAACTTCATTAAACAAGTTTGAAAGTCATACCATAAATGTACTAGTTTGATCTGTAGTGCCTTGAAAAGCCCTTCCTTTTAGAAGCCCATTCCTTTTGAAGCTCCCACCTTTAAAAGCCTTTTCCTCTGAAAAAACCTTCGTTTAATGCTAATATCATAGTAAAATAGAATTTCATTCATACAATTGATGTGTGTTTGTCTTCTAACATAGCGAAAAAAAATCCATTTTTTAATGATATAATAAAATGCCACTTAAGTGACATCAAATTCATAGAGGGAGTGGGAGGCAATGCTTTGTGGAGATCCTGTAAGGCATTTGCTATCTTGATTTTGCAGTCAGATTGTCAGCAAGTCAGTGATGTCAATCACCACTATAGATGCTAGCATATCTAAAACGGCCACTCTTGATTGTACTGTGCTAGTGGTCATGTAAACATTTTTTAAAGATTTTAGTCCAAATTGGGATATTTTTGTTTATTGAATCTGACTTTGAAGATGAATAATATAAGCAACATTTTTAGCACACAGATTTCCCCTTTTATCAGAAAGTACAGTATCCTTATAATTAACCCTACATTAGCCCAAATGGTGTATATCAAATGAAAGACCATTAATTCATATGCAAAAAATTTGGCTGCTGTGATGTTTTGCAAAAAAAAACCCACTGCATGAGATGGGATGCCTCGGTCATTTTGAATGTGACGATCACACAATTCACAAGGTCATGTTCATGCAGAGATAAAAAAGACTCCTCTGTTTGTCAAGGTATATCAAAGCATAATAACTGTTTCATGCAGGTATTCAAAATGGCTGGATACTTTCTGGACAGACCTTGTATTCTATAGGCCAGAGGTTCTCAACTTTTTGGTACCATGATCCACCTTGATAGCTCAAAAATTCTAATGTACCTCTTTACTATGATAAAACAGATTTGGTGTTGAAAAAGTATCCACACATATAATAACTACCATATGCGGATGTCTTCTATCATGCTAAGGAAGGCAACTGACATTGTAAAATAGAATTTCATTCATGTTCTAATGACATAATAAAAATGTTGAATTTAACAAACAATAAGAAAAATTGATAAAAATAAAAACAAAAAAAAAATCTATTTCTGGTCAACAGAACACTATTCTCCAAGCTCACTGCAATGTAAACCTCTATTATTTACACATATACAATGCAATGTGTAGATACGTATATATCATATGCCATCATTTTTGATGAGACAGGTGAAGAATGATATGTTTAGTCCGTAAATTTATCAAAACGCAAAAGTTTTAAATCAAGGAGAGAGTATCTATGAGGAAACAGATTCTTTATGAAAACAATGTGACTCCCCATCATAGTCAATAATTGAACAATCATGGCAGGAAAAGTTATGTAAAAAAAATTCCATCGAAGAATAAATTTGGTGGGAAGAAATTCTATTTATGACATTATGGGTATTTTCCACAAGAAAACCTCTAAAATGGAGTTGAAAAAAACATCTGTAAATCTTGACTGTTCTGGAGAATCTAGATGTTATTAACAAGCCCATCAAAATAAGGTCCCATAAAAGTCAAGAAAGCATTTTTAGAAGGGGTCTGGTGAAGTACTGATGCTAATTTTTGAGTCTGTAGACAAAAAAGCATGTCCAGGAGTGCTGGGACACACAAAATAAACACATAAACAAACAAACATACAAATATATGCACATATAAAAAAAAGATAGACTCCCTTTGCCATCTTTGATGGCTACGTTGATTCAAAATATATGAACTTTAAAGCACTCACTACAATTCTTATAATTCCTTCATTGTGTGAAATTTAATCACAAAATGATCATCTCATCATCATTTTTATTCCTCACAAAGTCAAGTATTTTTTATTAAGGAATCTACAGTATACTACTAATTAATATTGTATTATTACTAACTGATAGTACAATGTAATTACTAATTAATCAGTTAAGGCTTAACATGACTCAGTTTTGAGCCACAGAAAACTATTCATTCTTCTCACTGAAATTCTGAATTCCCCCCTTGTGGGGCGTGTTGTATATGTTCAAAATCATTGCTGTGGTCTATTGAAGTAGAAATATTGTCACTTTATATATCCATAGGAAATATCAAGAAACTTACAGATTTGACGTATTGACATATTTATTCAACTTTTGTACACCTTATGCACTCATTTTGAAGTCATTGTTTTTAAATGTAGTTATTGGTAACTGTCAACCAAAACTGTCAACATAAGTTTCTTCCAGTTTTCAAGTTGGTCTAGCTGACTATGTACGCATGTATGCATGTATGTATGTATCACACATACAGGCTGTATCAATGGAGCTAGAGGGATGAAAATTTATATACCTAATCCTTATTATCTGGAAAAAAAACTTCTGATGGGGGGGGGTCTCAAAATTACCCCCTGAATACTTTTTTTAGAGGGTGTTCAGTTTGCAATGTAAGCTTTTGCTAAATTGATCCCTCAGTTTGTGTTGGCTTGCTTTTTGGAAATTAAAACTTTTTTGTGATCACTGCCCAACACAAGGTGAGAGAAGTAATTAATCAATTGATCACTTCATCTTTCAATGTTTTGATTGATTACCCCCAAATACAGGGCCAAAAGATATTTGTTATGGGATGGTTTCTATTGTGTGACTAACCAGACTAGTTTAGTCATCTTTTAATTTATTTTGATACATTTTAGTTATTTCTAGATTATTGTTTTTGTTGCTCATGTCTCATAGGAATGAAATAAATATTGTATTCAAAAATGTTACAGGTACTCTGTACCCAAGTCCTTGAAGGGGAACAGTCAAAAATAATTTCTGAAAAAGTTTGTTTACTGACTGCTGAAATGTTTTTGTAGCTTTGAAAACTCAAGGACCCCCTCTACGAAGGAAATATTCTGGCAGATCCTTATTTTTAGCACTGAGCTTTTAGACTGTACTTGATGAACTACGATAAAAAGACAATTTTTGACTTTTAGAAATCATATTTAATTAAAATGGATTACATTCATTTAAATTCTAATATATGGTACGGGTCTGTAGATAATCATTATGTTTTTTGATAGCCGTGCAATGGATAATGCTGTTTCTCTGCCACAGGATATACAAAGTTAGGTTCAGAGGGAACACTGCTGTGGACCCCTAACATTATTTGTAGTAACCCAGAGATCCACGTACCCCAGTTTCAAAACCACTGGTTTGATTCATTCCATTTTTACAATTGGTTTGCCGTGTGAGTCAAAAATATTTCTTTAATCGGCGGGGTGGGGTGGGGGTGTCACCTCTGTCATCAGTTGAATGTATTAAAACATTTTCTACATTAATTTCAGTTTAGCACCCCCTCCCTATGTTCACTCAGATTTGGGTACAAAATTTGTTGTATTATATATGAAGAAATACGTAATTCTAAACTATTGCAATTTATTGGAAATATAGATAAAAAAAACATTTCTTTTTTTTTTCACGTAAAAATATCTTTGTACAAAATCGAATTTTATCAGATGCAATCCTAGTTAGAAGGCCAGAGATTCTTCCCAGGTACTGGTAACATTCAAACCAATACTACTTGTCTCATCTCATCTAGAGACAAGATGGACATGTCAAGTAATTTCCTTTGCCCTTGATATGGCATGAAGGACAAATCCAATCGGATAAACCAATGATCATGAGACCAAATGAGACTAGTGTCTCCTACGGTCACTTTTTCTCTCTCCCTATCTCTGTCTGACTGTTTCTCTCACTGTATCGTCATCAGTAAAAGCAGCAGCCATTCTGGGTCCACTGGTGGACAAAGACCTTTCCCAACTCCACCCATGATGACTGTATGGTCGTATTGGTTTCAGAGAATTTTCCAGTATATATACATATATATATATATATATATATATATATATATATATATATATAGATAGATAGATAGATAGATAGATAGATATAGATACATATTTATAAACCCACTGGTCACAGGTTACCCTTGAATAAAGTGATTAATTAATCCTTAGATGTAACCAAGTATATCAAAACCATGTCGATTAAATAAAATAATCAATGGTAAAAATTACAATTTATCTATGATTGATTAAAAGCAACTTGAAATACAGATAGTCCTTGACTTATGATGGAGTTGGGGAACGAAAATAAAATCTCAAGTTGAAATTTTGTATCTCAGATGCATTGCAGATTTCCACCTAGCATGAAATGGATTACTGCTGTTTGATAAGTTTTATTTGCAATTTAAAAAAAAGATGGTAACTTGTAAATATTGAAAGTAAACCCAAGTTATTTCTATTTAAGTATAACAACTCTATCAAGTACATGATATTCTTTTTAAAAGAAAAAAATGATGAATGTGAAATATATGTTTATTGAATGTATTAATGTTGTTTTAGGAACATTCACTTTCTGAAAAAATTATAAAAAGTGTCATTAGAACAGTTTTGTCTGTTTC